>CM076572.1:611461950-612061950 GCA_034641835.2 Pinus albicaulis
CTAAAGAGGTGCAACTTGTCTTTGATGACATAAGCATGAAATCATCCCAGAAGGGTTACCCCAGAAGGATTAGAAAGGCACACATGTAGATGTACTAGGCAAGAAGCCCCATGAAAGAAATTTTGGAAAATGTTGTAATTGACTTCGCGTGACTACATTTTTATTGGATTCTAGATATAACGAGCAGACCCTACCAGATAACTCATCCTGAAGGTGTGGATCCTAGAAGTTTGATATGGAAACATAAAGGAAGTGGAACAGGAAAGCACTACGACACACTAGTCACACATCTCATCCCGACATGGACTTTGATTGCCCATTGATAGTGTTGGGTAGACCCCACGGGATAATTAAGCCTGCTAAAATGAACATGGAAAAATTTCCTAACATAGCCTAAATAAGTGTTGGAATAAAAGAACTGGTATTGGGAGCTTCAACCTTAGTAAAATGTCTTCTTCATTTTGCATATAAATGAGACTAATGGCGCAATTCCATTAACGAAGGAATTAAGCCTTCGAAATGCATAAAATGACTTAGAACCTGAAGGCTTGAGCCCATGGTCACCACAAATAGTCTCATGGCGGGAAATCGGTAAAGGTTCCAAAAGAAGGAGATAAAGGCCAAAATCGACAAAACTTGATAGCATTGCTAATGGAAAACCTTTGGGATTTGGATGAATGAGTCAACAATGTTAATTGAGAATGAAAGTGAATGAAATTACCGATATATTCGGTTCAAGGCAGTGAAGGACCATGACATGAAGGAGAAATTTAACGGAACCTGTTGTGATACAAATTTGGCCATACCTAATATTCATTGCAATTTACAATGAATTAAATGAAAATGATGGTGGATTTTATTATTGTCCTCTAGTCCTATGTTCCTTATATAGAAATTAAGCAGAACCATGTGGTGATTATAGATAGTTATTAATGGAGGAGCTATTTAATTCAACAATTTGACTAAAACTTAGTTCTCAATACAGGAAAACAATCAAAATCCCATTATTTGCATTAACGCAGTTGTCTTGTCTGAAAATAAAACTGGCTACTATATGGGTATCCATGTGTTGAGTACATTCTAGTTTTGTGGATTACTTTAGAGACGACATCACTCCTAGTGCTACAATGGAACAAAATAGTGGATTACAATTCAACAAAGTGAGTGAACATAGAATTTGTGTGATCTGAAGTGTGAAATGTTGTGAGTGTGAAAGTTTGTAATAAAGATACAATGAAGAAGAGGATATTAATAAAATTTATTTGAGTAGCATGGAGAATGGTTTGAAGGAGAACTATAAAACTAAAGTAAAAGCCCTTGGTACTACATTAGACTAGATTTATATTTTTTTGTAAATGTATTAGGATCTTCTTATAATTTGAAAAATATATGAAAAGTAGACCAATGGATAGAGAAAGTAATGGATTTTCATTCATAAGTGGTTACAGACTCTTGGAAAGTTGTATATTTCAATATGAAGGGGGTTGGTGCCTCCTGTGAGTGGGTGCTCACAAACAACTTGATGTAATTAAGTGGTTTCTTAAATTACATCATAATAAAAAACATATGGGTGGTTTTATCCCTCTGGGTTTCCACATAAAGATATGTGTGTCAATATTTGTGTGTGTTGTTCAGTTTATTTTAGTGAATGTATTATCTTATTGTTCATATTTATTGTAGTATGAATTATGTATCAAATAACTAACAATAGTGAAAATAATTGAATGTTTTCACTTAAAATTTTAAGAACCCCACTATTATTATCTCACCCACTCTTACTAATTCCTTATTCCAACAATCGATATTAGAGCCAAGTTCCTTCAAGAACATTCTAAGCACTAGAAGGTTGACCACAACGACTTATTTTTGGGAAAGAGAGTAAAGATGATTACTGAAGCAAGATATGATTCTTTTACGGGACAAACTATTCTTTTTTGAAAGTTAGGATGGAGGCTTATCTTATGTAACTAGGAGTATATGCTTTGAGATATGTACTAGTATATTATGATGTCCCTAATGTCCCTCCCACTGATCCTAACAGTAAAAAATTGTATGGAAATAATGCTAAATCTAAGAATTTAATTCTCTTTTAACTTAGTAAATCGAAACTCATAAAATTTATGAACTATAAGTCTACTAAGGAAGCATGGGTCAAGGTTAATCATAGTCATGAAGGAGATGATAAATTTAAGCAAGCCATATTTCAAATTACATTAAAAATGAGGTTTGAAGTCTTAAAAAAGAGTGAAGAAGAGAGCATAACATAATACTCTCTCAAGGTTGATGAAGGAACCAATATGATTAGAGAGATTGGTGAAGTTTCCAAAGAAGGTATAGTTTTTCAAAAGGACATAAGATCTCTAGCAATGAGATTTAGTGCCAAAGTATTTTTTGTTGAAGACATGTATAATTTAAAGAAACTCATGATGGATCAGCTGCTTGGTACTCTCATAGCCTATGAAATTAGAGTAGGAAAAGAGAAGTCTAAGCCCAAGGAGTAAACCTTCAAATTTTCTGAGAAGTCCAAGGATCAAAAATATCATAAAGATTTATAAAGCTGCAAATCTCATCAAGTGTTGGCTCAATTTTCTAGAAAACTAAACATTTTCTGAAGAAATTATGAATGGGAGATTCCCTTTATATGATTTTATTGTGGAGAGTTAGACATTTTTCATCCAAATTTGCAAAAAAAGAAAGGAAAAAAATGAAATGATAAAAAAATTATAATAAAATATAAAAAATATCAGAAGAAGAAGCTCTATAAGGAAAAGGCCTCTACTCGAGAGATGATAGCTCACCACCATAGTCAGATACTGAAAAATCATCAAAAGATGATTCAAATGTGCACTGACTAATGGAATTTGGAGAGGACTCCAAGAAACAAAATGTTATTGATTCTCAAGAGGAAGAAGAAGATTTAGGAGTAGTGGAATTTGAAGGGGAACTCATCAGTTCCATTGATGAGCTAATGAACTAAGTAAATCTAGGAGAAAGAAAAAAAAGGTAAAATAACATCAAAAATGTGTTGAACAAGGTATGTAAAAATAATACAATGATTACTTTGTTTATCAAAAAAAAAACTCGAAGAAGCCATTAAATCGAAGAAAATTTATCTCTTATACTTGAAGAAAAACAAGGAACCTATGGGAAGCTAGAAGAAGATAACAAGCATCTAAAGTAGGAGTTATTCAAATTAAAGAAGGACATGATATCAAAAACATGCAAAGATGAATTTTTTCTCTAAAAGTAAACTTAGAAGAAGCTAAATGAAAGGAATAAATTCATAAGTATTTAATCCATGAATGTGAAGAAAACTATTAGAGTCTCGAGGCAGAATTCATCTCTATGAGAAATGATCTCAAGAGGCTGGAGACTGAGAATGGTATAAATGAAAGGTTAAAATAAGGAAAAATAAATATTATATTAGATTCCAAATAGTCAAAGGTCTCTACAAGACAATATGGGCTTGGGATACTCTAGACCATTGGAATATTCTATGAGGAATATGAAGTTCAAGTCTGGAGGATTTGAGTAACCTTGATGGTATGAAAAGATTCATTAAGGATGAATAATTGAATATATAAAGGTAGAAATCTGAGGATCCCATCACTAGAATAATAATAATTACAATTTCCCAAAGGAATTACACCACCAGGTAATAAATAAATCATCAAAACAACAAAGGTACCTTCATGCAAAATCTCATGAACTATTTAATTCTGGTACTCTCATTTATTTTATGGTAATTTTTATAAATGTCATGTATTTGGAAATATTTTTTTTTATTTTACAAGGACCAAAGTTGAAATAAATGATCCAATAAGTATCAAAATTATAGACCTCAAAATCCTTCTCCTAGAGATAGAAATACCTTCTCTCACTTGATTTTTTATGTTGAATTATTCAAGTGCAATAAATTTTGGCACAAGGAAAGTGAATGCAGAAGAAGGTTTGTGTGTCCATATAAATCCTAGAACACTTGGTAGCCAACCTTTCCAATGGACAAGCTGAATTGGAAACGCATGTATGGAAAGAACATACAATGTGGGTTTTCTTTGTCAGCACATAATCAAGAGAACATATGGTAAGTAGATAGTGGTTGTTAAAATAGTATGACTAGGGTAAAGGAAAAAGATATGTTGATAAAAGAAAAGGATGGGGGGGGGAAATGTCACTTTTGGCAACAATTCCCCAACAAGTATTAAGGGTAAGGGTATAGTCAACATTGATGAAAAGACTAAAGCCAAAAATGTGTTGTATGTAGAAGTTATGAAGGAAAACTTACTTAGTGTAATCTAGATGTTGATAATGTCTACAATGTAACGATATTACATGAAAAGAATGAAAATATAGTGGGAAAGAATGTCAAAACTCGCAATAATATATATGTGTTTGATGACTCTAGATTAAGATGATATATATGCAAGAAAAATGAAACCCAATTATAACAAAAAGACTTGGTGATATGAATTTTATAGTTTGATAAGAATCACCAAGTTGGGATTTGTGAGAAGATTTCCAACAGTTTTAAGGCCTCCTAATTTAACATGCAATTCATGTCAATTTTATAAGAAAACTAGGACTTATTTTAATAAAAAATAGTTATCTTCATCTACACCATTGGAGCTAAATCACCTAAATATTTTCCACCCAACCAATGCAAAAATACCAATATGGGAGAGGTATTTTATGCTACATATTGATGATTTTACTTGGGCCACTTGGATCGTGCTCTTAAAATAAAAATAAGAAGTGTTTAAACATTAAAAAAAAAAAAAATCTTAAGTAGAAACTAAGAAAGATCTAAAGTTCAAATTCTTAAGATCAAAAAAAGGAAGAGAATACACATAAAGAGAGTTCAAAGAATTTTGTGAAGAGCATGGCCTAGGGAGGCAGTATTCCATAGCTAGACCTCCATAAGAAAATGGAGTAGTTGAGAGAAATAATAGGAAAATCCAGGGGATGGATAGAGCTATGGTGGATGAAGCATATGTACCACACATTTTCTCGGGAGAAGCAACACACACAATCATGTACCTATCAAACAAAACAAAACTTAGGCCTAATAATGATAAAACTCCCTATTATTTGTGGAAGTGAAGAGTTTCATCATTAAAAAACTACAAGGTATTTGGGAGAAAATTATTAATCCAAAGGAATGATAAAAATATTGGAAAGTTTGGTTCATGTGTTGATGAGGGTATATTTCTTAGGTATTATGCTTGAAGTAAATGGTACAAGTGTTACACCAAAAGAAAAAAGAGGGTTGACAATTGCAATGATGTAGTAGTAGATGAAATTAAGGCACAATATGAGTCCTCCAAAGGAAACATGAACTCATATGGAGAACAAATTTCAACAATCATACCCTCATATGATGGAGAAATAAAGTGAGAAAATGAAGACGTGTAAATGAATACAAAAACAAGGCCCAAAAAAACTTCTAAGTATGTAAGAAAAGAACATCTTGAGAGTCAAATTATTGGAGATAAAATACTTGGTGTTCATACCAAGAGGAAATTTGTTGGCAGTCCAAGATGTGCAAATCTTGCTCTAGTATCTCAGGTTGAGCCTAAAAAGATCAATCATGCAAGAGAGGACAAGTCCTCAATAAGATCTATGAATGAATAACTTGATAAAATAAAGAAGAATGGAACTTGGGAACTTGTTTGAATACCTAAAGAGAAAAACCCCATAGGCATAAAATGGGTCTTCAAAAATAAGATAAATAGAAAAGGACAAGTAATCAAAAACAAGACTTGACTAGTCTGCAAAGGGTATGCCCAAATAGAGGAGATCAATTTTGAGGAAACCTTTACAACAGTAGTTGTAATGGAAGCTATCATAATGTTTCCTTCCTTTTCCAGCCATAAAAACATAACCGTATATAAAATGTCTATGAATTTAGTGATCTGGAAGAACAAGTTTATATTGAGCAGCTAGAGGGGTTCATACTCACCAAAGATGAAGGGCTTGTCTGGAAATAGAAAAATACCTTATATGGACTCAACTATGCTCCTAGATGCTAGTATCCAAGAATCTATCGATAACTTCAAAAACAATTCTTTAAGAAAAAGCACTATAGACAACAATCTAGATACAAAATCTGAAGATCATCATATACTATTTATGGTAGTGTTTGTGGAAGACGTAATCTTTGGTAGTGACCTAGAATGATTGGGACATCAATTGAAAAAATATATGCAGGAAAATTTTTAGATGTCCATGATAGGATATTTTTCCTTCTTCTTAATTTTTCAATTTTCTCAATAAAAAATGGTGTATTTATCTCCCAATCAGAATAACTACAAGAAAATATGAATAATTTTGGGTTGCAAGGTTTCAAGCTAGTTAACACACCCATGATTATAGCCTATAAGTTATGCAAAGAAGATGAGATTCAACTGGTAAATTAGACAGTCTATAGATCAACGTTATGAAGCATGTCCTATCTCACAGTGTCGAGACCTGACATCACGTAAGAAGTGATTCTTGTGTCTAGATTTCAATCCTGCCCCATGAAATTTGAATCATGGTTATCAAAAGGATTTTCAAATACCTTCATGGGAAAAAAAATATGGACTATGGTAAGATAAACTAGATATTTTAAGTTGAATTCATATAATGATGTTGATCGGGTAGGAAGTATTCATGAGAGGAAGAGCTCCTCTGGTGCAACATTATTTTTGGGAAACTCCTTAGTGTCCTTGGTTAGAAAGAAAAAAGACTCCATTTCTTTATAAAATGTTGAAGTAGATGTTCGAAATATTTTCATTGATGGAAAAGGAGCAAAAAGGAGCAACACTGGAATTATCTTTAATGATAAAGGAGCAGATGAAGATCATCTTGAGTATAAAGGAGAAATAAGGAAAATAAGGCAAAGTACAGGAGATGAGTAGAAAAGAGGAAAAGGAGCAACATTATGTAGAAAAGAGAAATAGAGCAACATTATGTAGAAAGGAGCATCAATGTGCATGAATGTGTATCAAAGAGGCAAAGGAGAAAAGAAAAGGAGTAACATTAGAATCATTATCTAAGGCAAAGGAGCAGAAAGGAGTAGCAAGGAGGCAAGGAGTAGCAAAGAGGCAAGGAGTAGCATCAGAATGATCAGAGAAGAAAAAGGAGAAAATTAGGCTGAAATGCATTTAGAATAGTGCAAGCCAAGTCGAGTCATGTATTTTCACGTTCAGAACAATGTTCCATGGCTTAATCACATATCGCAATTGCAAGAGGAAGGATGACCTAAAAAACTGCTGAAACATAGAAATCATAGAAATTACGATATGGTGGCATGGTTAGATGATGTGGAGGTGATGTAGGCAGTGACACAGTAGGCTGAGAGAGAGAGACAGAGGGGTATGGCAAGAGATAGATAGAAACCAAGTGTCCAGACGAAGGAAACGGAAATTCTGCCATGGCAGCTCTTCTCCGAGAGAACCTTTTCAATGAGGTTTTCATGCTCGATGACGTGGGAAAACTAAATTTCCCTATTATTCCCAAGTTGAACGCTGAGAAATATCTCCCTTTGGTCACGGATTCCAGAGAAAAGGGGTTTCTCATGGATTTCGAGGAAAAATCGAGGAACATTTGGTGTTTCTGTTACTCGTACTGGAAGAGCCACCAGAGCTACATGTTGACCAAAGGGTGGAGCTGGTTTTTGAAGAAATAAAATTTGAAGTTCGTCACCTTTTTTTCGTTTGATAGGGGATCGTCGGAGCCTCGCCAGCTCTACATCAGCTAGAGACATAGGTCATCAGTTTGGCCCCAACCTAGAGTCAGCCCCCAATCCCACCAATACAAAGTGGAATTTGTGCATCAAGTCTTGTTTTCCTCGAATAGCTTCAATTCCAGAACCCACGCTACCATCATCTATAATGCTCAATGGTTTCCAATAGTCTCACCCACACTACTACACTAAGGGAATTTTTAAGACATATTTTTAAGACAAAAGAAATGTTTTGTCTTAAAATGTCACTTTTTATTTTAGTTATTTTACATTAAAATTTAATATCAATTGAATTGTTTGAAATATAAAATTTAAGACAAAATAGTGTGAATTAAAATAGTTTGAGACAAAACTTGATATTTAAGACAAAAGAAATTTGAGAAACAAATATTTAAGGAAAAAATAGTTTGAGACAAAAATATTTAAGACAAAAACAATTTAAGAAAAAACTTTATATTTAAGACAAAATTAGTTTCAAAGAAAAATATTTTAAGACAACTTTATAACAATGACAATTAAGATGAAACCCATTTAAGAAAGTTATAAATTAAGACAAAACCATTAGCATTCAGAATTTTTCATTGAAATTCCATCAGTGGATAGTGGATAATTATATTTTTAATTTTTTTAAATAAATATTCAAACATAGTAGGTGACATGGCATGATGATGTGGCAATGACGTGGCACCCACAGTGGGACGCGAACCCTTTATCGCATATCGCATGTCACAAAACTTAGAAGGGATAGTTCTTATGTACCACGTTGAAACAAAGATTTGTGAAATACGAGATGGGCTCAGACGCGATACCTCTCAGAGTTTAATAATAAAGATTTTAAAGTTTAGAGGTATAAGACTTCCCTTTGAGAAATCACATCGGAGAATGGAAGAGAAATATAGAAATAAAGAACAAGAGAAATAGTCAAAATGCCGAAATGCGAAGAGCGATGAGAGTCCTAATGTAATAAGCTTCAAAGCTAAAATATAAAGGATTTAAAGTCCGACTGTGGGACCCAATCGCATATCGCACATCGCAAGCTCAGAGGGGATAGTACCCATGAACCAAAATGAAATACTGACTTGCCGAAGTGCGATAAAAGGATCCGGACGTGACAAAGTTTCAAAGCTAAAGACCAAAGAATTTCAAATACAGATGCAAGGCCTTTTTTAAGAAATCACATCGGAGGTGGAACATGTGAATATAACATAGAAGTACCAAGGAATGCTGAAATGTGATAAAGGGACCGAATTCAATGAACCTCAGAGATATTATTTAATATATTTCAAGTCTATGTGTATGTGGTTTTCCTTTGTTAAATCACATCGAAGAACAGTGGAGGTTTATAACATAGAATGATTGGATCACTAAAATGCGATAAAGGGACCAAACGCGAGGCTGTTCAAAGTCTAATTGGAATTTATTTAAGGTCCAGTGTTCTTTGTAGCTACACCGTTTTATGAAGAAAAGTGAACGCAAGCAGTAGACTCGGGGAAGAACCGACACTCGTGCAGAACAATGGTTGATATGGTTTCGGCTTGTAAACAAGAAAAGTCTGAAGGCGGGAAGAAAGGCTTGGGTAAGTGACCCGACACAGAGAAAAGGGAAGGGAAGGCTAAAAGTTGTGGGTAGGAGAATAGGTAGAGTCGGGCAAAAGACGGTTAGGGTGACACTGTTGGAAATGTGCCAGTTGGGTCGAGTCGGGAAAAAATGCGTTTATGCAAAACTATAAGAATATAACAATTGCAGAAAAGATAAATACACAGAAGAAAAGAGATGAAAGGGTTGAATGAGATATTTTTTTAATTGTAAATGTATTAATTATTTTTATTGTTTTTAATGCAAAGGAAAATCTCTGTAGGATATGCAAAACTCCAATGAGTATTGTAATGATTTTTTATGATTTGATAACATGAACTGAAGTGTAAGTAATCGAATGGGTGGAAGGCATAGGATCAAACCTGTTCACTTTGATTTCCCTGTAGAATGAAAATATTCATGTAGTTATCTGTATAAACATGTAATATCAATTTGAAAAGAGATGTTAGAGAGTGGAAGAATAAGAGAGAGTTGATAGAGATGTTGTGCACATCATAAGTTGTTATGAAGCAAAAATGAAGGAAGAAAAGGTAGCAGTGAAGGAGGATAACAGAGCTGATATCGAGGTATATCAACATATGATTTTCATGTTGAGTGAGGGGATTGTAGTCTCCTTTCAATTTGTAGCTTGATAAAATTCCAGTTGGAGCTAGGTGAGGTAGGAGCCTCCTGTAGGTTGTAGCATGCAGAAAATATTTGGGAGTTTGAGCTTCCTTGTAAGTTGCAGCTTGCAAAATTTAAGGTAGTAGCCTTCTGTATGTTGGAGACTATAGAAAATCAATTGTGATAGGGAGTTGGAGCTTTCCTTTGCATCAAAAAAATAATAAGATGTGGTTTCCTCACTTATGGGTTTCCACTTATATATGTTGTCTATGTGCTTGATGATTATGTGGTGATGTGGTGTTTTAATCTACTTAATTAGCAGTTTTCCACACATTTAGTTTGCTAATTAATTATGTATTATACTTCTTATAAAATGAAGTAGTTAATGGGTGTAAAGAAAGGAGTTTTAATTTCCATGAATGTACTAAACGGATTCAAGCCCCCCCTCTTAGTTTAGTTAATGGTTCATCAATTGGTATTAGATCCAGTTCCTTCTGTATCAGTTTAACCATTTGAAGGAGGTCATTAGTCCCCAAAATGGCTAGCCTAGAAGGAAGTTCTAAAAATAAAGCCCCTTTGTTTACTTGCACAAACTATGCTTTCTAGAAAATAAGAATGAGGACATACTGAATGTCTCTTGGAGTAGGAGTCTCGGTTGATGTGGAAGAAAAATATGCACCAAAGGATACGAACACTGAGGAAGAAGCTAAAAAAAATTCCATAGCTAATGAAAAATATGAATGCACTCTTGATCAGTCTAAGTGAGTGAGAATTTATCAAATTAATGCACAATAAGACTACCAAATAAATCTGGGATACATTATAAAATATTCATGAGGGAGATACAAAGGTGAATATGGACAAACTACAAGCACATAGAACTCAGTTTGAAAAATTAAAAATGTATGAAGATGAAGATATAGCTGCATTTTTCTTAAGAGTTGCATAAGTTGTGAATATCATGATAGGCCTAAGAGAAGAAATTAAAGATTGTTGTAGACTATAGTACAAAAATTATTGACATCACTACCACCCATGTTTAATCCTAAGTTTTCTTCCATAGAATAAATGACAAACTAGGAAACCTTGACCAGGAACCAATTACTTGGCAACCTAAAAACATATGAGATGAGACTTCCAAAAGGGAAGTCAAACATGAGGGATGATGCCTTTAAAGAATACAAGTTCATAGAAGAGAAGGAAGGTACATGCTCATGCTCTGATGAAGAAGAAGCCAAATTTTTCAGAAGATTGGATAGAGGCATTGGTAAGTACAAAGGTAAACTTCCATTTTACTGATTTAATTGTGGAAGAGTGGGGAACTATGCATAAAAATTTCCTCATAATAAAATAGAGAATTAGTGAAAAGGGAAAGAGAAAAGAAATTTCAGCAATAGGTAGAAATGGAATAGATTTAATAGAATAAAATTCTACGCTCAACAAGATAGAAGTGCATATTAGAGCTCAGATGAATCCCCCAGTGAAGAAGGAACATCAGAATTCATTTTAATGGCTAAGGAAGAGCTGGAGGAAGATTTACTAGAATTTGAAAAAGGAGAGGTAGATCTTGAGGGGGAGTTGGTGAGTGCACTAAAGGAAATAGATAGACTGAAGCTCAAGACTAGAAAACAAAAGGAAATCCTTCTGAAATATGTAAAGGAAGAACCAAACTTTGAAGATTTTATTAAGTTGAAAATTTAACTAGAAGAAGTAAGGAAAGTAGAAGAAATTATGTTGCAAAAAATAAGAGAGAAAATTCAGGAATGTGGAAGTTTAGAAGAAGAGGTGGTGAGTCTAAGGAAGATATTGGAAAAGGCTCAAACTGATTTAACAATAAACATTCAACAATTAAAAGGTGCTGAAAAATTGGATAGGATATTAAATGCACAAAGATCTCACCTTGTAAAGGCTTGGATAGGATATGAAGGAGAATCAATCAAGTTGAAGGAAAAGGATAAGAAATCTATCACTTTTGTAAAAGCTGTCATAGGAGACAATGATAATTCTCATCAAGCTAAGAATAAAAATTTGGGCAACACTTCAACATCAGATGAACAGCTGCAAAGAAACACTACTATGAAAGACCATAAATTTTTAAATATCTAGATGGTTATATCCCCAAAGATCACCCTTTACCAGATACAAATATTTCTTCTACGGGTACTGCTACTGTTGTAAGAAATTTGGGCATAAAGCCATGAACTGTAGAGCTTGTGCAAAAATATTTGATTTTTGTAATTCAAAAAGAATTAAGGATAATAATGGATTCACACATGTATATACTCCTCTCCATAACTCTATCAGGTGTTTTTATTGTCACAATATTTGACACAAGTCATACAAATGTCATCTTAGGAACAATAAAACTTCATCATAGAATAACTCTACAAAAAATGGATGCATACAATGGAGAAAGAATATTAATAAGTGTGTTCTAGTTCTATATGCTCAAGATCAAAAAATTCAATGGTATGTGGACAATGGCTACTCTAGACATATGATTGGAGACATAAGAAATTTTGTAACCTTCGATGAAAAGAAATATAGTAATGTCACATTTGGTAATGATAAATCAGGGAGAATGAAAGTAAAATGAATAATTAGTATAAATAATGGAAGAGGAAAAGGCTCAAGATGTTTTATTTCTAGATGGCAAAAACAAAATCTACTAAGTATAAGTCAAATATGTGACAAAGGTTGTGAGGTCCTCTTCAGAGCTCAATATTTTGAAGTTAGGTTAATCACTAGAGGAAAAACATTGGTTAATGGGGTTGGAACAAAGAGTAATGTATATATCCTGAAAGATGAGAGTGAAAGGTGCTACATCAGAAAACGTGATGAATCTTGGCTATGGCATAGAATATTGGGACATCTCAATTTTTACCACATTATTAAACTGAGAAAAAAGAAAGTTTTCAGATATTTGCATGCAATAAAGAAGCCACAAAATACCATATGTAAGTCTTACCAATTGGGAAAAAAAACTCACACATCATTGAATGCCAAAGACCAACTGTTTACTAGTAAACCTCTCCATATTGTACACATGGGCCTGTGCAGACCTTCGAGAAGAAATGAAATAGGTGGAGAATTGTATTTCATGCTGATAGTCGAAGATTTTTCTATATTAACATGGGTGGAATTTCTCAAATAAAAATTTGAAGCAGTTGAGAAATTTAAGATATTCAAGGCACTGGCAGAAAAACAAACTGAATAAAAACTAAAATACGTTAGATCAGATAAAGGAGGTGATTTTACATGTGATGAGTTTGCAGACCTGTGAAATGAATGTGGGATAAAGAAACAATTTACTATTGTAGATATAACTCAACAGAATGGAGTGGAAGAGAGGAAAAACAGGTCTATAAAGCAGATTGCCATAGCCATGATGCAAGAAAGAATAATTCCCCAAACCTGCTGGGAAAAAGTAGTACACACAATTGTTCATATTGTCAACAAAGGTTCTTAAAAAAAATTGTGACAAGACTCCATATGAACTATGGTATGGGAAACCAACATCAATTATAGCACTTTAGAGTCTTTGGTAGCAATTTTTTCATAAATAATAATGATGAAAAATTGGGGAAGTATGATGAAAGAGTTGATGAAGGAATAGTTTTGGGATATGCATCATAATGTAATATTCCCAAATTTTCACCTGATATTTAGAATATTAGAGTTCTTAACTTTCTTAATGAATAAAGTAAATAAAAGGGTGGAGGGACACATAATCCTCAATATGAATAAATATCCACTTTTTGTGTGTGAATGTGGATTAATTAAGTCTAGGTCTACATGATGAGGTAGTTGAGCAACTACTAATGCGGATGGAATTGGAGATTATGTCTCATTCATTGAGATAGATCATGGTGGTTGACACAATCAACTAAGATCTTTAAGATGTCAAACAATAATATCATGGAAAATTCATGATAAAGTGATGGATAATGTTGTGCAATCAAAGCACACATGATGGAGAGGGTGTACATTGCACCTAGACATGATGGTTGATTTGGTCAAACAATGCAGTCAAACTTGGAGGATCTTGTCCACATGCACAGCGCAATCTAGATGAGGTCCAAGGCATGGGAAGGCTCAAACATTATATAAAAAAGATGAAGGCAAGGATGGAGGTATGCTAGTTATTCCTGATGTAAGGATATTTTTAGATCTGGAATTGTCATGTGACATTCCATTTCTTTCTTGGGCTATTTATCACAGGTTGTTCCTGGTCAGGAATCCCACCTCTTTATTAGAGTAGCTCTAGAAAGAGTATTGAACTTCATTCTACATCAAGAATTAGTGCCACATCTCTTTTCCTACTTTCTACAGAACATTTACATTCAAAAATTGCGATTTTCGAAGATCAGTTTGGAAGGTGGAAGTTGTCTTTAGTACTTCAGCTGGAGAACTGGTGAGGGTTTATTCCTATCAAATTGGGCTTATAGATAAGCTTCCCATAGATTCATTTCAGACCTATCATTAGACCAAAAGTTATTGAACTCCTAGCAGCGGTATTTCCTTCAGGAATTACACTGTCTAATTTTTAGATCTAAAAGGAGGAAGGAAGTTACTAGCATTTCAGCTAGTAATCCTATGAGGGATCATCCCCTCACATTTCCATCAGTCTTAACATAAGCCTGAGTTTATTGTAGAATTTTTAAGCAAGCAAAAGGCCTCTCTTTCCCTCACAGCACAGTTTCTGTTGGAATTTGTGTTACAATAGCTGTAATCATTATTGGAGGATTGAGAAGCTAGATCTAGAGCTTCTAGCTTGTAGATCTGAAGAAGGGATCAACCCTTTGTTAGATGATACAAATATGTTAATGTAAAGCTAGGATAAAATATTTATTAAATTAGAATATTTAATAAATAATAGAGACACTTAGAAATAGAATATTGTTAGCAATGATAGGAGTCTAGAATTGAGTCGTTTCTTAGACTCTAAAATAGGAATAAATTTAGTAGAATGGTTAGAAGGTCATTTATTGTAAATGGACACTTGTTGTTTTTTCAAGTGATCCATAAATAAATTAAGTTAGGACATATGTCTTATAAATATGTTAGTCTCTTTTTTGCAAGTTAGTAGAAGTTTACGTTTGTAAACTCTGCAACTTTTTATGTAATTTCTTTTCCATTATTAATAAAATTACGTGTCTAAGGACACTGCTGCCATTAATGTGGTATCAAAGCCACCAATAATGCAGATGACACGAAGATATGGAGATTTCAGCTCTACATATTTTTGAGAAAATAAATTGAGCCACCAATAATGCAGATGACGTGAAGATCGATATTTCATCTCTGCAGACTTTTGAGAAAAGAAATTGGTATGTAATCTATTAAATTTTTTTTTGAGAAAAGAATTTTAATTGTGATTTATTTCTAGATTTTTAAATATGAATATGTGCCCATTTCAAACATTGAACCGAATCCATGTATTAGCATTTGAACTAAATCCAAGTATCAAACGTTGAACCGACTCCATGTATTAATGTTTCTGCACTTTTGTGGTATTAACGTTGAACCTACGTCCGAAAATAGATTGTATTTCCATTAGATTTTATTTCCATAAGAACCTACAACATACCATTAGAATTACGGAATTAGCATTATGGCATTCCAAACGTCCTGAATCCTGCATTAGCATTGTTTCTTTAATGTTGAACCAAGTCCAACTTAACACTACTGCTTCTGCTACTTTTGCAAGTCCAGCCTTCCCTGCCTCTTTCAATTCCAATTGCTTTTGATGATATTATCTTGATTTTAAGGTCCCAAAAGATGTCGCCATGGCTGCTCAATGTTGTTTATTAATGTGGGGTAGATTCTATATGTGTGTAAGGATTGTTTGTTAATCCTCACTCGAATCTTCGTTGGATAATCGAATGTTGATCAACCAATTTTTAGTGCCTCTCACACAGAAAGCGATTTGAACCTGTAATTTGAACCTAGGTCTAGCATCTGAGTTTAAAATATAATTTGAACCTATGTCCAACATCTAAGTTTGATGGCTTTAGCTTATAAGGATTCATCTTTGCCTTTTAATTTATCAGCTTCCATCCATCATCGTACGTCAAAATGATGGCTGCCAGATTCATGTAAGAGAGAGCATTCATGGCCGATTTTCAAATCCCAGAGGAAATTATTTTCCAGAAATTAAACAGCAACTCATGTATTCTAGTGAAGGCTAGATTAAGCTAGAGATTGCTTATTTTTTTTTATATTTGATTCCAATATTCAAGGCCAAATTTATTTTTTGATAATTGCAGCTAAAATTTACGGTTTTTGTTTTACTATTTTGAGGGATCGATTTATCGTGTGGAGCTCTATGTGGAGCATGATCTAGTGAAAGACGAGATCGAGTTACCATCCCAAGCACTGCCCTCATCGTTGGGCTGCCATGCCAAACGCTGCACCTATGGAAATCAGGCTTAATGCACCAGTGACATGGGAAAAAAAGAATATGTATAGTTTTTGTGAAAGTTGTATTTGAAGTTAGAAACTTTGAGTTTGGAGAGATAATTTTTAAATTCTGACTTTTTATGGAGAAATAAGGTGAGAAGAGAAGTTTGGAGAATAATTTTTTTTCATTTTTTGGAGTAATAAGGAGATTTTATTAAGAGAGATAAGAATGATTTTGTAACTCAAAGTATTTTTTTTCTTTCAGGGGGGGTATTTTTTTTAATTTGTACAGAAATTTTCACGTGGTCAAATTTTGCAAATATTTCATTGTAAAACACTCAACGAGAAATTGACTAGAGCCAAGTGAAAATCTCAGTCATTTTTCTCTTCTTTATTTTTTTCAACGACTATACGAGGGTCAAGGCCAAGCCCCGATAGATCGTTTATTTCATGGCATGTGTCATTTTTGCATGGCGTGTGACGAGTTGCTCCTTTTTGTGCTTGATTCTTTTGGTGCACTGCTTCAACACTACAATGTTTAAGTTAATGAATCTGTTCAATAAATCTGATAATATAGGAGTGAAATCTTGTAATACATGTAAAAATATAATTTAAAGCACTCTCATATATAATGAATTGTGGCATGAAATTTTTGATGGCAACATTAAGCCAAATAAACCAACATATGCAGCTTCACTTACAAAATGGGAAGTAAAAAATGACAAAGCATTAGCTCTTATAAAAGCTTCAGTTAATAATGAAATGTACATACATATTGAAAATTCCTCAGATACATGGAATGCTTTACGTAAATTCAAAGATCTATTTGATACACAACCTGAATCAAAGAAGGTTGATCTTCAATTAAAATTGCTTCAATAGAAATTAACTGAAGGTGGTGATGTCCTTGAGTATATTTCACGACTTAAAAATATCAGGCAAGAAATCATAAATGTTGGTTTTCAAGCTATTGATGAAAGCTTCTTGACCACGATTCTAATTGCTGGATTTCCATCATCTTACACACATTTTTTGGAAACTTTGAAAGTCACTGGAAAGTTAGAAAAGATAAAATTTGATGAATTGAGTGACGTGTTAGCTCAACATGATAAAACCTTTGGGAAGAAGAAACAGATTGGAGAAGATGTCTTCTTTACCAAAGCTAGCCCAAGTAAATCCTCAGTTGATAGTTCAAGAAACTGAGGAAGAGGAAATTTCAATCAAAATTAAGTAGCCCAAGGTCGTGGATGGAGTCAAAGCAGAGGAAACAATTCCAGCACAGGCTACAATTCAAGCAGGAGAATTTTTCAAGGTAGAGGCAACAATAAAAATAGAGGATATCATCAAGGCAGAGGACAAAGTCCAGGCAGAGGAAAAACTCAAAATAGAGGCTAAAGAAGAGGCTGAGGATAATATCAAGGCAGAGGACAGTCTCAAGGCAGAGGCAATGATCTCAGTCAGATTATTTGCAGGAGATGTAACAAAGTTGGCCATTATGTGGTAGATTGTAGAACTTCTATTGAGAAGATTCCCAAGTTTCATCCAAACTTTGCACAGTTTGCAAATGATGAAGATGATCCTGATGGTTCCGAATATGTCTTTACCAACACAGAAGAAACAAATTTACAGGTTTCAAGCTTTCTCATAAGTGATTATGAAGATGCATGGATTCTAGATACAGGCGCAACTCAACACATGACATTTCGACATGTCTTATTTTGGTGTTTCAAATAATTTCATCTGAATTCAATCTATCTTGTTGATAAAACAAAACATACTCCTTCAAGCAAAGGTGTAGTTAAATTATTTTTACCAGTCATTGGAGAAAGAATGATTTCAAATGTATGGTATGTCCCAACATTCAAGAAAAAATGGTTATCTTTAGTCATAATTTGACAAGCAGGACATATGGTAATTATGGAAGATGGCTTAGTTAAAATCAACTCAGTAAAAAAAAACATGAAAATAGTGATGAAAGGTTATGAAGATGGAAAACTATTAAGGATGAAAGGGACAATTATTCCAAGAAATTTTTACTTTGCAGGAGCAGAAAGTATAGACATTTCACCGATTAGATTATGGCATGTAAGATATGGCCATATCAACTTTGACAGTATCTCTCAGTTAAAAAAACAGGGAATGGTTAAAGTACTTCCAACCTTCAAAAGGGAAAATGCAAAGTGTGAATCTTGTATTTTTGGAAAAGAACATCGAGAGACTTTTCCTACAAGTTCATGGTGTGCAAACATGCATTTGTAGTTGGTTCACAGTGATATTCTTGGACCCTTTCCAACTTCGCTCAGAATTTGCAGATATTTCTTACTCTTTGTTGATGACTTTAGCAAGATGACTTGGGTTTATTTCTTGAAGCAAAAGTCAGAAGAATTTGAAAATTTAAAAAATTTTCGTCAGCTTATTGCAAATGAAGTAAAGGAGAATATTGGCACTCTTAGAACTGACAATGGCGGATAATTCACTTAAAATGAATTCAAAAAGTAGTGCATGGATAATGGCATAAAATGACATCTTACCAATGTCTACACTCCGCAGCAAAATGGAGTAGTAGAAAGAATGAATCGTACCTTGTTAGGAATGGCACAATATATGTTAAATTTCAGAAAGTTAAGTCCTTTATATTTGGCTAAATTAATTCATACCGTTGTCTACTTAAGGAACATATCTGCCACTTCCTCTTTAGACATAATCACACCTTATGAAGGATGGTTTGGCTTCAAACCTCGGGTAAAACATCTCAAAGTTTTTGGATCAGTCTGTTATGCCTTAGTTCCGAAGGAAAAATGAACTAAGCTTGATGCACAAAGCTTCATGTGCACAATGATCAGGTATTCTGATGAGAAGAAAGGGTACCGACTTTTTTCAAATGGGAAATTTACTGTATGTAGGGATGTGATTTTTGATGAAAATTAGAGTAAGAGCGCTGAAGAAGTTTAAAGTCTTCTTCAAAAGTTAGAAACAAAAAGTGATAAAATAAACAGAAATTTACAAAGTCAACCAACTTCGCAAAATTGGTATGAACTTCAGTTTCCTTCATCTAAAAATGATTCATCAAGTCCATCTTCTTCATCAGTTCCATTTGGGTCTTCTAGAAGTTCATCCAACTCTCCTAGCAACAGTAGTTCTTCTAACAATGACTCTCCGCCCCCGGAACATACGGTTGATAAAAAAACATCAGTTTATATCAACCCTCTTTACAATTATGGTGATTTTTCACAATCTCAAGCCAGTGAACATGAATTATCAAAATGGGCAGTTCAAATTTTGAAAGACATAAGGCCTAATGAATAGAATAAAACGAGAATAAGGGGATCACAAAGAAATGAAGGAGCCTTGATAGAAAATGATTTTACCAAACCTTCTACATGCCGAGAGGCAGTAAAATATAAAGAATAGAAACTGGATATGGTTGATGAATATCAGGTAGTTCAAGATAATAACACTTGGAAACTTGTTGATTTTCCTCAGAATGTTAAACCCATCAGATGCAAATGGGTTTACCACATTAAGTACAAGCAAAATGGTGATATCAACAAATATAAAGAAATACTTGTTGCTAAAGGTTTTGCATAACAGGAAAGGATAGATTATGAGGAAACGTTTGCTCCTACAGCTAAATGGAACTCCATCTGACTCACAGTTGCCTTAGCAGCTCAACAAGGATAGAAATTTCATCAAATGGATGTAAAAAGTGCTTTTATCAACAGAGATTTACAGGAAGAAGTGTATATGACACAACTACCAGGTTTTGAAATTGAAGGACACAAACATAAAGTATGCAAACTGATTAAGTATTTATATGGGTTAAAACATGCTCCCCAAGCTTGGTATGTCAAAATATATGAATACCTTCAGAAAGTTGGTTTTCAACGAAGTGAGTCTGACGACACCTTGTATGTACATCAACAAGATAAAAATATGGTGATTTTGTTTATGTATGTTGATGATTTGATTGTCACCGGCAACAATGATTCTCACATCGCACAGGTGAAAAAGGAGTTACATGCAGGTTTTAAGATGACAGATTTGGGACTACTTCATTACTATCTTGGAGTTGAAGTATTCCAATGTCCACATCATATCTTCATTTCTCAGAGTAAATATGCAGCATAAATTCTTTAGCGATTTGGAATGCAGGATTGCAAGCATGTTCTCACCCCTATGGAACAAAGCTTGAAACTTTCAAAAATTTGAAGGGGGGGGAATGGTGGATAGCACTACTTATAGAAAGTTGATTGGTAGCTTGATTTATCTGACAACTACTCAACCAGATCTTTCTTATGCCGTCAGTATTCTTTCTCGCTTTATGCAGGAACGTCGAGACAGCCACTGGAATGCAGCCAAAAGAGTTCTTCGTTATATCCAAGGAACAAAAGATTTTCGTCTTCTTTACAAAAAGGGTAAAAAATTTGTCCTTGTTGGATTTTCAAATGCCGAATTTTCAGGCAGTATTGATGATACGGCATCAACCTCAGGTTATTTAATGAACATGGGGTAAGCTATAGTTTCCTAGAGTTGCAAGAAGAAAGCTACAGTGGCCACTTCTTCAGCAGAAGCAGAGTACATTTCAGCATGGGAAGCAGCATGTGAGATTGTTTGGTTGCATCAAGTTTTACAGGACTTTGGAATTCCTCCAGCAAAGGCTACTTCATTATTCATCGAAAATCAGTCAACAATAAATCTTGCCAAGAATCCAGTTTTTTATTCAAAGACAAAGCATGTGGACACCAAGTATCATCATATCAGATCTCCCATTGCAAATGATGTCATCAAGCCTATTTATTGTCCTTCAGAAGATCAGACCTCTGATATCTCCACCAAACCTCTTGGCAGAATAAAATTTACTAAGTTCAAAAATGAACTTGGTATATGTTGTAATGTATCTTTGGATCACAGGGGGCAATGTTAGATGATTGAAATATGCTAATGTAAAGTTAGGATAAAATATTTATTAAATTAGAATATTTAATAAATATTAGAGAATAAAAATATTTATTAAATTAGAATATTTAATAAATATTAGAGACACTTAGAAATAGAATATCCTTAGCAAAGATAGGACTCTAGAATTGAGTCGTTTCTTAGACTCTAAAATAGGAATAAAGTTAGTAGAATGGTTAGAAGGTCATTTATTGTAAATGGAAACTTGTTCATTTTTCAAGTGATCCATAACTAAATTAAGTTAGGACATATTTCTTATAAATACGTTAGTCTCCTTTTTGCAAGTTATTTAAATTTACGTTTGTAAACTCTGCAACTTTTTATGTAATTTCTTTTCCATTATTAATAAAATATAATGTCTGAGGACACTTCTACCATTACCCTTCCAGCTTAGATCTAATCTTCCAACATATTTCATCCATCTATTTGACAGATCTAGCTTTAGATCTATATTTCCCAGTAGATCAAGGATCAAATCCTAGGGAGGTGATTTTCCAAAGTTGTATATTTGGAAAATCCTTTCTGGGTTATCTTGGGAATCCATCACATTGGCCAGATATTGAATCTTGGCATCATCTCAGCTCTAGATTTGAGTATATCTACATTTTACTTTTCAGCCTACAGCTATATGCTCATAGTTTGCTGAAGGGATAGCATAGTATTTGCTTCAGTGCCTCTCCAGTTATGTTGTACCTATTGTAGCATGTTTTCTGGGTGATTATAGACCATCTTTTTGGATATATATACTCATATTCTTGTACATTTTGTAACTGAATCATCTCCATATAATAAAATGGCTCAGCTTCTCTGTAAATTCTAATGTTGTCTTAAGATTTATTGTTTATCTTGATTCAGTTCTTATATTGTGTTTAAGTATTATTGCATTCTTCCTTTTGGGATATTATAGTGGTATCAGAGCATGATCTTTGGCTCAGCTTGTGGACACTTTATCTTTTAGATCTAAAGAAAAAGAAAATAGATGAGATCTATCAGGGAGGAAGAAAATTCTGCCACTCATTTCTGTAGATATATTCATGATCTCCCCAAGGAGGTTGATAAAATGAAAGAGGAAAG
Organism: Pinus albicaulis; assembly: GCA_034641835.2. Taxonomy (NCBI): domain Eukaryota; kingdom Viridiplantae; phylum Streptophyta; class Pinopsida; order Pinales; family Pinaceae; genus Pinus; species Pinus albicaulis. Next base: position 611,484,308 of record CM076572.1, read on the forward strand.
GTAGAAAGAAGATCCAAGAAGAAGATGTGATGAGGAAGGTCCAAGCACTTCCTATCAACAAGGAAGAAAACCAGAGAAACCTAGATCTTCTCAAAGATCCACTATGCCCACTTTCTTTGGATAAGGTGAGAGGTGTAGAAATGAAGAAAGAAGAACACCTGAGACTCATGAGACTCTCATTCTATATATTGAAGAGTATAAGGCATAGTCTAGAGCATTCAAGGAGAAGCTAAATCTCCAGCAATTCTTCAAGATCAAAGAAGAAAGAGGATACTATAGCAGCAATAGAGGAAAGAGTCATAATAGATTCTATTTGACTACATTTGATGGATCTTCCTCAAGAATTGTTAAGGTTTGGAGGAGAGATTTAGATGCATTTTTTAGGCTACATCCCATACTTGAAGGAGAGGTTTTCCTAATTGCATCACTTCATCTTTTAGATGAAGCGAATGATTGGTGGTTTGGTCACATGGAGCATGCAAAGGTGACTAAGTATTCAAATTTATTTCAAAATTTAAGGAAGAAGTTTGATGAGAAGAAGACAAAGATGTGCCACAAAGAGACATTTACTAAGGAAAAAAAAGGAGGATGTCATTCTTGTCACTCTGGAGAAGGAGCCACTACATTCACCACCAGCTACAGAAGTACTTGCATCCGGAGAAGAGACACTTGCAACTTTGCAAGGTGGTCTTGAGCTCTTGACACATAGAGTCCCATGCATGATTCAAGAGGTGCATGAGGGAGAGGAGGAATATTCAACCACTGATACATTAGAAGAAGAGCAGCCATCTCTCTTACTAGTAGTTGGAGACACCATTTTCCGGGTTGGAGGAAATCTTATGTTCTGTCAAGAGGTTCCCACATATCAGTTGATCCAAGGTATGCATACACATTCATCACCTATTGTTTCAATAGATCTTATTGAAACTTATGGGGACATGCCATCAGGGCCAATGCATGACCAAGGGTTAGATCCAAATGTTGATTTGAAGCAGCAATATATCACAGCGTAAAGGACCCTTGATCTAATCAAGGAGGAGACGAAAATCTATCCCAAATTGTCATGGATGGACTACATTCAACCTCTTGAGAAGTGTAGAGTTTTAGAAGAAGGGATGAGAATAATCCTTTGTACAGTGACTGGTTATGAGATTAGTATTGTACCTTTATTTGAGACAGTTTATATATTACCTTGCAGATCTACAACGCTATCACTTAGTAGCTGTGATAATTATGAAGCCCCATTGAAGCGATGGAGGACAAAATGATGAATGGTAGACATCTAGATATGAGAAATGTTTTCTCTTTTCTTGATGAAACTTTCTCAATGAACATCTCACACCTCAAAGAGAGACTTCTACCTACAGTAGATCCAGAACCTCATTGGTTTTGGAAGGCCATGGATGAGAAGAAGGTCCCATTAACAGATCTCAATAGAGGTGCACTTCAACATTTCATGAAGTGAAAGGTTCTTCATCAGTCTGGGGAATATGGAATTATACAAAGGGATGATACCATGATTATGCAACATGTCACTCATCTTCCATATTGGGGTGAGTGGGTGAGGATGATAAGCAAGGGGTTGCATGACCAATTGCAGATTTATGATATGGGCTAGAAAGCTTGGTTACATTGGTTTTCCTTGGGAGATTCTTGTCACTACCCAAAGGCAACTATTTCTTTGATCCATGCCTTGAGGAACACCTATGAAATAAAGAAGGAGGCATGGCTACGCTGACTGCTCTTGGGTGAGTATGGTTACCACCCAATAGCTCATATTTTTCTAATTCATGCCTTGTGTATCAATGAAATAATGCAGAAAAAGAAGGCATGTTCATTTTGGTTTCACTTGAGAGAAATTGGCCACCACATGACATCTCCTATGTCTATGTGTTTTGAATTGGGTAAAGCTTGGCATGTTTCTCTCATGATGTGCATTGATGATGTTTCTTTGTATTTGGATGATGTGACATTCCATATGTCCATTAGTATGTTTTTGCTTCATGATGCACATGAGGAGGAGAGAAAGCATCAATATCTCTTGTTGCTTTAGTTCTTTTTGGGGGAGTTTGGCTTGTCCATCTTACATGGAGGAGATGGAGGATGGGAACAAAGGGCCTTCCTCTAGTAGTTACTATTAGGAGAATATGGTTTGGCATCTTTGTCTACCCATATAGCTCCTTTCCTTACTATTTTGCATAACATTGGAATGATGCTGGGATCCAACAAGGCCAACAGGGCTAAGAATGAGAGCATATTAATGCTCAATCAAATTGATAAAACATGGGATGGAGAGATGTATTGTGAGATGAAGCTTTTCCCTTGTGGAAAGAGCCACTTTATTTTATGTATCCCATGTATTAATGATGAAGTTGGAACTCATATGGTTGCCACTTGGTACTTCATGATGGAAGGAGGACATCTAACCATACAGTTAGAGGTCATTCTATATGTCTCTAAAAGACAAATTTGGAACCAAGCATACATAACACATTACAGAAAATGGAGGAAGCCTTCCTTATGTGGATGCCATTTGGAGGGGAATAGATGGCTTTGCATCTACCTTTCAAGTTGCTTGAGGACAAACAACATTTTTCCAGGGAGGACTGTAATATTCCCAAATCTTCACCTAATATTTGGAATATTAGAGTTCTTAACTTTCTTAATGAATTAAGTAAATAGAAGGGTGGAGGGACCCATAATCCTCAATATGAATAAATATCCACTTTTTGTGTGTGAATGTGGATTAATTAATTCTAGATATACATGATGAGGTAGTTGAGAAACTGCTAATGTTAATGGAGTTGGAGATTATGTCTCATTAATTGAGATATATCATGGAGGTTGACACAGTCAACTAAGATCTTGAAGATGTTACACAAGAAGATCATGGAACATTCATGATAAAGTGATGGAGGATGTTGTGCAATCAAAGCACACATGATGGAGAGGGTGTACATTGCACCTAGACATGATGGCTGATTTGTTCAAAAAGTGCAGTCAAACATGGAGGATCTTGTCCACATGCACAACGCAGTCTAGATGAGGGCCAAGGCATGGGAAGGCTCAAAAATTATATAAAGAAGATGAAAGAAAGGACGGTGGTATGTTGTTTATTCTTGATGTAAGGATATCTTTAGATCTAGAATTGTCATGTGACATTCCATTTCTTTCTTGGGTTTTTTAGCAAAGATTGAAAGTGTTGTTTAGCACAGGGCATTCCTAGTCAAGAATCCCCCCTCTTTCTTAGAGTAGCTCTAGAAAGAGTATTACATTTCATTCTACATCAGGCATTAGTGCCACATCTCTTTTCCTACTTTCTGTAGAACATTCATATTTATAAATTTCAGATTTCTGAAGATCAATTTGGAAGGTTGAAGTTGTGTTTAGTACTTCAACTAGAGAACTAGTGAGGGTTTATTCCTATCACCTTGGGCTTATAGATCAGCTTCCCAGAGCTTCCTTTCAGATCTAGCATTAGGCCAAAAGTTATTTACCTCCTAGAAGCAGTATTTCCTTCAGGAATTATGCTTTCCAATTTGCAGATCCAAAAGGAGGAAGGAAGTTACTAGCATTTCAGCTATTAATCCTATGAGGGATCATCCCCTCACATTGCCATAAGTCTTACCATCAGCCTAGAGTTATAACAACATTTTTCAGTAGGAAAAATGCCTCTCTTTTCCTCACATCACAGTTTCTATTGGCAGTTGTGTTACAAAAACTATAATCATTATTGGAGGATTGAGAAGCTAGATCTAGAGCTTCTAGCTTGTAGATCTAAAGAAGGGATCAACCCTTCAAACTTAGATCTGAACTTGAAACATATTTCAGCCATCTATTTGATAGATATAGCTTCATATTTTTATTTCCCAACAGAACAAGAATAAAATCCTAGGGAGGTGATTTTTCAAATTTGTAGATCTGGAAAATCCTGTGGGTTATCTTGGGAATCCATCACATTGGCCAGATCTTGAATCTTGGCATCATCTGAGCTCTAGATTTGAGTAGATCTGAATTTTTCTTTTCAACCTACAGCTATATGCTCATAATTTTCTGAAGGGACAACGCAGTATTTGCTTTAGTGCCTCTCCAGTTACACTGTACCTATTGTAGCATGTTTTCTAGGTGATTCTAGACCATATTTTTGGCTAGATATACTCATATTCTTGTACATTACGTAACTAAATCATCTCTATATAATAAAATGGCTCAGCTTCTCTGTAAATTCTGATGTTGCCTTAAGATTTATTATTTATCTTGCTACACTTCTTATATTGTGTTTAAGTATTATTTCATTCTCCCTTTTGGGATATTACACAAAGAGTAAGGGTTACATGTGCTACAATAAAAGACTGCATAAAATTGTGGAAAGCATTGATGAGAGATTCGATGAAGAACTGCCAGACAAAACTAGAAGTACAAACTTTGTCAATCCTCCAAATCATTATCAGGATGAGAATCAAGAAATTAAAGAACATAATGAGATAATAGAAGATACATAAATAAACTCAAAAGTACCCTTGAGACACACTCAAAAGAACCATCTAGAAGATCAAATCATTGGAGACAAGAGTGCAAGAGTCCAAAGAATAAAATAGCTAGTTGAACAAACTAAGGAGGTGTATCTAGTCATGTTGTCACAGATAGAACCAAATAATTCCAATGAATCCAACAAAGACAAAAATTGGATAAATGTTATGAAGGAAGAATTAGACCAGATTGAGAAGAACAAGACCTGGGAGTTCATAACAAGACCTATTGGGAAAAATGTCATTGGTGCAAAGTGGATATTCAAGAATAAGATGAATGAACAAGGTCAAGTAATCAGAAATAAAGCCAAACTTGTATGTAAGGGATTCTCTCAAGTCGAAGGACTTGAATATGGTGAAAAATTTTCCCATGTAGCAAGAATGGAAGTAATTATATTGTTTTTGGCTTTTTCATGCTATCATGATTTCAAGGTATATCAAATGGACGTGAACTCCACCTTCTTAAATGGAGATCTAGAGGAAGAAGTCTACATGGAACAACCTGAATGTTTTTCCTTAGAAAATAAGCAAAACTACGTTTTCAAGTTAAAGAAAGCCCTATATGGTCTCAAAAAAGCACCACGTTCATGGTATTCGAGGTTGGACAAGTACTTCCAAAAAAAAGGATTCAAGAAAGGGGGAGTAGACAACAATCTGTATATAAAGGCTGATGAAAATGAACTTTTAGTTGTAGTGGTATATGTAAATGACATCATGTTTAGCAGCAATGAGGATGAGTTAGTAAGAGGAAATTTTGCAGAAGAGATGAAGTCGGAATTGGAGATGTCTATGATTGGAGAGCTTACCTTCTACCTAGGACTTCAAATTCTACAGAAGAACGAAGGCATACTCATTTCACAAGAGAAATACTTAAGATACATGTTAAAAATATTCCAAATGGAAGACTACAAACCTGTGTCAACTCCTGTGATTACTGGATGCAATTTATGTGCTGATGATGGATCTGTAGATGTAGATCAAAGACATTATAGATCTATGATATGAAGTCTGCTATACCTAACAACCTCTAGACTAGACATTATGTTGGTAGTAGGACTTATGGAAAGATATCAAGAAACAACCAAAAACAATTAGCTGCTAGCAATTAAGAGGATATTTAATTACCTGCAAGGAACTACACATTATGGCCTATGGTATCCGAAAGGAAAATATTTCACATTAACAACATATACAGATGCAGATTGGGCCAAATGTGTGGATGAAAGGAAAAGCACAAGTGGAGGTGCATTATATTTGGGAGAAATTCTGGTGGCATGGTTAAGCAAGAAGAAAACATATGTCTCTCTATCTATAGTAGAAGTGGAATACCTAGCAGCATCATCTTGTTGCACACAAGTGATGTGGATGAAAAAAACTCTTAAAGACATGAAAGTAAGCATCACTGAACCTATTTCTATCAAATTTGACAATACAAGTGAAATAATCATATAAAAAAGTCTCGTGCTTCATTCAAAAACCAAGCACATCCCAATAAAGTACCACTTCCTCAGAGAACAAGTAGCAGAGGAAATAGTAAATATGGAATATGTACCAACAAAAGAACAGATAACAGAAATATTTACAAAACCCCCTACTAGAGATCTATTCAAATATTTAGGAGACAAATTGGGGATAGCGTCTACAGATAACACTGTCTAATATGATAAAAAAAAAGATGAAAAAAAGATGAAATGTACAAAAATGCACCAACAAAGGCTGCAATATCAGGAACAGACATCTTGCCAGGGTTAGACAAGAAGCAACTTCTCAGGGGGATAATAGCCCATAAAAGTTGTCAAGAAGAGCTCGAGCTATGGAGATGGTAAATATATACAGAGGATGATTACACCGTGTGTCTCTTGACAAGTGTTAATAATGTAACAAAATGCTTTTAAGAAATATGAATAAGAAAAACGTTATTATCAGTATATCATTACAAATGTTCATCAATTGGTATTTGGAGCAATATTCCTATGAATAGATTCATACTAAGTGTTATTTTTGGAGCATTGTTATGGTGCAGGTCCCTAGTATTGGAGTATTATAGCATACATCATGGAGTTGGTATGGCAGAAATACATCAAAGAGAATGCCGAGTTGTGTTATCAAATAATGGAAAGGTTATTAAAATTGGAAAAATATCATTATCTCGTTTGAATTTGAATTATTATATTAAGCATTGAAGTAGAATTTATTCTTGGATAGAATTTCAGTCCTCCTCAAGTCAGTATTGATATATCTTCAAGGCCTCTTTCTTAAGATCATTCATAGAGCTGTAGTATGATGGGCTACTTGTGTTAATATTACTATTGAAGTTCAAGAGTCTATTATTGATTCATCTAAAGCTTACTTCAGCATAAAGGAATTGTTGATATTTCACCAGTGCACAGAGTTTCATCAAGTAATATGGGATAAAAGAACAGAACATTCTATGGTGACATTTCTTCTAGCATTCTCATGAGTTGTGATAGCATTAGTTTTTTGTGTATATTCATGCAATCTCAATGATTTCCAAAATTTTACCCCAACAATGCTCATATATCATATGAATTTTGCAATGCATTCACAATGCTCTTGTAGTTTCGAAGTACATATAAATCAATGCTTATATGTAACATAAAGCAACAGTAACGGTTTATATAGAACAATCAAGAAATAGTAACACAATGGTGGATTAGGTATATTCATTCAAATACAAAAAAATCATCAAGTATGTAATGAATAGATGGAGTGTGTATATTCATTTAATAACAAAAGAACTGAATGAAGGATGCTTATACTGAACTCAAAGAGGAGAAATGCAATGATGGAATCTACACTGAAAACATTTTGTAAGCCCCTGCAATTGATGTCAAAGAGGGAGGAAAAGCAAGCATGGGAAGATAGACACTTCTCAAAATGAAAGGGGGAAGAAGTGTTGGAGGAAGCATTGCCATCAATGCCAAAGGGGGAGACTGTTGGAAATATTGTCATTGATGGAAAAGGAGCAGAAAGGAGTAGCACTAAAATTATCATTAAGGACAAAGGATCATATTAGGATGAGCTAGAGTATAAATGAGAAATAAGTAAAAGAAGGAAAAATGTACAGTGGAGGAGCATAAAAGAGGCAAAGGAGCAACATTAGAATCATTATCTCAGGTAAAGGAGCATAATGGTGTAGCAAAGAGACAAGGAGCAACATCAGAATGATCAGAGAAGACAAAGGTAAAATTCGGGCTGAAATGCATTTAGAACACTGCAAGTTAGGTCAAGTCATGTATTTTCACGTTTACAATAGTTTTCAGTGGCTTAATCACATATCGAAACTGCAAGGGAAAGGATGATCGCAAAAACTACAAAAACACAGAAATCGCAGAGCCTGCGAAGTGTGATATGGTGATGTGGCTAGATTGCGTGCGGGTGACATCACAAGATAACGTGGTAGGTGACATGGCCCTGACCCCACAGATCGCAAAATTTTTTTTATTACTTGGCAAGGTGGCGTGGCATGATGATGTGGTAGTCATGTGGCACCTTTGGTGAGACTCGAACCCTTTATCGCATATCACAAGTCGCAAAGTGAAAAAGGGATAGTGCTTATGTGCTATGTTGAAACGTTGATATGTGAAATGCGAGATGGGCTCAGACGTGATACCTCTCAGAATTTAATACTAAAGATTTTAAAGTCTGGAGGTATAAGATTTCCCTTTGAGAAATCAAATTAGAGAATAGAAGAGAAATACATAATCAAAGAAGATGAGAAATAGTTGAAATGTGAAAATGCGAAGAGCCACAAGAGCCCAAATGCGATAAACGTCAAAGCTAAAATCTAAAGGATTTAAAGTCCGGATCTGGGATGCATTCGCATATCGCACATCATAAGCTTAGAAGGGATAGCACCCATGAACCATGATGAAAGGATGACTTGCCAAACTGCGATAAAAGGAGCTGGATGCGATGGAGTTTCAAAGCTAAAGACCAAAGAATTTCAAATCTGAATGTAAGGCCTTTTGTTAAGAAATTGCATCAAAGGTGGAACAAGTGAATATAACGTAGAAGTACAAAAAATGCCAAAATGCGATAAAGGGAATGGATGCGATGTATCTTAGAGCTATTATTTAATAGATTTCAAGTTCGAGTTTATGTAGTTTTCCTATATTAAATCACATCGGAGAACATAGGAGGTTTATAAAATAGAATGATTGGATCATTGAAATGTGAAAAAGGGACCGGACAAGTGGTCGTTCAAAGGGTAATTAGAATTTATTTAAGGTCCAGGGTTATTTTAAGTTGCATTTTTTTATGAAGAAAAGTGAATGTGGGCAGTGGACTCAGGTATGACTCGAAACTCGTGTAGAATAGTGGTTGATGCAGTCGCGGCTTGTAAAAAAGAAAAGTTTGAACGTGGGTAGAAAGGCTCAGATAAGTGACCCAACACAGAGAAAATGGAAGAGACAACTGAAAGTTGCGGACATGATAATAGGCAGAGTCGAGAAAAAGATAGTTAGAGTGACACTATTGGAAACATACCAGCAGTGTCGAATTGGGAAAAAAAGCATTTATGCAGAACTGTTAGAATATAACAACAACATAAAAGACAAATACACAACAAGCAAAGAGATGAAAGGGTTGTGTGAAATATTGTTGTAACTGCAACCGTAAATTTATTAATTATCTTTATTGTTTGTGATGCAAAGGAAAGTCTTTGCCGGATAGGAAAAACTCCAATGAGTGTTGTAATGATTATTTGTGATGTGATAGCCTGAACTGAAGTGTAAGGAAAGGAATGGGTGGAAGGCATAGGATCAGGCCTCTTCACTTCGAATTCCCTGTAAAATTCAAATAGTCATGTAGTTATCTGTATAAAACATATAATATCAGTATGAAGAGAGAGGTTAGAGAGAGGAAGAATCAAAGAGAGCTGATAGAGATGTTGTGCACATCAGGAGATGATATGAAGCAGAAATGAAGGTAGGAAAGGCAGCACCGAATAAGGAGGATAATAGAGCTGATATCCAAGTAAATCAACATATGATTTTCATGTTGAGTGAGGGGATTGTAGCCTCCTTTAAAGTTGTAGCTTGATAAAATTCCAGTTGGACCTGGGTGAGGTAGGAGCCTCCTATAGGTTATAGCCTACAAAAGATATTTGGGAGTTGGAGCTTCCTTGCAAGTTGTAGCTTGCAGAATTTGGGGTAGTAGCCTCCTGTATGCTAGAGCCTGCAGAAAACCAATTGTCAGAGGGATTTTGAGCTTGCCTTTGCATCACAACAATAATAATATGTGGTTTTCTACCTTATGGGTTTCCACTTATATATGTTGTATATGTGCTTGATGAATATGTGGTGATGTGATGTTTTAATCTGCTTAATTATTGGTCATCCACACATTCAGTTTGTTGATTCTTTATGGATTATGTTGCTTATAAAATTAAGTACTTAATGGGCATAAAGAAAAGAGTTTTAATGTCCATGAACGTATTAAACTGATGCATCCTCCCCCCCCCCCCCCCCTCTCAATTTAGCTAAGGGCTCATCAGTAGAGTATATTGCAACTGCCACTTGTTTCTCACAAATTCTATGCATGAAATAGACCTTGAAGAACATTAAGGTATATTTGACTGGTCACATTCCAATTATGTGTGATCATACTTGTGTCTTTAGTATGTCTAAGAATCCTATCATGCACTCAAATACCAATCATATTCCTATCAAGCTCCATTTACAAAGAGAAAAAGTTCTAGATATTGTTGTTTGACTTGAATATGTGTCCACTAAAGCCTAAATTGTAGACATATTTACTGAGCTACTTGTAAGAGATCCCTTTTTCCATCTCAGAAAATAGATAGGGGTTGTGACTCCTTCTCCTAAATGATTATATTATAATGCATGTTTTCAACTACTCAACATGCAGGATCAATCGAATAGTAATTTATAGTGGTTCAGGGTTAATTTTTCAATAGAATCCTTTGCGATTGATGCCAAAGTGGGCGAATATTACTAGTTCTCGGGAAAAGAAAATGATGAAGAAGAACGTGCCTATTTTCACGGGGGTCTTATAGTGTTTCCATCAATTCTAAAAGAGATATTATTAGATAATCGATATTTTGTGAATGGTTGGTGGTACTCGATATGTGAAAATCACAGTGGGATGAGAGGCAACAGACGTTTTCACAAGCTCAACAAAAGTCCCATGGTTTTTGCAGTCTCTTGTAGAGAATCATAATACTAGAAAGATTATTGGGGAGGACATAAAATGATAAATATGATGGTTCAGAGTCTCAGGCTCTAGAGGAATTTATACATTAAGAGATTAAATCATATTCCATAGAAATGGGCTAGTTTTAAAATGCTCAGAAACAATTCTCCAACCGTATGTGGAAGTATACAAATGATTTCCTGGATCAAGAGTTATTGACAGTCAAAGGTGAGGTTCCCTAAATGTCAAATTAGTAGATCTAAAAGTGATTGGTGGAATCCTTGGAGAACAATAACTTGGTTTTTTTTCAAAATAAGTAGTGTAAATGTTAATGTATTAGCCAAAAATGAGGACTATGATGACTTGGTCTAATAGTGAAACAAATGACAGGATTCCTATTGGCCATAGGCAAAGCCCATATTACAGCTTCACCTGGTGCAGGTAAACTAGAAGCATACCCTTGGAAAATGCTTAATTCTTGCAAAGCCACACCACTAGGGGATATTGTGCCAAGACATGGAGGCAAAGAATAGATCAATGGGAATCCAGAGGGAGGTCCCCACTTTACATCTCATCCTAGTGGAGTTACCCTAGCAGGTGCATCTTGGAGGCTTATAAAAGGGGAAATGAAATGGAAGTGGGAGGAGAAAGGCATCGAGCCACACAAAAACATTCCTATATCACTTGAGATGGAAATCTTGTAAGGATTTGAGGTCATGAGAATTGGTTTCCTATATTGGAAATTGGATAGATCAACCACAGAAAATCAACTCGGGAGAACCCCCCTTAATACCACAAACCGAAATGGAGTGGTGTCGAGGCTAGGTCCTCGATCCCGATTTGTCAAAATAAAAATTTCAGGGAACTTTCAAAATTTATAATAAAGGAAATGTGTGAAAAACAAGCTTCCAGGACTCTTCTCTCTCCCCTCTAATAGAGGATAGGTGGAAGCATATTATGGGTAGGTGTGATGACATCAAAAAAATTTCAATGTGAGAATGACGTGTGGTAAGAATATTCGATGATTTTGGGTGGCCTAATGCACCAACGCTGGGTGACACGTGTCACCACTCAAGAGGAATCATGTGGTGCTGATGACATAAACATGACATCATCCCAGAAGGGATACCTCGGAAGGATTAGAAAGGCACAAAAGAGAATGCACAGGGAAAGAAGCATCGAGAAAACATGACATCTCGCTCACCCCAACTATGTTTTTATTGGCTCTCAGATACAATGGGTGGACCCTATCAGATGGTTCATCCTGAAGGTTTGGATCCCATACGTTTCATATGGATGTGAAAACCAAATGCAGTGGGAAATAATTTTTGGGACACGTAATTCAAACAACTCATCTCGAAAAGGCCTTTTATTGGCCAGTGATAGTGCTGGGTAGACCACACGGGACAATTAATCCTGCTAAGAGGAAACCAAAAGAAATTCTTTGCGCTGTCTAAAGAAGAGTTGGGATACAAGTGTTAGGCTTGGGAGCTCCTACTTTAGTGCTAGGCCTTGGTAATTTTGCATAGAAATGAGACCAATGGTGCAAATCCATTAACAAAGAAATTCATCCCTTGAAGGGAATAAGGAAACCTAACGCATGAAAGCTTTAGCCAGTGGTGAAAACACCCGATCCCGTGGTGAGAAAAATGGTTAAGGAGTCAGCCAAAGGAGCTAAATGCTGAAATAAACAAGATTTGCGGCACTAATAATGGAAACAATTTGGGATTTGGATGAATGTGTCGATAACTTTCAGTTGAGAATGGAAGTCAGTGCAATTTCTAAGAGCTTTGGCTTAATTAAGTGGATGACCACGACATGTAGGAGAAATTTCATGGAGCTTGTTGTGAAACAAGTTGGTCATCTCTAAGTTTCATTTCAAGTTATGTTTAATTGAATGAAAATGATGGTATGTTGTATTTTTCTGATTTATTCCTATGCGCCGAACCATGTTGTGAGTATAGGAAGATATTAATGGAGGAGCTCTTTGATTCAACAGTTTGACTGAGACTTATTTCATACCATAATAAATTAATCAGAAGCCCATTTTCTGCATTAACTCAGTTGTCATGTATAAAACTATAAGTGATTGTAGTATGGGAAGTCATGCATTGAGTACACTCAGGTTGTGTTGATGACTGTAAAGACAACATCATTCCTAGTGTTGTATAGGAACAAAATAGTGGATCTCAATTTAGTAAAGTGGGTCAATACGTAATTTTTATTAGCTTAAATGTGAAATGTTGTGAGTGTGGAAGTGTGTAACAGAGATATAGTGAAGCAAAGGGTAGTGATTAGAGCTAGTTGACCAAAAAAGAGTATGATTCAAAGGACAACTGTAGAACTAAAGGGAAGGAGTCGGTACTGCATTAGACTAGATTTATATTTTCTGTAAATTTATTAGTCTATGTTTCGAGTTTGAAAATTGTATGAAAAGTATAACAATGGATAGAGCATTAAATGGCCTACATTCATAAAATTTTGGTGACTCTTGGCAAGTTGTATCTTGTTATATGAAGGGATTTGGGGCCTCCTATGAGTGGGTTCTCATAAAAAACTTGATGTAATTAAGTGGGTGCTTAAGTTACATCATAATAACAAACATATTGGTGGGTTTCTCCCTTTGGTTTTTGACATAAAAAAACCTATGTTAATATATGTGTGTGTTATTGAGTTGATGTATGTGAATGTACTATCTTATTATTCATGTTTACTATACTATGACTGCTCTCTGAAATAACTGATAGTAGTGAAAAGAATTCAAGGTTTTCACTTAAATTTTTAAGAACTCTACTAATACTTATTCACTCCCCTCTTAGTAATTCCTTATTCCAATATAATATAATTATATGTTATATAACTATGGTGTGAGGGCTTATGGAGCCTAGAGTTGGGTTAGTTTAGAGTGGGATGAAGGTTGAATTAATTAGATATGGAAACACACATATAATGTTATAAGTAGGGGAATAGACCTTGGGATATAAATAATAATAAAAAACTAACATACGTGTGGGGACTATGAGGATATGTGTAAATAACTTAAAGTGTATGAGAATAAAATATATAAATTTTATAGTGCATTCGACTAGAGATATGGGGCCTTTGGGTTTCAAATTCTTGGTTGATAGCTTGGAGCTCAAATGTGGGCCCGATTTCAAATTAGTTCGGGAGCATGAAATCCTCGAGATTGAATACATTGTAGAAGGCTTAGATGGTGGGGTCCAACCAAACAGGGCATATAGGAGCTCAAAGAATTAAATATGTGTAGATTTAGAATGGAGGGCCATATGTGGGCCTAGTTCCGTATTATTCTAGGGAAAATTTTGTGTGTAGAGTAATCTAGAGCTTACTTGTAGTCCCAGACCCAAAATAGTATGGAGGTTTAGGGGTCCGAAGGGTTACACATGCACATTTTTTATGTGAGTTGAGGCCTCAAAATTTCAAGTATAACATTCTTTGGTAAAATCAAATGTTAAGGTGACATACATGTGGGCGTATGTAGATATGTGACATGGTATATGCCACATGGGTTTAAATAAGGGAACATTGATGTTGAATAGTGATGTTGCACCACCTGCGTAACATGGGAGTACCATGTGGGATCCATAGCTGTGTCATATGGGTGTCACGTAAACACCGTGAGGGTTCCATGTGGTTGTCACATGGCAGTTCTTGATTGTGTGCCAAGTTTTAAATGCCAAAAATTTAAATGGTCATAACTTTTGATCTGGGTGTCGAATTTTGATAAATTAAATTTATATCATAGGAAAGCTCTTAACGATCTGAATGTGAAGGTACCATTTTTTCCAATTTCAAAGCAAGTTGGAAAAGGAGGATTTTTCTAACCCCATGCTCATAATGAGATAATGGAGGTTAGGTTAATTGAAAGTAACACCTCCCATTTCTCTTTGGAAGCTGAAGGGGGTGGGAGGGATTATTAAAGTGTGTGGGTGCACACCATTGGTCCTTCGTAAAAGTTAGGAAAGCACACACATGCATGATTTCATCCATACTTTCATATGAAATGGGTGTGGCATGTAAATTTGTATTACCCATGCTTACTAAGAATTATTCAAACACACATAACAACAATTTTTCTCACACTCTCACCCACATATAAATTTATAGATGTATATACTTCACATTTTAAGAAAATAAGTTATTACATTTTATTTTTATAAGGATTATAAAAATACTTGTTATAAATTATAATATAGTTCTCATTATTAATTAAAAAAATGGAAATGTATTTTTTGCATTGAGAGGTGCTCTCCATCCCAATATGAAAGAGATGTTGTAATGTCCTATACTTCCCAATATTCCAAGAGTTTTGACTCAATAAAATTATAAAAAATAAACAAAAATAAATAAATAAAATAAATATTTTTTTATGCAACCACCTCACAAAATATAATAAAATATAGATCAACGACTTAGAAATCAACCTCTTCAAGCGTAAACATCCTTTACATTATAGAAATGAAAAATTCTTGGATGATTCAAATGACAAAAAAACTACTTTCTATAGTAGGATTCTAAGGGGTCCTTATATAATCAAAGCCTACATAACAATAATAATTTAGGGGCATAACAATGACAATAGTGGGATTCTATGGGGCACAATAATAATAGTATGGGGACTACATAGGCACAACAATACCAATAAGGGGACTACACTAACAATAAAAATAAGGCGATACACTAGTATTATAGCTAGCTAACATTCCTCTCTCCTTCAAAAATGTGTTCTCCTCAAAGTTTGAGTAGTTATGGATTCTTCTGTATAAAATTCTGATCCTCTCGACTGGAATATTCAGCTGGTAAGTTCTTCCACTTGATGAGATACTCTGAAATTGAACAATTTTGTAATTTCTGAGTTCTTGTTTCCATGACTACTTCAGGTTCCAATATGACTTTTACTTCCTCATCAAGTTCCCGATATATTGTTTGAACTTGAACTTTGTCACCTATAACCTTCTTTAAGCATGAAACGTGGAAAACTGGGTGCACTCGGGAGGATGTCAAAAGCTTCAATTTATATGCCATAGTACCAATATTTTGCAACACCTTGTAAGGACCTTAGTACTTTTGGCGATAATTTATTATCCTTCTTAGATTTATTAAGGGACATTTGATTGTATGGTTGTAGTTGTAAAAATACGTAGTCACCTACATAAAAACTTCTTTCACTTTGATGTTAATCTACTTATTGTTTCATTCGATCTTGCGCCAAACTTAGGTTATCCTTTAAGATTTGGAGATTTTATTGTTGATGCTCGATGTGATATTCCACTTCTTGAACCTTAGAATTATCTCTTAAATATAATTTGATGCACGGTGGATGATATCCATTAAGTGCCATAAATAGGGTCATTTTTGTTGTAGTGTGGAAGGAAGTGTTAAACCACCATTCACCCAGAGGTTACCACTTGACCAATTTTTTTTTAATCAGATACAAAGAAAGGAAGATATTTTTCCATATCTCATCTTGCCAATTAGATTGAGGACGATAAGATGAGCAATGAGCTAGTTGAGTAACTAGACAAGAAAATAATTATGTCTAAAAATTTTGAGTGAAAATGGGATATTTTTCACATATAATAATATTTGGGGTTCCATGTAGCTTTTGCATTGTTTCCATAAATGTAGTAAAAATTGTATTGGATTTAAATGGATGATATACTACATAAAAGTGTGCATACTTGGTAAGTCGATCAACTACCACAATGATGATACTCTTTCCTTCAAACTCATGTAAACCTGTGATAAAATCCATTGAAACCTCCTCCCAATGTTGAGATGGAATGGATAAAGGTTGTAGCAGGCCCACGTTCTTAATTGTCTCAACTTTATTTTATTGGTAGAACAGACATTCCACCACAAAAATTTTGAATATCAGATTTAAGGCCATCCCAAAAAAAAATCCTTCTTGACCATGCGGTACGTTTTTAAAAATCCCGAGTGTCCTCCTAAGGGAGAGGTGTGCAATTCCAAAATAATATTCTTTTTTAGTTGGGAATTATTATAGAGATATAAGTGATCTTTGTACCATAATGAATCATTTTTCCAGCTAAATGTATCAGATGTACTAGGATCTTGCTGCAACTTTTGAATGAGTGTCCACACTTCGTCATCATTTGTTAGGTATAGGGTTTTAGTATATCCAAAAAATCATGGAGGAATATGAAGATTATCCAAAAGTAATTTATAAGCTATAACCTCAAGATTAAGGGAAATTTTCCCTATCTTATCCTCTTGATTGAAATTGTTCTTTCCCTAATTCAAAACATCGCTATGTTTAGGTATATGATGTAAAAATGACAATATACAATATGGAACCCAAGAGGTTCCCAAAATTTACTTCTAACTCTAGTCAATACCCCCACCTCTGTCTAACCTAGGGATCCAATAAGGATTCCTAGTCTTGGCTCGACCATTAGGAGATAAAGGAGGAGATCATCTTGCATAAGAAATATAATAATAAAAGTACTATCACTTCCAAATTTAAGGATTAGTTGTGGGATGATAAGAAGCTAGAGGAGAAAAGGCAATTAAGGTCTTATAAGGAGGTGATCAATCCCACCCTTGCTAACCAAAATTATTGCTTTTCATTAGCATGTACTAAGAGAAAAATGAAAATTGCAAAGACAAGAACTAATTCTCATGAACTTTGTAGTGAAGTCAAGCATTAGTCGATTCCAAAAACACTTTGGGATGAAAGAAACTGTCAAATTTGCTACATTTAGAGGGTTGAAGATGAAAATAATTTTCTCTTTTATTTCCTAGCTCCTACTCACATCCATTCTCATTTCCAAAAAATATTTCACACTACCAACTTTATTAACTTCTTAAGTAGGAAAAAAATTTATTAAAGAATCTAAATTTATCTCCTTCTCTTTTAAGATCCAATAGACCACATTAATCATAATTTAACTTAATCATAATTATAATCAATATGTTTTTTTCTAAATATAATAAAATTTATTACAATTCATTTATTATTATTATTCATAATAAAGATAATTATTATTAATTAATATTATTAAAAAAATACATTATCCAAACTTTTATATATATATTTCAAGATGTAATTTAAAAAATAAAATGAAAATCTAATTATTTTCATTAGGATATAAATCAATCATTTACAATTAGAGACAAAAAAAAATCCAACTCACGAGAATTAAAAAATTGCTCATTAAAATAATATATTTAAAATTGAATAATAATTAAATAATTATGTTTATGGGATAACTTAAATCTCGATAGTATTATGGCCTAGTATGTAACCATAATATTTAAAATTCAAACTAACAAAAATAAAAAATAACAATTAACTAGTTTTTTAGGTTATCTATCCAATAGTTTATATATATTAAAATTATTGAGTTAAAAGGTTTATTTTAGAATATGTGTAATTATGTCACAATAATTTCAATAAAAACATTATTGAGTGTAGTAAAAGCACAAATAATTATACATGTTAGGTTAAATTTAATTAAAAACATCATAAAATATTAAATATTATTTTCATCCTTCTCATTCTATTCCTTGATATTTCACTTTCAATATTTTAATATTTAGATATCTATATTAACTAATATAATTTTATATAACTTAACAAAAATAAAACAATTAAAATTAAAAAAAAACTTCTCAATTAAGAAAAAGGTACACACATATATATATATATTTTTTTTTTAACATTAAAATATTTTATTAACGATTGTGTGTTAATGTATACATTAGTAAAATATTTCAACGCTAAAAAAAATTAATTAAAGATAAAATAATTTAGTTACTTCATGAATTTAGTTACTTCATGTGTAAATCATACCATTTTTAATGTAAACTTTTATTAATAATAAATTATTCAAAAATAATTCTTAAACAATGAATAAATACAAGTGGTCTATATGAGAGACATAACAACACTATAGATCTATTATAATCAAGGATTTATCAAGCACTAGAAAGGGATTAATAAAACATGTATGTCATTTTTCGAGTTTTACATTCTAAGCATATAATAAAACTTGATCCTTGTCTTTTTTGGTAGATCAATGGTTAACATAGATCTCTCTAATTTAATTTCGAAAAAATTAATATTTAAAATTAATACTAAATATTTTTTAATATAATTTTTATATTATAGAAGTGTTATATTTTAACTTTAACAATTATGATATGGATGTTCAAGAATAATATTTACATGTATTTGAAATTCGTTTTGAGTGTGGTATTTTTAAATATAAAACGATTGTTAAGTAATTGATAGGGTAACATAGTTTTACAAAAAATAAAAATAAAATTCCATCATTGCTTTGTTGTTCATCATCGTTGAATTTTTTCAATTTTTTTTTTTTTTTAGTCCATTTCGTGACGACATGAGACTATAGCCATCGGAGGCATGTCTGTTAGTACTATATTTCTTTTAGTTTACAGTGTTTTTATAATCCTTGCAGTCGGCTAAGCATACAGAGCCACAATCTAAGATATTTTCTGGTTTTGGCCTCTTCTCGAGGCAGTGAAGCCATAATTATAGGCTATATTGGTTTCTGTCGTTCATTTTTTGCCAGTTGTAGATTAATGATTGCATTAGTGTGGGAGTATGAAATGTTAATGCAGGGCCAGGGGATGAAATTTGCTTCGAAAGGTTGACAGTTGTGGATGCCGTGTCCCTGGCTAGTGATATCAAGATGTATATCCGAAAGGAAGGTCAAAGGCAGTCAGTGTAAGGAAGAACGATGGTAAACCTCCCATAGTTATGAATTTTATTTAATCCCTTACCCTGAATATGAATACCGCCTAGAAACAGAGGTAAATACTACCACATGCTAGACAGGTTCATGGAAGGGAATAGAGAGAGGGCGAAAGACTAAAGGGGGACACGAGCAAGGGTTAGAAGATGGGGATATAGTTCCTTATCATATGTGGAAGAATTAAGGACTGCCCCTCCAAATTACTCAACCTGGTAAGATAGAGCTTGATTTCCCTGCAAGACCACTCACTCCTCAGGTTGTCTGAGATCTGGTAGAACCCGAACGTTAAAAATATGTTGATGTAATTCCTTCAAGGATCTTCTTTAAACCCACATCATTTCCTCATTCGCAAGAGATTTCAGAATGTACTATATGAGTAGGCCCAACAAAAGCCTTATATGTCTTCTTGTGCCCCCACCTCACCCGAATATACATATGTCTTCCCCTTGACCTTTATGGCTAGCCTTTATCGCTTCAGCTTCCATTTATGGTCATTTCGAATCAAGACCTCGTATATACAAATCAAATTCCAAGCGGTATGCTCTTGGGTATGGAATTGGAATAGGACATGTCTCTCGAATTGCTTCAAACAGATCTCTACCATGCTGGTGCTTCAGTGGAAGAATCGAGTCATTCCATAGCAGGGATAGGAATTTAGGCTTTGATAGTCCAAGTCTAGGCTATAACATCAGGATAAGAAATTAGAAGATTGAATTCACTCCTAATTGAAGGCACTACCACTACTATCATTACTGCAACTATTGTTGGAAAATAATTCCAACTGTAGGAAGAGCAGAGGGACAAAAGGCGCAACGAATTTTTCTTGTTTGTTGTCCACACTCCACCGCGCATTGACTGTCTATGTTTAATTTTCTCTGCAAGTCCATTTTGTCTGATAAAGGCCATAGCCTTTTCTCACAGAGAAAAATCTTTCGTTTTAAACCACACAACCCAGCATTCAAACTTCTTCAACCCCGCCATTAAAACCTCACCAACCATTTCATTAACGTGCCATTTGATTTAAGTTTGAATCGCCCCACATCACCTGCGTGGAACCCACCTCCACCATGTCAAAGACCACCAACCAATCAATGTCTGTTTACAAGTTTTGAAGCCGACACCACCAGCCTCAAAAATGGGTGCGCTAAACCTTGAAGCATTTTGTATAATTTTTGGAATGTGCCAGCATGAACCAATAGGAGCTCGATTGCACCATTTAATGCACAGCCAGCCAGGAGCATAAATGGATGCAATAAATCCATTAAAAGTAATTTTTTATTACATTTTAAAATCCGGGAAACATATTTGATATAAGGTTTAAAACCTTGGGTTAAGAATTCAATGTATGTGTTTTTTTTATAAAGTGCCAAACTTAAGTTTCATTAAGTTTTATGATATATATTGTAAATATTTATATTTACAATGTCTATATATATATATATATATATATATATATATATATATAAGCTTTGTAATATATTGAGTAGTAATGTAAGCAGAAAAAGCTCGAAGGTTGTATTGCATTGAGTGTGTGTTGAAAAAAAACAGAGACAAGAGAAAGGTGAAGCACTGCGTTTTGTAGCATTCAAAGAAAAGACACATTCGCATTGTAATCTAGAACTAAATTTCTGAGGAAAATTTTCTTTTGTAACAGTTCAAGATTTTAATATAAATAAAGTTTTTAATCCATCCATCTCTCCGTCAACATTTTTTTTTAAATCTCTGTGTTTGAAGAGAAACTATATTTTCCTCTGTTGTTCAAAATATTCTAAAATCTCAACATGGTATCAGTGCTAGTCCAGGCTCTTTGCATTTGCCAAAAAAGCTGAAGGAAGAAGGAGTTGTTGAAGCTTTTCTCCAACATTGTGAAGATTCAGAAAAGTTGGGTATTTACAAAATAGAGTTTTTTGTTTGCTTTAAAGAGTGCAGTCCAGAGAACTATAAGAAGGATTATCTCTCAACAGTGAGAAGGTTTATTTAAAAAACACAGTCAAGTTTTTCGCATAGTTCAGTAAGCTAGCTATGGCAGGAGCCAGCACAAGCACGAGTATGAGAAATACTCAACTCCCACAGTTCAATGGGAAGAACTATGACTATTAGGTAATCACAAAGAGAGCTTTGTTTGCCTCTCAAGATTTATGAGAGCTAGTTGAAGATGGTTTAGAAGAACTAGCAGATGAACAAGAATTTAATGCCTTAACAGAGGCAGAGAAGGATTTGATGAAGAGTAATAGAAAGAAGGGCTCAAAAACCTTCTTCTATTTCTATCAGGCAGTGCATGAAAACATATTTCCAAGAATTGCAGTAGCAAAGAGGTCCAAGGATGCATGGGATACCCTCCAAACAGCCTACGAAGGTATGGAGAAGGTAAATACAACAAATCTTCAATTAATGATAATATATTTTGAATTAATTTGCATGAAATAATCTGACACAAGAGATTCATTATTCACATTATTGACTGGGTTTTTCACCCAAATGAGATATCATGGAGAGACCATAGAAGAAAGAAGAATAGTGGAGGAAGTATCGAGGAGCTTACCCTTAAGTTTTGATGTGATAGTATAGTAATGACCATTGAAGAGACAAAATATCTCTCAATGTTTACTGTTGATGAGCTTCATGCATCATTGATGACACATGAACAAAGATTGAGCAAAACGACAAACTCATCTTTGGATCATGTCTTCAAGACCCAAATTTCCTTTGGAAGAGGAAGATTTCAAAGAATATCAAAATATAGAGGAAAAGGTAGAGGCGAAAGCCAAAACTAAGAAGGAAAAAACAACCCTACAAATACTAGTGGAAGGGGCAACAATCAAAATCAAAACCAAGGCCAAGGCAACAACCAACAAGGTGGAAAAAATCAAGCACATGGACAAAGGTATGATAAATCAGAAGTCAAATGTCATTACTGTAAGAAGTATGTGAATTATGCCAATGAATGTAGGAATAAATAGAGTGACATGTGTAGTAGACCCAGTGCTAAATTTATAAAAGAAAATATTAGTCAAGAGAATTTATTTTTAGCATGTAATATGCCTGAAGAGAAAAATGAAGATATATGGTTTCTAGATTCACAATGTAGAAACCATAAGACTGGAAACATTTCTATGTTTTCCATGTTAGATGAAAATGTAAAGTCTCAAGTAACATTGGGAACATACAGTAAGGTCTCTATCATGGGAAAAGGCAGAGTAAGTGTCTTGACAAAGAAAGGAGAAAGGAGATCCATATGAGATTTTTACTATGTCCCTTGTATGAAGTGTAACCTTTTGAGCATTGGACAGCTCATTCAGAAAGGCTACAATTTTTTCTTTGAGGATGATGTATGTACCATCATGGATAAACCACCTAGAAAGCAGAGGATTGCACAAGTGAATATGAAAAGAAGCATATTGTTTCCTCTCAAGATGAGAGAAGATTTGAAGAAAGGAGCTGCAATGGTAGTAGTGACATAAGAGACATTCCAAAGAGAAGCAAAGGAAGATGTTGGATAGTAAGGGGGTTGAAGTGCATATTTGTTGGATATAGTGAAGAATCCAAAGCATATAGATTGTATAACCCATCCACCAAGAAATTTATGATAAGCAGAGATGTGTAGTTCATTGAGGAAGAAGCTTGGGATGGAAGCATTGAGAAAACAGTGAATGTGAAAACATGTTTGTCTCATGATAAAGATGAGCAAGAAATGGCTAAAATACATCCCTTATTCGTAGCACCACCTCCACCAACACAAAGACAGCAAGGGAGACCACAAGTGGGTATGAGAACACCCTTGAGATGTGATGATAGTGTTTCTCCAAGCACATCACAAGGAGCATATTTGAGTGCTTCTACAAGCACAAGTTCAGCAAGTGAAAGAGGAACCAAATTCAAAAGTTTGAATGGGATTTATGAGAAAGAGGCAACAAATGAAGGTATGAACTATTTATTTTCATTGTATTTTCATGTAGAGGATCCTATTCATTTTGAAGAAGAAGTAAAAGATAATAAATGGATAGATGCTATGGATGAAAAAATAAATGCCATAGAGAAAAATAAGACATGTGAATTGGTTGATCTTCTAAAAGGTAAAGAAGTAATTGGAGTGAAATGGGTTTATAAAACCAAAAGAAATGTTGAAGGTAAGATTGAAAGGCACAAGGAAAAACTTATTGTCAAAGGCTACAAGCAACAACAAGGAAGAGGTTATGAAGAAACTTTTGCACCGGTTGCAAGAATGGAAACAGTAAGAGCAGTGTTGTCCATAGCAGAACAACAAAAGTGGAAAGTTTACCAAATGGATGTCAAATCAGCATTCCTGAATGGAGTATTGATGGAAGAGGTTTATGTTGAACAGCCTTTGGGCTATGAGAAAGAAGGCCAAGAACACAAAGTATGCAAATTGAACAAAGATCTATATGGGCTGAAACAAGCACCAAGAGCATGGTACAATAGGATAGATGCCTATCTACTAGAAAATGGGTTTGAAAAATGTGAAGGAGAACCCACATTATACATCAAATAAAAATATGGTAATATTCTCATTGTTGTTTTGTATGTTGATGTTGTGATATTCACAGGTAATGATTCTTACCTCATTGAGAATTTTAAAACAGTCATGAAGGATGAATTTGAGATGAATGATATGGGATTGCTGAGATACTTCTTAGGAATAGAAGTAGAGAAAAATGAAATGAAATTTTTATTTGTCAAGCAAAATATGTAAAATAAGTTTTGGAAAGATTTAACATGCAAGATTGCAAGGCAGAAAT
This sequence comes from Pinus albicaulis, assembly GCA_034641835.2. Taxonomy (NCBI): domain Eukaryota; kingdom Viridiplantae; phylum Streptophyta; class Pinopsida; order Pinales; family Pinaceae; genus Pinus; species Pinus albicaulis. The sequence goes on from CM076572.1 coordinate 611,508,533, forward strand.
TACCCCTACAGTGATGGGATTGAAGTTAAGAAAAGAAGACAACAACAAGGATTTTGAACCAAGTTTGTATAAAAGCATAGTTGGCAGCCTTATGTATTTGATTGCAACTAGGCTTGTTATTATGCATGCTATAAGTTTAACTTACAGATTTATGGAAAGGCCAAAGGAGGCACATTGACAAGAAGCAAAAAGAATTCTGAGGTATGTGAAAGGAACAAAGAGATATGGAATTATATACACCACTTCATAAAATTTTGAATTGATTGGATATACTGACATTGATTGGGCTGGAATTATAAATAGGAAAAACACCTTTGGATATGTTTTTCATATGGGATCAGGAGCCATTTCATGGTCTTCTAAGAAACAACCAATTATGGATTTATCAACAATAGAGGCAGAGTATGTGGCAGCTACAGCAGTAGCATGTCAAGCAGTATGGATAAGAAGAATGTTGAGAATTTTATTTCATGAATAGGTAAAAGGCACAATAGTTTACTGTGACAGTAGATCAGCTATAACTTTATCCAAGAATCCAGTGTTTCATAAGAGAATGAAACACATCGATGAAAAGTATCACTACATTAGAGAGCTAGTGAACAATAGAGAAATTGTTTTGCAACATTGTAGAATAGAAGAGTAGTTTGTTGATATATTAACAAAACCATTAGGGAAAAAGAGATTTAACTATCTCAGAAAATTTCTGGGTATGCAAGAGTGCAAGAGTTGCAATTAAGGGGGAGTGTTGGAAACTAATTCCAACAGCAAGAAAAGTAGAAGGACATAAGGCGTAGCGGGATTTTCTTGTTTGTTGTCCACACTCCACCGCACATTGACTATCTATGTTTAATTTTCTTTGCAAGTCCATTTTGTTTGATAAAGGCCGTATCCATTTCCCGTAGAGAAAAATATGTGGTTTTAAACCATGCAACCTAGAATTCAAACTTATTCAACCCCGCCATTAAAATCTCACCAACCATTTCATTAGCGCACCATTTGATTTAAGTTTTAATCGCCCCACGTCACCTGCGTGGAACCCACCTCCACCACATCAAAGACCAGGAACCAGTTAACTTCTATTCTCAAGTTTTGAAGCTAACGTCACCAACCTAAAAAATGGATGCGATAAACCTTGAAGCATTTTGTATAAGTTTTGGAATCCACCAGCATGGACCAATAAGAGCTCGATCGCACCATTTAATACATAGATCGCCAGGATCATAAATGGATGCGATAAATCCATTAAAAGGAATTTTGTATTGCGTTTTAAAATCCGTGAGAAATATTTGATATAAGGTTTAAAACCTTGGTTTAAGAATTTAATGTATTTGTTTTTTTTATAAAGTTCCGATACTTAAGTTTCATTAAGTTTTAGAATTTAAGTTATATATATTTTATGCTATATATTGTAAATATTTATATTTACAATATATATATATATATATATATATATATATATATATATATATATATATATATATATATATATATATATATATATATATATAAGCTTTGTAATAGATTGAGTATTAATGAAAGCAGAAAAAGCCCAAAGGCTGTATTTCATTGAATGTGTGTTGAAAAGAAATAGAGAGCAGAGAAAGATGAAGCACTATGTTTTGTAGCAGTCAAAGAAAAATCACATTTGCATTATAATCTGGAATTGAAGTTCTGAGGAAGTTTTTATTTTGTAACAGTTCAAGATTTTAATAGAAACAGAGTTTTTACTCCATCCATCTCTCTGTCCACATTTTTTTTAAATATCTATGATTGAAGAGGAACTATATTTTCCTCTCTTGTTCGGAATATTCAGAAATCTCAACAACCATAATTTTGACTCTAACCTACTAGAATATTAGTTTCCACATAGTGTAGGATTTGAATCTGTAGCCTCAGAGGTCAAATTGTTGGATGAGTGTATCTTAAAATTACAATCGTATCACTACATGCAAGTTTTAGTAACGTGGAAAGATATTTGAAAGTAAAGTGAAAAAAATGATCTATTTCATTTTGGAAATGAGTATGGAGGTCGTGCGACAGTCTATACCTAGAATTTTTAGGTTGGGATAAGAATCAATCAGCTAGGTTATTATAGATATGGTGGCTACAACAAATGCTTGTTAAAGGATTGTCCCTCACAAGCTTTCCTTGCCTAGGATTCAATTCGGACAAAAACCAAGAAGGTTAACTAAGGCATATATTAGCTTAAGGTGGGACGATTTATCATTACAGGTGGGAAGACTACTTAGCAGGATCATGGGAACAAAATTATTATTTTGGGCGTTTGTTTGAATCATATGGCATATGTTGATCTAATTGAAACACATAAGATGCAAAATAGGGCACATGTGAATATATGTGACCTTGGTGAAGGTGAACTGACACACGTAAACACAAATCACATCATATATTGATATATTTAACAATGTTAAGTATGTGTTGCTTAGTGATATTCTTATCAACACATTCACTTAGTTAAATGACATACATTTAAGTTGGTTTCTATTATATAGTATAGTTCAACGCTCAAAGTGCATATCACATATCATTGTTGTGAATGAAGTTATGTCGTGTCTACTTTGTTTTGATGTGAATGAAATTGTGCCCTTTGTTCGTGAATCCTCAAAATCAGAAAGCATTCTGTTGGTAAGAGGAATTCATGTCATCCAACTAGTATTTGAATTTTGGTTATCTTTTTGTTCTTAATATGCTGTTTAAATATTTTCAATCTCTCCATTTCTTATTTCATGCTACTTGTATCTTTTTTCTTAATATGCTGCTTAAATATTTGTAATCTCTGCTCTGTCAAGTCCATTTCTTCTTTCCATCTAGTCTGGAAAATCTGTGTATGATGCCACACCTATGTTGCACGAGTTTCCGGTATGCAGGTACTTCCGGTACAGGGGAACAAGTATCTGGTACGCCTAGAAGATTTGCTCAAATTTACAGGAAACTTCAAGTTGGTAGCAATAATAATATAATATATAAAATAAAATAAATTATTTATTTCCATCCAAAACATGCCAATTAAATTCCACCCTGCAGAGTCCATCTTGCATTGAAATATGTAAAAAATTGAACTTTGAAACACTGCCAGAAAAAATCAAATTTTTAATCCATCAACAAATTGCCAATGAAATTCCTTGCCAGTAAAGAAACATGTGGAACTCCTAAACCTAAAAAAGGTTATTATTACTTCATTATTATGTTATTTCATGAAACACTATATTATATTCAATTTCGAAATTCAAGTTTGGAAATTTATAAAATGAAATTGACTAACACGCTACTCTTTCTCTTTCTAACCATCATTGTAATTTGTTGAATCTTATCATTAAAGCTTCAAGAAAGGCTTCAAGAAAGTAGAGTTATTTGCAATTGTTGAAGTTCAAGATTTGCAACAGAAGCTACCAAGGAATGACTGGAAATTGTATATATTTTGTTGAAATATTTGGTAGATCTCCACATCTCTATTGCTTTATAGAGCCCATGTAGTCCAGCCCCATGGCCTATCATGTATCACTTATGAAATAAAAAAATGGTACCTTCTCTGCTCAAAATAGGTACCCAAAAGGTGAAAATATGCTCAAAATAGGTACCCAAAAGGTGAAAACTTTCTCAAAATAAGTATCCGAAATGTCAAAATTTGTTGTAGTGAAGCTCCCAAAAAGCTCCAAAGTACCCTTTGAAGCTCCTAGCAATTTTGGAAAGTTTCCTACAAGCTCCCAAGCTCCTAGGAGCAGGGGAGCGTAAGGTACGTGCTCTCCAATAGCTGGGAGTGGTACCCGTGTTACTATGTGTCACACTAAATAATGTTTTGTTGTTTAAGAGACTTTTCTATTACCTTGGACTCTTGAAGTAAATCTCAGTGTTGTTTTACTTTTTCATTCACCTGTTGATGAAGGTTGCTAATTTGATTTTCCATTGTTGCAGATGTGATTAGAAAAATATCCAACCTCTCTTTATTGCTGGCAAACTCATCTTTCAACAATTGCCTCTAGCCTTGCATGCAAACTAGTGTAGCCTTATGTTCACTCACTTGGGGCTTCAAGAACTACAAAATCCTGCAACAGGAACACATTGGTAAGCATCCCACTTTCATAAAGCTTACCTTTCACTTCCTGGCCTTGATGGAAAATTCATGAATTCATTGAAAGTGTATAGTGTATCCTTACAACCATATATAGTTTCATATTATCTTGTGATACAAATTTGCTTCAATTCCTTAATGGGAAGGCTTGTTTCATATCCTGTAGGGATCTTTATAGTATGTTGCTTTAGAACCAAAGAGCTATTTCCTTATATATTGAATTTGTTATTAAAACCTTTTTAAATATATGCTTATACATACATCCCAAATTCCTTGTAGCAAGGCAATCTACAAAAGACATTTAAATCTACCAATAGTCTCATAACAGACACATTGGCAAGTATCCAAATTTCATAAAACCTACCTTTCACTGCCTGACATTTATGGGAAATTCCTAAATTAGTCTCAAAGAGATTTAATTTCCTCTATAATATGCCCTTGCAACCATCTCAAGTTTTCGATTATCTTTCTATACAATTTCACTTCAATTCCTCAATGGGAAGGCTCATTTAAGATCCCATATGGATCAACCCAGTACGAACCATGTTGGTGATATATTTATGAAAAACGTTCATGGGAAATCTGATGGAATTGAAATATGTTCACAATTAAGAGAATTTATTTGAATTTTTCAACTTCTTAAATAGGGATTAGGGAACTTGTGCTTAGGTATGTGCAAGATAATTCATTTCATCTACAATATATTCTTGCAACTATTTCAAATTTTGGATTATATTTTATAATTTAGCTTTAATATCTCAATGGGAATGCTTGTTGTAGATCCATTATGGATATGTCCGGTAGGAATTTTGATAGCCATATATTTATTCACATAAATTTCAAGGGAATTCCAATTGAATTGCAATATTTTAATATTTGTAATAATTTATTTGAATTTTGTTGAAACTTCCCTATACATTTCCGTGTGTTTCCTCAATGGTTTTCTTAATAGCCCTAAGGATTGGGACACTTGATAACTACGTCCCATAGACATAGGCTTGGATTCTTTTAAAAAATATACAAATGACTTGAAAGGCTTTTACCATTCTCATCATTTCATAGGAGATGTGATTTGGAAAGTGGCCTATGTCATTGAAACCATGATGAGTGAAACTATGAAGGAGTTAACTTCAACTATAAAAATTTGGATATGACCAACAAAGACTTCCCTATCCATTGTGAAAATTCCTGTATAAACATCAAGTTATGTTTGAGACATTTTATTCACCAACTCGAAATAAAAATAGATAAACTTGAATTTATCCTAAACACTTTCATTTTAATTGTGTAAAATTGCTTGACCACCTGATGTTTGTAGGCATGTAACATTATTTTTCAAGGGAGCTGTTTGATTGACCAACTCAAAATAAAAATAGACAAACGTGAATGTATCCTAAACACTTTCATTTTAATTGTGTAAAATTGCTTGACCACCTGGTTTTTGTAGGCATGTAACGTTATCTTTCAAGGGAGCTATTTCTTGCAATATACAGTTTTATCTCGTTCTGCAAAAGCTTAAGTACTCTTGGCCTTGATCTACACATGGTTTAATTAATGTTTCCAATTTCTTCACATTTATGAGGAGAGCTCCCTTTCTATGCATAATGAATCCCACCATTAAGGTTGCAGACATCTTAGTTCCAAATTTAATTTCTAGGCAAGCATAAAGTGAAAATCGTTCAATCCTTATTTTTTTGTCTTCACATATCTATTCTTTATTGAGGATATACAATAGCTAGATGAAGAGACACATGCTACCTATCATATTTGATTTACAGATACAATAAAACATTGGTGGCTATTTACTATTTATTGTAAAAAATTGCATATTGATACAATAAAAGGTTGGTTGACTTGTCCAAGGTGCTCCTCTTTGTTCAAAGTACAACGGTCACAGATAGGTCACAACTTGGTGCATCCTCTCATAATATTAGGTCACCTAAAATTGTGCCAACAATTTTCTCCCTCTTTATTTTTTCTATCTTGCAAGTCCTTGAGAAATAAAAGTGGATTTCCAACCTCTTCGGATAATGTTACCATTCCCAATTAGTCAACCATGATACTATCTCTATTTAGGACATAAAAGAGTTATATGATTGCAATGATAAAATCAGAGAGAGTGTTGTTTTCATGCATGATGGCGAGGAGAGAAGATTTATAGACTTAAAGATAGAAAAGTTATGTCACCCAACAGAGATAATTAGTACATTATTTTATCCATGAGAAAATAAATTAAAATTGGGTTTAGAATGTGAAATATTTTATACAAACGATGACAAATCCCAGGTGTCAACAATACTTAGAAAACAAATATATCATTATTTACGGAATATTTAACTATATATTATGACAGTTTGTTACCAATACAGATTTTAGAATATCTGAAACAATAATCACTGATGAATACATGAGTACTTAGGACAACATATCCAAGAACACAATACTTCTCCAACTACACCAAATTTTCCACCTCTTTACAGTTGCAGTTATTTTTTACTTTGTTCAACAAACGTGTTGGGCTCGGGTATCTTGGGAATCCATTGCTTGTTGTGCGTAATTTTAATTGATATGTATCTATGGGATACTTAGAGTAATTAGTACCAATAAATAAACCCCATCCCCTAATCAATAAGTTTTTGAAGTTTGTCTAGGTTCAATAGCATAACCATTATTAGAGTTTGAGTAAATATATAAACTCACCCTTTTAAAAATTCTTGAGACCATCATCATAAGTTGAAGAGACAAACTAACGGATACAAACAAAAGTAAGATTTTGGACGTGTTGTTGGACCTACACGAATCCCACCTCTTGGGATCCTCTAAGTGTTTAGGTGTCGGTGAATAGGTTTTTGCAGCTTTGTTTTCCTCTGCCTTGATTTGTAGGACCTTCTAATGTAATTTTCATTGCAAGCCCTTTTCCTTTCATGGTGTTTCCTCTATTTGTGTTCCTTCTTTACACTTGACTTTCTCTCTTTGTAGTTTTTTCTCTTTTGCAAAAGATCCAGTGTGCCAACCTTTTGCTGCATTTTTTTTCTATCTTGTAAGTCCTTGAGAAAGAAAAGTTTCTCTTCAACCTCGTTTTTACTATATTTTTTCACCTTTAATTCATGAATATTGTATGGTTAGAATTTCATTCTCATCTACAATAGGAAAAGTACCCACGATTATCTCAGTACAGTTGCCCCACACTTCAGAATAATGTATCTAAGCTACCTTAGCATATGGGTAATCCCTATGCCTTATATAAACCTATTGATTATATGAATGGGGAGTGACTTAGGGTAGATTGACTAAGATAATTGATCAACTTTTCTCACTCCCAATGATGAAGAGGAGGTGCAAGCATGTAAATAGTTGATAAAATCATCTATTATGAACAACATTTAAATGATTTTTAATTAAACAAGTGTGCTCATTCAATTGATGAAGTTATTGCCTAGAAATTTTAAGATAGAGCTGGCTAAATGAACCATAGAACCATGATATTCTATAAAATTATGAATCATCTGTGTAGTGGCACCAAAACTCTTGAAATTGGATCATGGAAAGTGTTATGCTTACCATGTGAATTAGATTTTAGAACCATATTTCCATCCAACAAGTGAGATTATGTCTGGAATGCTTGTCAAAGAAAACTACAATAACTTTTGATTCTAAGATAGAAAAGTGAATCAAGTACCTTAGCTTGATTCAATTATTGGAAAAAAAAGAGTTATATGATTGCAATGATAAATCCAGAGAGATTGATTTTGTTGTACATGATAATGAGAGAGCAGATTTATAGCCTTAAAGACAACATAGTTATGCCACCCAACATAGATCATTAGTACGTTATTTTATCCATGAGAACATAAATTAAAAATGGGTTTAGAATGTGAAATATGTCATGCAAACGATGATTGATCCCAAGTGTCAACAATACTTAAAAAACAAATATATCAGTGTTTATGTCATATTTAATAGTATATTATGAAAATTTGTTACCATTACATATCTTGGAATATCTGAAACAATAATAACTAATGAGTACATGAGTACTTGGGATGACATTGGAAGAAAGTACTATTTTTCCAACTTCCCTGTCCAAACTACAAAATTGTAACATAGACATTACCTTATATAGATACATAGTAACTTTAGTTTTTTAGTCATAAACACTGATCAATTAACATTAAAATTGGGAATTGTTTAAATGATCTAGAGATAAAAGTTTATTAGAAAAGCACAATGGTTGAATCTCGATTAGTACTAGTCTAAACATATAGGTATTTCTATATTCTCTGTAGTCATTAATTTATGTACTCATTAATAACATATTTCTTCTCGCATGCCTTTAATTGAATCATATTACTCGATAATTAGATTTTCAATTTCAATAATTGAGTTGACATTCCCTCTTGCAATCTGAATAGTTGAATAGAAATTTTCATTCCAAATTTTAGAGGTACAAGACAATTACTTCTTGTTCTACACTGACCTTCATTTTTTAATTTTTTTTTATGATACTATAATTTATAATTGCATTGAATTACTATGAATGTATTTACATTGAAATGTTAAGCGTCATCATGCTTACCTCATCTCAAAAAGACAAATTGACATTAGTGTTGGAAAAGCATAACATGTTTCAGGTGAACAATTTCTTACATTTGATTTCATATTGTTACTTTGATAATTTAGAAATTTTACTAAATTTTAGATACACATCACTACAGTTAAGAAAAGGAACAATAGAGTATTTTAGAAAATGCGTATGAAAACAAGATAAAGAAGTAGTTTTGTCTTATGAACGTGAATTCCATGAAGAGTCACTAAAAGAAATGCACACCATTAGCAGTTGTGAATTGTATTTAGAAAAAATGTCTATATCAACATCAACTTATATACCACTAGAATCTAGAAGCCTACGAGGATATATTTTCTATATACATTAGGTATCAAATTGGTTCAAAATTCCAATTATAGTTTGGTCCAAAAAGAACATGAGAGTTTATTTGCACTTCAATTCAAGTTTTGGAACAAACACTTGCATCATATTATTCCATTATGAGCATCCTCTAAATGGCCACTTTGAACATTTACTTGTAGAGGAGACTCTATGCCAAATTGAACTTTTGAGAAACAAAGCAACACCTCATATGAACAAATGAACAAATTGAGTGTCATCATGCCTTCCTTATCTCAAAAAGACAAATTGAGATTACTCTTGGAAAAGCATAACCTGTTTCGCATGAACAATTTCTTATATTTGATTGGAGATTCTTTGTTTCATAGTTTAAAACTTTTACTATATTTTAGATGTAGATTAGTAGAGTTATGAAAATGAACAATAAATTATTTTAGAAAATGCCTAGAAAAAGAAGATAAAGAAGCAATTTCGTCTTATGAACATGAAATCTATGAACAGACACTAAAAGAAATGCACAACTTTAGCAATTGTGAATTGTATTTAGATAAAATTTCTAAATTAGCGTCAACTGATATACCACTAGAATCTAGAGGCTTATGGGGAGATATTTTCTGTATACATTGGTTGTCAAATCGGTTGAAAATTCCAATTAGATTTTGGTCCAAAAAAAACATGAGAATATATTTGAACTTTAATTCAAGTGTTGAAACAAACACTTGGGACATATTATTCCATGACGAGGATCCTCTGAATGGCCACCTCAAAACTTTGCTTTGTAGAGGAGACTCTGTGTTGAATTGTAAATTTAAGCAACAATAAAATACCTCATACAAACAAATGAACAAATAAACTAAACAAGATAACATACAAACTCATTGGAAGATTCCCCCAACAAACAGATAATTCTTTCCATTCAACTTTTCAATAACACATTCTACACATGGGATCCTCACTTGTATAGACAAACAAAAAATTATCAAAGCAACAAACAAAACTCATAACAACAAAACTAAACTTACACTAATTGACATGTACTTCCATTAGCCAATTTTTTAATCAACATTTCTCCAGCACAATTTGAACAAGTATCTACAATAATAGAAATGATTAGAGAAGATAAATCACAAACTAAACATACTAATTATGTTTTCTTAGTCATTGGTGACTTGAAAATTGACATCCAGTTACACACAACTTGTACCAGAATCTTTGTACCATATATGCAAATGGAAAACCTAGAAGAAATAACGAGTAAATTATCTCCATGATGAAAAATAATAATAGATCATATATGGCCAAATTTTCCTATCAAACAATGTGAAATCAATGTCTCATGGGCATACTCATCTGACCATATCATATTCTATGCTCTACTAAAAATCTAATCAAAAATTTTTGTACACTTTACTAAATCTCCCATTGGAACAAACTCTACACTTTCCACTTTTTTTGCATCTATTATTTTCTCAAAGTAATCAAGGTATATAACAACACATTGAATGCCCTTATGCACATATTTACAATTGAATACAACCTATTTTTATTGAAAATATAGTATCTTATATTGTTTCTTTGTATAGATAAACAACATGAAAAGTCAACATGTTGACGTTTCAATTACACACACCTCCTCTAAAGCTGAAAAAAGGTAAGCAAACATCCTTTATGTCTATTTTTTTTTAAGGTTTATAACAAAGACAATATGTTAATTCAAGTTCAGTAAATACTTCTCTCGAGACAAAAACATCAAGAATATTCTCAAATAAAGGACATGCGTGAAGAACGCAGTCCAATCACAATAAAAGAGCTTAAAATCCTCAAAGTGGCAAGAACCTTTCATGGGGATGTCTTAGTAACATATAGAAAATTGTTTGGCTGAGCATACATAGTGGAATTGTTATGTGCCAATTTAGTTGACACAAAAGGCAACATCAAAATCATGATAAACGTGCCATGCAACATAATTGAACGTGTTGAACCCATGCATGTTTTGGGCCAAGGAGTTTGTGTCAAAAAATGTAGAATCTGTGCAAAAAAAACTTTTGATCATTGAGATTGAAATTTTATATTAGTTTTGCATTATATAATCACCTTAGAAACAATATTAGCCACTTCTAAAGAATACAAGTTCCTACCAAAAACAACAACCAAACAATTTCCAACTTCGAGATCTCCATTTGCAATAGGCACAATATATGCACTTGTGACATCTACAAAACAAATAGTTCTTCAATATGCATTGGAGATCAAAGACCAGCAATACAAATAAGAGAAAGCAACAGTATGTGAAAACTCAATCATGCATTATTCTGCACATTTACTCAAATATATTTTAAAGCAAATATTTCCATCACTAATGCATTTTGTAATTAAAGTTTATATGATGTCTACATTTCTTTATTTCTTCGTCTCAATACAACAACAACTTTCAAGACAACAAACACCAATGGTGTTATTGCGAAACCTTGTTAGGCCAAATGAACATAACAGATCATTGCGTAGTTTCAAGTCCACCTTTGTAACCATTGTAAACTCAAGAAGAACACTTTTATATCTCCACAAGTTGATTGCCTCAACAACGAAGGTAATGTCAAAGTGCACCAAATATAAATTCCAATAAATTATTTAATGCTATCATAGCATTTTACATTCGAACAACTAATACTTCAAGTATATTGAAACATGAACCAGGTTCAAGGAATGTTAATGATAGCGAACATTCATGCAGATCCATTTGCTATTATTTGTAACTGTTACAATTTCCTAGCTGATAATTTTGGAATAGTTTTCGGCGACAAAATATATTATTCTACATGAAACCAATCAACAACATACCAACATTTTATGCAATTACAGTGCATTATTCAAACCTAGACAAATTTTCAATACGAGTGCATTTCAAAAAAAAATTATTATTGTAGCTTTGTCCTTCGTTCATAGACCTAGCATATGAAAAATATCTAGAAGATACCACTGATGTTACCTAAAACCTTCAAGATTTCCGTGTACACGATAGTTTCATACTAGATAATGAAAATGTCGTTTTTCATACAGAATGATGCAACTTTACTATCATTGTATCTAAAGTAACTCATACACTTGACCTTGTCTTCAAATCCTGAATTGGCTTGTTAAGTCATTATGTCTTCATTGTAAAATTCACTTTGTATGCTCTTAACATGTACTCTTGCACGAGAGGTATAGAATTCCAAGAACGCCTTTCGTAATGTAGCCTTCGGTCGGATGTTGTTGGTGGTGTTCTAATACTGTATCCTATTCTCCGCCCCTCCTTGCTACCATTGCATTGGTGCAAACCAATGAAAAGATGACTAGTTTTCACACATTTCTAATATCATAGATGGAATTTACCTGACATAGTAGACATAAGAAACTTATGCTTTGTCAAATATGGGGATGTTTGAAGCATAAATGAGAAATTATTCATTTCATCTCCTTGGGATCTTAGTGACATTAATGCTACCCCAAATTTTCACAATAAAACCCATCATGTATGTTTTATTTTCAGTTCGGAAGAGCATCTGCACAAGATGTGGTCAACTTGTTACTACCTTCACTGACTGGAGCTAGTGTAATCCTCCTCAGGCTCTGTTATGTTTCTTGTTTCCAATTGCACTCTTAAAAGTGATAACTTTCATCATGACTAATGTTCTCATTTCCTTCCTCTTTTTTATAAAACTTGAATACCTCAAAAATCAAAAACAATCACAAACTTTTAAAAGTCACAAATTTCAGCATGACTAATGTTCTCATTTCCTTCCTCTTTTTTCTAAAACTTGAATACCTCAAAAATCAGAAACAAATAATGTTGTAATTGTTACGATACTCTTAAGTAAGTTATAAATACCAAAATAGTAAGAAAATCATTGTTTTATTTTTCATTTAGTGACAACTTTGCTTTATTCTAAAAGTGGTTTTCATGAAGTTTTCTTTGAAATTAGATTTTTTTTAATGAACCCACTATCTATGGATGTTTCTTCTGAGTCTAAAGCACATTAATATTCAAGAAAAGCTAGACCGAGAGGTAAACTGTCTATTCTCATATTTATTGATTCTTTTCATGCTTGTCTCTTTCCATGTCATAGAAAAATTCAGTGCACTCAGACCTTCAATCCTTGAATCCAGTTTTACAATTTGTTTGGAAGATCATTGCAACCCATCATTTATTCTTATTGTCTGATGTACATATATATTGTAACCAATAATTTTCTTCAAAGGTATTATATAAATATCATTTGTAACCAATTGGAACTAATACTTGTGTCGATATGCCATACATGGAATTGATGTGCCTTTTTACCTGCTAGATTCTTAAGGATTTATTATCTTATCTCCTTACTTGGAAGAATCATCCTCTTACCCTACCCTTAACTCGAACATTTTAGTAATTTTTTGTGTTATAGAAAATTACATAACCCACAATACATCAAAAGCATTTGATTTAGTCATCGTGTAGAATGACTGTTCTTAGGCATTTAAATCTATGTATGTTATTTTTTATAATTTTCTTATTATCATAAATTATACAAATGGAATATCATTTTCGTTTCTTCTAAGAAATTAGAGGGCATTATGGATTAATTTGTTTGTAAGGTGGCATTCTTATGTTTGTAGCATTATGATCTCATATATTTATTATGTATGCAATCAAAGAATGATTGAGAGATGGTTATTGAGATTAAAAAAAAGTTATTTGTAGACCCTTTATCATAGTGCATATCATGAGGATCCTTAATTTAAGGATTTTGGTATCAAAATTAGAGACAAACTTGCCTTTATTAAAGTTTGTTTTTTTCCTTGAGCCTCTTCAATCTTCAACTGTTCAATTTAGAGTAAGCTCTATTATTTTGTTTCCCTTTTACGCTAATCTTGTTTTGTGTTAAAAAATGTCCTCTTTTAAAGCTATTATTTTTATGTGACTCATCATATCCTTACATTTGCACCTTAAGTATCATGATATAGTAAGGGGAAAGATTCTTGCAAGAGGTTGGTCAATGGAATATGATGAAAAAGGTATTAACACCGAAATTTTAAAGATTTGTTTGATTTACATCAATATGTCACTGATAGAGCTAGTGCATGGTTCAATTATAATCATTGATAAATTTATTATATACACTGCATTTCTATAATTTACAAAACATGCTACATATTTCAGACTTTGTATTATATTCATATTCAGCATCTCCAATGATTGGGTAGGCAACCATCATTGCTTTCCATTCCATTTAGCCTTCTTCTGTACTCTTCTTAGGCATCATTTTATAGTCCTTGTTCATGGAGGAAATGGTCATGATATGATGCCATAAAAATTCTATGAACAATATTTTTCACATTCCTTTAGTTGCTAGTGTGAGTGTTCTAGAAAGTGTAGGCGGATCGTTTAGACTCGAAGCCCCTTCCCCATTGAACTTTTGATTCTCAGCCATTTTACGAGAAAAATGTTGATATTTTGTTTCTTGGAAATCCAAAGGTACCTTATATCTCTCTTCATGATTATATGCAAAATTACTTTCAATATATCAGTTGTTGTCATCTGCAAATATTGATTAGCCTTAGTCTTTATTACTAACCCCATGGTAAATAGGGTTAGTTTGGTCATCAAAGCCTTAAGTCTTGATAGTAGTTCTAATTAGCTATGCTTGTAAGAAATATGAATACTAAAGTGTGGTCCTATTTCGAATGGCCTTAAGTAACGATAGTAGTTCTAATTAGCTATGGTTCTAATAAATATGACTACTAGAGTGTGGTTATATTTCGAATTGAAAGCCTATTGCGTACTGGTACACAATTTAGTCACTGCTGCTACAAGACCAAGCCATGCCAGCAAGAAAGAATGTTATTGTTTGATAAATGATCTATCTATGAAGAGATTCCATTGTCTAATCCCCAGCCTAAGAAGAAATATATCTAGTTGGGGCTATCTCATTGGAACTCTAATAGAATGGTTTTTCCTATTTCGACCATGAGCCTCCTATTGAGGGTTTACTATTTTTGCTCCTAGACCTATTTCAATTATACTATTGGGTGTCGCCTATTTGCACTGTACACAAATTATTTCAACAACTATGGTAGCATTATGCAATTTTATCACCATGTTCGAGATGTTGTAGATTTATGTGAATATATACTCAATGGTTTATATACAATATACCACTACACTGTATAAACACACATAATGATAAATTGGTTAAACACACACAAATTAGATTTGATCGATCCCCATTAGATTGACTCAATTAATGATTTTGTCAAAGAACTCAAAGAGCTAGGCAACATCAAACGTGTAGCTTGTATTCCTGAATTCTATTTTTGGCAATTCTATTGGATAGGCAGAGGATTCATGCACACAATAACACAAGTATTTCACACACAAAACAATGAGTTGTGGCTCTTAAATTAATCTTCAATCACTCTAAATCACAAACTCGTTCAATGAATACAATGAACCCAGTGAAGGGTATTTAACCTAATTGACATGCACACACTCTCACATAACTGAACTTGATAATCACTCACTTAACTGACTCTCTAAGTCACTCACCAAATATATCTATCCCTCAACTCAACTAATTCACTTTATTATTTGTCTAACAATGCATGCGGGAAGTAATTATATATTTTAACACTCCCCCTTAATTACGACCGCTAAACTAAAACATAACTCATGAAAACTAAAACACGTCTGTTGGTCTATGTCTCGGCTAAGCTTACAACACCCAAGTTTCTTTTGTGAAACTCAAAAAAATTTACTGCTAATAGCTATGTAAATTTATCAACCAATTGATCGCTCGATTTACAAGGCTTCAAGTGAACTTCTCCATTACTCACAAGTTCTTGAATAAACTGATATCTATTATCAATATGCTTTCTCTTTTAACGAAACACACTATTCTTTGATAGTGCAATCGTTGCTGTGTTGTCACAGTATATCGATGTTGATCCTTGTTGTTGCTACTTGAGTCCATCCAATACTCTTCTTAACCATACTACTTGACATGCTGCTGAAGTTGTTGCTACATATTCTGCTTCTGCTGTTGATAGTGTCACAATAGCCTACTTCTTAGATGCCCATGCTATCACTCCTGAACCGAGATGAAAAACATAACCAGATGTGCTCTTCCGATCATCAAAACTTCCTGCAAAATCAGTATCTGTATATCCAATCAATTCTTTCTTTTCTGTCCTTCCATACATTATGTCATAATATCTGGTTCCTGCTATGTATCTCAGAATTATTTTTGCAACACTCCAATGTGTGTCTTTTGAAGTCTCCATAAATATGGAAATCAAACTTACTCCTTGCATAATATCTGGTCTTGTCGCTATGAGATACATGAGGCTGCCAACCAATCTTTTGAATAGGGTTGTATTGACATCTTCTCCTTCATCATCCTTACTTAACTTTGTTCTTGTTGCAACTGGTGTAGGTACAGGTTTGAAATTATCCATCCTGAATCTTTTCAACAAATCTCTTGCATATTTGTTTTTACAAATAAAAATTCATTTTTTAGATTGCTCAACTTCAATGCCAAGAAAATATTTCATGAGACCAAGATCTGTCATCTCAAATTATTTCATCATGGCTGCTTTAAATTCATCTAACTCAAGACCACATGTAAAAATCATATCATCAACATATAGGAAAACAATCAAAATCTGTCCATGCTCATTTACCTTTGTGTATGAGGTAGGCTCAATGCTTCTTCTGCAAAATCCATTCTTAATCATGTAACTGTCGATCCTACTATACCATGCTCTAGGTGCTTGCTTCAGTCCATAGAGTGTTTTCTTCAACCTGTAAACTTTGTCTTCTTTACCTTCAACTTCATAACCTGGAGGCTGTTGCACACAAATTTCTTCTTCTAGAATTGAATTCAAGAAGTATGATTTGACATCCGTATAATATAATTTCCACTTGTTCTGAGCTGTTGTCACTAGAAATACTCTTAAAGTATCCGATCTAGCTACCGGAGAAAATGTTTCCCCAAAGTCTATTCGCGGTTGCTGCGAGAATCCTTTTGCTACAAGTATTACTTTAAATCTGTCAATATCACCTTTCTAATTCACATTTTTCTTGTACATCCACTTCACACCAATGAGATTTTTATCATTTGGTAAATCAACCAAATCCCATGTATCATTTTTTTCAATTGAATTCATCTCTTCGTCCATGGATTGCATCCAATTTTTATCTCTGATTTCTTCTTCAAACGAAGAAGGTTGGAATGCCAACAATGAAAATTTTTAACTAACATCCAAATCATCATAAATATCTTTCACACTTCTCATCCTTTTCTTAACATTTCTTGATTCATTACCTGATTCGCTGCTTGGAGAATTCTGGTCTGTTGATCTGCTTGAAGATCCATGTTGTTCCGAAAATATTGGAGTCCTTTCTAGTGTGACTCTGTTTGGTGTCTCCTCTCTTGATTCTTGTTTCTCCTTTTCTTCTACATCATCCTCCCCCATCAATGGTGTTTGTGCATCGGTTAGTGTGTCTACAGTCCCATTCCATGACTCTTGTTCTTCGAACACAACATCTTTGCTAATGATTGTCTTCTTGGTGACAGGGTTATACAATCTATAATCTTTTGGTTGCTCACAATAACCAGTAAATATACATTTTTCACTTTGATCATCTAATTTTCCTCTTATTTTCTTAGGCACATGTGCATAGGCCACACATCCAAAGAATATGAAATGAAATAAACTGCATGACATACATGACCATGCTTCTTCTGGAGCTCTGTTCATCACACTCTTTGTAGGAGATATGTTTATCACATAAAAAACACATGCAACTACTTCTGCCCAATACTCATTAGACAAGTGTCTTGCTTTAAACATGCTAATTGTCATGTTCATGATTGTTCGTTTACTTCTCTCTGCTACGCCATTCTGTTGCGATGTGTATTTGATAATAAATAGTCTTCTGATTCCAAGTTGTTTGCAGTACTCATGGAATTTTTTCGAATCATATTCTCCACCATGATCTGATCTCAATACCATGATCTGTCGATCACTTTGGTTCTCCACTAACGCTTTGAACTCTTTGAACCTTGAAAAAGTTTCAGACCTCTGATTCAAAAAGTAAACCCAATTCTTTCTTCTATAGTCATCAATAAAATTGAGGAAGTAACATCTTCCACCAATCGACTGTGTCCTCATAGGTCCACATAGGTCGGTATGCACCAACTCAAGTGGTTTCTTTGCTCCGTAAGTAACTCCTTTCAGAAAACTTTCACGGTGTTTCTTTGCCAAGGTGCAATGCTCACAAATGCTTGTAGGTTCTTTGATGGGAGGTAAAACTTAGACCATCTGTTTCTATTGCAATAATCTTAAACTGGAAAAATGCAAGTGTCCAAACTGAAAGTGTCATAACCAGTAATCATCAGAACATGCAGTTGTAAAAGAACTAGCTTGATCATTGTAGTTCATAATTAGAGGAAAGAGTATGTTCCTCATCATCTACACCTTTGAAATTAGCTTCTTTCTTGGGGATTTTTCGTAAATAACACATTGTTTCCCCTGAAACATAATTTTGTATCCTTTCTGCGTCAATTGACCAACACTAATCAAATTGTGTTTGAGTCCAAGGACATAACATACCTCTGATATGGTCTTTGGCTCCCCCTGCTTGGTCACAATGTTGTCCATTCCTTTGCCATCTACATCCACAGTCTTGTTAGTCCCCAAATTTACCTTTGTCTTCACTGATGAGTCCAAATTTGCAATAGAATTCTTGTTGCCTGTCATGTGGTTACTGCAACCACTATCTAATGGCCAAACCTTATCAGACGGTTCATGCATGGTGTTGCATGCTAGAAACATGGGGTTAGTATTATTTGTACTAAAATTAGTGCTTTGATTGCCTTGATTAGCTATCCTCTTCCTAAAATCACGAGCATAATGACCAAATCTATTGCAATAATAACACTTTACCTTTGATTTTTCAAACATTTGATTTTTATGAAAGCTTTTGCTACTGTTGCTTCCACTTTGATTCTCATGCTCTTCTCCGCCATCTCTCTGATCACCATAGCTATCGCCGCGTCCTATACCTCTCGATCGACCTCTGCATCGACCTCTTGAAATATAAACATGACTTTTGGAGGTTGTTTCTAAAGTGGAATCCTTATTTCTATATATCCTCGCTTCATGCGACAGAAGGGATCCCATCAACTCATCAACTATCATTTATTCCAAATCCTTTGCTTCTTCTATAGCTACTACCACAACATCAAACTTGGTAGACAAAGATCGAAGAACCTTCTCAATCACTATTTGACCTTTAACATCTTCACCATAGATTTTTAATTGATTGATGACATACATGACCCTATTCACGAAGGAATCAATGTCCTCTGTCTCCTTCATCTGCAAACTTTCAAAGTCTCATCTAGTATTCTCCAATTTAACAATATTAACTTTGGCTATACCTTGATAGCTTGTTGTCAAAGTTTCCCATGCTTCCTTTGCTGAAGAATTTATCATTATCTTCTATAACACTTCTTGGTCCACTCCCTGTTGGATAAGAAGCAATTCTTGTGCATTCTTCCGCTTGTCTTTCTTCCATTGCTCTCTGTCTGCATTACTGAGGGCACGTTCTTCTGTGTGGTTCTAAGGTTCTGCAAACCCAAACTTGACATGATCCCATATATCATGTGTTTTTAGCATAGTTTCCATTTTAATAGCCCACACATCGTAATCTTTCCCAGTGAAAGAAGGAAGTTGTGCCTCAAAATTTGATCTGGCCATCTAGCCTCAAACAAAAAAAATTCTCTGATAAAAACCTTAAATTTCTCTTCTTTTTATTTTTATGAAAGCTTTGCAAAGCTCCTTCAAAAAAAATCTTTTATAATAAAACCCTATATTTTATTTTTATTTTATATAAAAAAATTATTTTATAAAAAAATCTTTATAAAGAAAAATACTTTATATAATACCCACTTTTCCAAAAAAAACCATTAAAATAATTCTTTTTGAAAACCTTAAAAAAAAATATTATAACAATACTTCAAAAAAAATTGATATATTATTTATAAAAGCCCGTATAATAATCCTTTCAAATCTTTTAAAAACAAGGCATCAAATATTTTAAAAACAAAGCATATGTATGTCAAATTCGCTTTTAAGAAGTCACAGGTATGTCAAATATTTAAAAACAACGAACCTATAGTATTCACTGCTATAGGCTGGATTGGACTTCATTTCTGGATTTTCTCACTCACGGATTTTCTAAAGAGGATTCACACACACAATAATACAAATATTTCACACACAAAAAAATGAGTTGTGGCTCTTCAATTATTCTGGAGGGAGCTCCAACCGAAAAGGTTCAAACTGAAAACAAATTACATCTTCTAAATGGTTTGACTATGCAAGACAACTTTATGAGCAGGATCCCAAGGTTGACCCTCCTCCCTTGGTCAACACAAACACAAAAATCTTCACGGTGCAAGAGGTAGTGATGGGTATCAAGAATTTGGGCCCTAGAAAAGCAAAAGACTTAGATGAACTCCAGGTAGAGTATCTAAAGTGGGGCTTAAAAATTCTTTCATCTCACATCACAAAAATTTTCAACAACATCTTACAGCAGGGGTTCCCCACAAATTGGATAACTATTATGGCAATACCTCTTTTCAAGAGTGGTGACGTCAATAATACCTCCAATTATAGAACCATAATGATAAACCCATTTTTTGAAAATTTATTTGGAAGCATGTTAGAAAATAAAATCAGCAAGTGGGCAGAAGAAAGAGATAAACGTGCTAAAGGGAAAGTAGGTTTTGGACCTAAAAATTCCATAGTTGATCATTATATAACTTTAAGGCACACCATTGAAAATTTTTGGGAAGAAAAGGAGGAATTTTTCTGTTGCTTTGTTGATTTCAAAAAATCCTTTGACACGATTTCTAGGGATAAGCTTTGGGGTGGAACAAAGGAACTCGAGGTTCCCAGGCATTTGAGAGCAGTTGTGCATAGGTTGTATGAAGAGGTGAAAGTCAAAATCAGAAATTAAGCTGGCATTTCTGAAACTTTTAGAAGTGATATTAGGGTCAAGCAAGGTTGCCCATTGTCTCCTACCATTTTTGGGTTACATATTGACAAGCTTGGAGAGTGGCTAAATTCGCAAGGGGGTGATGGTATCCATTTGGGCAAGTTTGTTATAAGGCTTCTTTTGTACGTAGATGAACTTATATTGATTGCTAAATTGGCTCTTAGTTTGCAAGAGAATTTATGTTCCCTTGAGCATTTTTGTAGAAGGGATCGGATGCAAGTAAATATTAGCAAAAGGAAAATAACGGTTTTCTCTAACAAAAGAAAACATAACCAACATAAGTTCTATTTTGAAGGTAGCATTCTGGAAGAAGTTGCAAACTACAAATACCTTGGAATTGACTTCAACACAAATGTCAGTTGGGATGGTTGTAGAAAGAAAAAAAAATTAGGGGGTTGGAAAGCATTTTATGCTCTTCAAAACAGGTGTAGAGAGGCAGAGCTGTGGGAATGGAAAACCACTCTAACTCTTTTTGGGCTTCTAGTGGTTCGGGTGATTCTCTAAGGTTGCTAATTATGGGCCAACAGCACAACCGAGATGTATTGGAAACAAATTGAGAAAATTCAGAAGCGTTTGATTACAAAAAAATTCAAAATTAGAAGTGCAGATCCTTATGCTATCATGTTAAGTGAAACAAGGGCTGCTCCTATTGAAGAAATAACTATGGTGCAAGTAATAAGGCATCTAAAAAAAATTGAGCAAATGGAAGAGGGTAGATGGCCTAAGGTTGTGTTTAGTGATAGATTGTGCAAAAGAAAGAAGACTTGGATGCAGAAAAATAACAAATGGTTTAGTAAATGGGGTATTTGCTTGAGCATGTGTCCTACAAATAGTAAAGAGATAAAAAAATTTGTTATGGATAAGTTCCACAAACATACTTGAGAGAAAGAGCTACGGAGAAATAAGAAGTACTACATTGAAGAGTTAACCCCACGCATAACCATCAACAAAAGGCATACATAGGGGCTAATATTTCTTGGAGATCTAAAATTCTTATTGCTGAATTAAGGACTAATTCTCATCAACTTCGTTGTGAAACAGGGCGCTCGAAAAGGCCAAAAGAAATGTGGGAGTAAAGAGTATGTATTTTTTTCTCTTTTGGAAAAGTGGAAACAGAAAAACATTTTATTTTAGAATGCGAGGCCTTCAAAGATAGCAGGGAAAACTATGCAGGTATTCTGGCAGCGAGTCCTTGGGATAATCTATTCAGCGAAGAGTTTGTCGATAAGCTAGGAGTGGTTATTGTAAAACTTCACAGGAAAAGGGCCGAATACAAGAGCCAAATAGAGAAGCAATCTGTCCCATAGGCTATTTTTAGCCTCGTGGACATTAAAAATTATTTCTTTCTTTCTTTATTATTAATTTTCAATCACTCTAAATCACAAACTCACTCAATGAATAAAATAAACCCAATATTTAACTTAATTGAAAAATTCACTTAGTACATTTAAAAATACAATTTAAGTTGTTGTGTATATGAAATTTTTCTTCACTCATCACATGATATTTTCATCTCGATGACCACCTAAAGAAGTATCAAAGCCAAGAGTATCAATGATCCTCAGTTGGATACCATGTACAGTTCCAACTATGGCTGCAACCTTCTTTGTGGCTGGTTGTAATGCATTAGAAATCGTGCATATAAATTCCAAGTCTTCTTGACTAGTTGCTTCATGTTCACTTGCTCTTGTACTTGCTCTGTCATCAACTAGTTCGGAAGGGTAGATTGAAAACTAGCATGACGATTGGGGAATCTGCTACTCGACATGAGCGTGTATCTACCCCTTCAAATTTATGCCATAAATTTCTCTTTCACCTTCCCCTCCGAAGATATAAGGCCCTCGTTCAAATTTCCACGTTACACTCATTACCGATATCTATAGAGAGACATTACAAGGTCTATTACGAAATGTTACGATATGTTTCGAACAAGTTGGTGAAAGTACTGATATTCTCTGGTAGAAGGCGAAGATATTATTTTCCATCTATAGAATTTACCTTCCTTACCTAAGGCTACCTAATATCTTGTGCCTTAACCTTTATTTCATGATAGTGAAGCATCTTACCTAAGCTTACCTTACCTTACCCAGAAAGGAGACTCTGCAGCAACCAGATTCTTGGACTATCTTCTATTAAAATATCTTCAAATATCTTCTATTAAAAGAGAAGTGCTCTCTCTATGTTATTTATTTTCATGGAAATATATGTATTTTTCATGTTGATTGTGAATATATTTAAATCTAGTTATGGGAAATTTATTTCCACCAATTTTTGTTATTCTAGGCCTCCATGTGAGACCTTGTCTACTTGGATTATGGTGAAATTATAACTTGAGGTTGAAAATTTGATTAGTGGGTTTAGGACCTATAGTATTAGAAAATGATGTCACATAAGCTAAGATATCCATGGAATTATGCTAGTGGAAGACTCAAAGATGGTTTAACCACTGGTAGTCCCTGAATACCTAGCCTTCCATTCAATTCACATGGCTTGGTCTGAAGCATCCCTTTGTTAAGCCCATCTTACTACATTAGAAGTAGCATTGTTAGATATAAGAGTCCCCCTATGAACCACTCTTTATTCTTTGAGTACTACTTCAACGACCAACTTTGATCAACAACTTCACCGAGAAGTTGAAGCTGAAGGAAGGGACTAGCTGGCATGCAACCAACTTTGTTATTCTTCAAGCATATTTTTTTTTAACAGTTTAATCTTCATTTTCACATGAAATTGTTCATTTTTATTTTTAGAAAAATATTTAAATTTTTTACTAATATTTTTTTAAATTAAAATAAAATTTTATGAAGAATTCACAACTTTTAAATATTGATTTATAATATTCATTTAGTTATAAATGAGTCCATTACAATATATTTTTAAAAAAAAATCCATTTAATCGAGAAAACAATTTGTTAAAAAAAAGGTTGGAACAAAAATATTTTAATCTATTAATATTTTATTACATTTATAACCATTCATAAAAATAAAATTTATAAAAATTACATAAAATCAAAATTTTTATTAAATTTAAAAATAAAAGAAAAAAACAAAAACTCAAGAGAACACCTCACACAACAATGATATACAATGTCTAAAAGAAATTAGGCAGAATTAAATGTGAACTAGTTTGTTTATATATATATATATATATATATATATATATATATATATATATATATATATATATATATATCCATGCATTGAAATTAATGAATTGATTTCATTGTAAAGTGGTTTAAGCTAAATGTATAATGAGATATTTGTTTATGGGGTTCACAAGTTCAATTACTTTTGGATTTTTTTCTCCTCTCCAACACCTGTTTTCTAATTTTTTGAGTTGATGTTCAAACTGTTCATACAAACGATTTGTTTGAGCCTTTGTAAGGTTGTTTGTGGATGAAGAGAAAGGGAATTCAACAATGGTTCACATTAATTTCAGTAAATTACAACTAAGTTTGCAGACCAAGAATAGGTGAACAGATTCTCACTCAACCGCCTGGGACACCCATAAGGTTCATCTCAATTGCAGGTGCTCGGGTCTGCAGTGAAATTCAGTGAAAATTTTGCGGTGAATTTTCTCCAATAATATTTGGGTTTCTCGATTAACACTTGGGTCTCCAGTGAATTTTCTGGATTAATACTTGAGTCTGCCGTGAAATTTTGCAGTGAATTTTCTCCATTACTACTTGGGTTCCAATTTGTTGATATTCAGGTGCACACATTCCTTATCTTTTTCTAATACATATATGCTCATATATTCTCAAGTATGAATAATTCACAACAACTACCCCATATAAATGTATGAAATTCTGCAGTGAATTTTCTCCATTAATACTTAGGTTTCTCAAGTAATACTTTGGTCTGGGGTGAATTTTCTGGATTAATACTTGGGTCTGCGGTGAAATTCTGCCGTGAAAATTTTGCGGTGAATTTTCTCCATTAATACTTGGGTTTCTCGATTAATACTTGGGTCTGCGGTGAATTTTCTGGATTAATACTGGCCCGAAGTGAAATTCCGCTTGAAATTTCGTGCTGAATTTTTCATTAATATTCTGGTTTGGTGTGATTTTTTTCTCGATAAATTTTCACCCCCGGGCACCGAGGTATGTTGTCCGTCTGGCTGACATTCAAGTGCACACATTCCTTATCTTTTTCGATACATATCTTTCTCATGTTATCTCAAGTACTAATTCACTGTACTTACCAAAGAGAAGAAAGAGAAGTCAAGCTACAAACCTAGTTAGAAGCCATGCTGGAAAAAAAATTCACATCTCTTGAAGAAAAGATCCAAAAACAAATAGAAAATAAAATAAAACCATTGGAGAGTAAAATGGAGACAATGGAAACTAGGTTGCAGGTCAAAGAAAAACAAAACCAAGATACTAACCAAACATCCTAGCAAGGAGATGCTGATAATATAGGGAGTCTAAAAATGAAGAACGTGATTAAAGAACTAGAAGAAAAAGTTAACAGCAATCTCACCCTAAATAGTGGGGCAGGTAAATTAGATATCAAACCAATTAAAGATGAAATGAAAAAATTGATCAAATTAGACCATGAGCATAATAAAAGGGCCTTGAACCTTATAATCTTCGATTTGAAAGAGGACATAGATGAGGATACTTTATCCATAGCCCAGATAGAATTACATAATAGATTACAAATTGAAATCACTTGTCTCACAGAAGCAACAAGGTTAGGGAAATTAACTAAGAATAAAGGAAGGCTGATTCGAATAAAGGTGAGCTCTACTGACCATAAGTATGATATAATTAGTAAAACCTTAAGTCTAAAAGGAACAGGAATATTTATAAACGAAGATCTCATTTCAGAAGATCAAGCAGAATTAAGAAAGGAGGTTCAAAAGGTAAAATAAGCTAGGAAGGAAGGAAAATGGGCAATAATCAGAAATAGAAAATCCATTATTCGAGATAGAAACCAAAAAGATAGCAATAAATAGCAATTCAACATGCTCTGAATTCTTTCTTGGAACTGTCAGGGCTTTCCATGGAACAAAGGCCCCAAACTAAGTTGGATCTCAAATGATGTTGATATTATATTGCTTTTTGAAACTTGGGAGCACAAAGAATATAAGGTCCCTAACATAGATGGCTTTGCACTATGGTCTACCTGGAACAATCGATCCTCCAGTAGAGGCATTGGGGGCATAGCTTGCTACATTAAGAAGAACATCTCCCCCAGCTAGGATTTATAAAAATGACCCTTACAACCAATATATTTGGATTGAGATTATTAACATTAATGATAAAAAGACCTACATAGCAATCTGTTATTTTTCCCCCATTAATTCTAACTTCTATAAGAAAAAGAATCTAGATAAAAATATTCCTTACAATGGTTTAGAGAATGATATTTCTAGCCTAAGGAATGAAGACAATATCCTTTTAATGGGTGACTTTAATGCTCGAACTTCAAGTAACCAAGCTATTCTTCTAAGCAATCATTCCAACCCCAATCCTCTTTGGTTAGACGAAGACATTACTCTGGCTAGCCGGTACAAAAAGAGCTCTAAAGACCTCAGGGATAATTTTTTTGGGTCGAAGCTAGTCAAGCTCTGTAGTGCCCAGGATCTCATAATTTGCAACTGTCTAAAGAAGTGACCCAATTCTAGCAAGATGACATGCATCCATGGGCTTGGCAGGACCGTGGTAGACTATGTTATTTCCGATCTCCCTTTATATAATGAAATAATAAATTTTGACTTAGACGACCACGACCCTGACTCTGATCATAGGAATTTACTCATAACTCTCAATTTTTTCATGCATAGAGATCCCATAGAAGATAATATTTATAGTAAAAAGAACTTAATCTCTGATAGAAATAAAAACGATCTCTTTCTAAATGAATTAAAAACTAATTTTCTTAATTTATCTAGTATAGACAACATACATGACCTCTATCATAATTTTACTACAACCCTCTCATATTTTATTAAAAAGTTCTCAATTGAAGTCTCAAGTAATAAAAGAAATATCAAAACCAACCCATGGTATGACAAATATTGTAAAAGTGTGAGGAGAGAAATTAAGGAAGTGGTTGATGAATCTCTCAAAATTAACAAGATAAAAATCTACAAAGCCCTAACTAAAAGGAAAAAAAGGCAATATATTCGTAAAAGACAAGAGAATCTCTTACACCTCTCTAAGGTGGTTCCTAAGAAATTTTGGAGGCAGATTATAACTAGGAAAACTAAAGATAACAATAAAATTGCTTTACACGACTGGAATTCCTATCTTTAAAAGCTTTATGAATCTCCAAATGCCAGGGATTTTAAAACCCTGCTCACAACGAAAGAATTTTTCTCATTAGAAGACATTGATGTTGGGGTTAAACGTCTGGCAAATGGGAAAGCTAAAGACATCGAAGGTTACCAGGCAGAAATCTTAAAATTTGGAGGCCCTGTCCTCATCCCCACATCCACAAGCGTTTCAACCAAGCAGTGAAGCAAGGGTTCCCTAAACCTTGGACTCAGAGCCTCATTATCCCTATTTTTAAAAGTGGGGATACAAATAACCGCTTTAATTATCGAACAATTATGATCAGCCCTCTCTTATCCAAGTTATATGGTATTATTTTGGAAAATAAGTTGAGCATTTGGCTTGAAAGTGAAGGTAAGAGGGCTAAAGGCCAATCAGGTTTTAGAAGGAAGCATTCAACAACGGACCACCTGGTTACGCTTAGGATCATTGTGGAAGAATGTCGCAATCATTAATCCAATCTCTTATGTTGCTTTATGGACTTTAGAAAGGCTTTCGACACGGTTCCTAGAAATAACCTATGGAATAGATTAGAAGAGCTAAATGTTCCTTTTGAGCTAAGAGTGGCTGCGATAAGGTTATAAGAGAATGTAATTGCCAAGTTAAAGAGTAATGAGGGGTGGTCGAAAGATATTAAGTGGAATATCAGAGTTAAACAAGTTTCCCTCTCCCGACGGGGCCCCTCTCCCCCTATTTGACATTTACATCGACATGCTAGAAGGTTTTTTATGAATCCAGACAAGCCACACAACCTTAGCTCGATAGTCATCATCCTTCTTCTTCAGTTATCATATTGTTCTTCTCGCAAGGTGCCCATTTGATCTTGATAAGCAACTTAGAATTCTTAAGGATTTTTTCTCTACCATGTGTATGTATGTTAACACTGACAAAACAAAGTTATGATTATCAAATCCAAGAAGGACACTTACATTAATTTTTTGTATGAGAATAGTAACTTGGAGGAAGTGTCTTCTTACAAGTACCTAGGAATTGATATTCATCACAAGCTCAAATGGAACTATAGCATTCAGAAAGGATTAATGGGGGTGGAAAGCTTATTTTGGTCTTGAAAATAATTGTAAAACTGCAAACCTCGTAATGTGGGATAGAAAGAAGTTCCTCTTTGAAACTTTAGTCACTCCCTTATCTTATATGGATGTATTTACTTTAAGCCATGTGATATCTATATATCTAGATAATCCTGTAGAAATATCGTAGAACATCGAAGCGTTTTATAACGTATAATCTTAAAATAAAAAGAAATACACCCTATCCTATTCTCGTTATAGAAGTGGGTCTTTCCCCTATCAAGAGCCTAGCTATGAATAGGCTTCTATTGTACAAGCACAAGCTCAAGAGCATAGGAGACCGTAGACTTCCTAAGCTAGCTTCAAATTCCAGCCAAAACCACCTACAGCTTAAACGAGGTTGGTATAAAGACACTAGGGCCTGGTTAAACCATTGGGAGATCAACGAGAATGTTGCATTGCAAAACATCAATAACATTAAAAAATTGTTACATCTAAGTTCAAAGAAAAAATGTGGTGTGAGAAAGATCTAGTAGGTAAAAGAAAATTAAGGTATTATAAGGAGGTCCTTAACCCCACCTTAGAAGATCAAAAATATCTCTCTGTTTTAAATACCTCAAAGAAGAAAATTAATATAGCTAAGATTAGAATGAACTCTCATGAGCTCCATAGTAAAAGAGGTCGTTGGACAGTTCCTAAAACATCATGGATTGAAAGGATTTGCCATCTCTGTGAGAATATGAACATCAAGGATGAAAATCACTTCCTCTTAGAGTTCCCTGCATACAACCACATTTGAGATAAATTTCATAATCTTTGTTGCAATACTGACCTTCCTAGCCATTTAAGTTGTCATAATTATAGTAAGATGGAGAGGCTTCTCTCCAAGCTTTTCGAGCATAGGAATAAAATCTTAAATCAAATTATATAACTTTTTCTTTAGGTCGCATAGACCAAATATTGGTCCGCCCAGTGGACGTTAGCCACCACCACCATCATCATCATACTTACTAACAATTTAATTTGATTAAAATTAACGAATTGATTTCATTGTAAAGTTGTTTAAGGTAAATGTATATTTACTAACAATTCAATTTGATGAAATAAATGTTTAGTTTTCTTTATATGGAATTGATAACATGAACATGTAAATATCAAAAGAGAAAAAAGACTTTGGAATACAAATATTGATGTAGGTAAGATAATTGCAATAATAAGAAATACCAAAAATATTATTATATGAACTAAATTTAAAAGAGAAAAAGGTATATATGTTATTTTAAAACAAAATTCCAAGCACAATTAACCTTCAAACTTGAAAGTTTTCCAACTAGTTTCAAAGGACCTTAATTTGTTGTGCATTTTATTGCTTTCACCTTGAGGCTTGAGTGGCTCAACTCTATGCCTAATTATCCATACTAGAATCCTAGTGATATTTATTTTAATTTAATCCTTAAAATATAATAAAGATAATTATTATTATTTAACATTAGTAAATGTAAGTGGACGTAAAATTATGGTTATTAAAAAAATAAGTCATATCAATTTTTATATATTACAATTTCAGAAATAATTGTATATTAATTTTAAAAATAAAATAAAAAATTCATTCGTTTTTATGAAGAGAAATTCTTTACATCTTAAAAAACATTAATGATTCATAAGAATAAAAAATATAAAAAAAAATTGATATTAAAATTATAAATTTAAATTGAATAATAATTAAACAATTATGGTCATTAGGCATCTCAATTTACCATTATGAAGGATTGTATAACCATAAAATGTAAAGTTTACATCTTGTTTCTTATCACAAGAAGTCTATAAAAAAAAAATTACTCATATGTCCATACCACTTCCTACCATGATCTTATTGAGAAACTTGGAGTTAGTAAGACCTTTAGGTACTACTAATAAGTTTTCATATATCCTAACAAGAATAACATTATGACCACTTTCAAACCTATGACCGTTAGTACTTACCTAAAATGTGTGAAAGATCACCTTGACCCTAAATGGCAAAAATATGTTTATCTAATACATTGCTCTTGTTGTAAGTAGATCATTACTCAAATTTAAAATCCAAGAGCACTCAAGTGAAATCAAATTTAAAATCCAAGAGCACTCAATCACATAAAACAAAATGGCTCCAAAAAGCTTGTGCTCTAGCTTAGCATTCCAATAACACCAAACATCAAATTTGTATCTTAATAACCTTAAGAACCTTAAGAGTGACCTCCCATGAAATATCAATGAGAATTAAATTCCCACATTAACATCCAAAACAATTCTCTCCTTCCTTCCCTCCCTCCTTCCTCTTCGCACTTCTAATTTATTATTAATAATAAATTTACATAATTAACAAAATTACAAAATTATTATAATAATTATATAATATATAACCTTAATTAAAAAATTAACAATATATAATATAATTTTTTTTTAATAAATTCCCTCCCATTAATAATACAAAATATTACATAAATATTTATTTTTAAATTAACTATAAGATAAACTTCAAGTCCCACAAATTAATAATACCAATATTATAATATCATATTAGTATTATCTCAACACATTAATCAATCATAATTATAATTAATTTTAATATAATTAAATTAATCAATATAAATATCTTATATTTACACTATAGATATATATCTTATTAATTTAATTTTCACACTTTTTTTAATCATTTTTAGGTTTTATGTAAGATTTTTTTTTTTTTTTAACTGTTTATGTTTGCCGTAGGCTTTTATCATTTTTATTTTTTATTTTTTTACCTATTCTCGATCCGTTTTTTACATCTCTTTTTATCCTAGTAATAAACCACGGTAGTAAGTCGACCAGTAAAACCACATCCGGAAATCAAATTGCAATTAAAAAAATAATTATACCTATATATATTAAAATTATTTAAGTTTGAAAATAATATTTATTTTGACATATGAAATTAATACTAAATATTTTTTAATATAATTATAGCATGGAAGTCCATGAATAAAATATAATTTTAACATTTAACAATCAAGTTATGGAATTCCACGAAAATGATTTACTAGTTTATGTGATTGGGTTTGAGTGCGCTATTTTTCAATATAAAACAACTCCTAATGAAATGAAATTTTCAACGTTCTCGAAACTAAAAACATCCACGACTTTGATACGCAACATAGTTTTAAGAAAATCTAAAGCGATTCCCTCACCGCGTGGTCATTATTCGTCGTTTAAGTTGTGTTCTTTACTTTCTATTTCCTATTAACCTGAAGTTTTCTGACAGAGTATTCCTATCGATCGTTAAAATTGTTCAATTTTGTTTGAAACAGTTTGTTTGTATTATTATTATTTTTTTTTTTTAAATAAAGTGCAAATATTTATTATTATTACTTTTAAAATGAAATGAGATTTTCTTAAGAAATTATATTTTTGAACATTAAATACTTATTATATTTAGTATAAGTATATTTTGAATGTTATAAATGAGTTAGATATAATATGTTTTTAAAAACTTAAACTAACCAACGAATGGTTAGACAACTACTTTAACTAATTCTTTTATATATTTTTAATTATTTTATTATATTCACAAAATATCATAAATCTAAAATTTATAAAAACAAATAAAACTAAGACAATTATCAAATTTAAATGATATAAAATATAAACAAACAAAGAACATTATATAATATTTAGAAACAATTAGACACTATATGATTATTTCTCTCTCTATTCAAATATTTTTAAAATAGGTGACATTAGCATTCTCTTTAATTTATATAAAGCTTAATTAAAAAAAAGAAAAATATGTGAACTAGCTTAAATTTAAATATTTATACAAAGATAAAAAAAATACTATATATAGCTAAATAAAGATATTATATGTGTTGAGTACATTTCATGCATTGAAATTAATGAATTAATTTTTTTGTAAAATAGTTTAATCTAAGACATTTAGATATATTTATCACTAATTCAATTTCCTAAAATAAACCAATAGAATTTTTATACTAAATTGATAAAATAAAAATCTAAGATAATAGATATATCAAAAGAGAGAAGAACCTTTGTCTTACAATTATTGCTGAAAATTAAACAAATGAGGAAACAATAAAATAGAGAATATATGAACTAGTTAAAGTTAAAACATAAAAATATTTATGAAAATATCTTTGGTTCATCTTTATGTCCATTAAAAATTTAAGAAATCATTGTAATTTATCAAATTCCAAAATATTTTTAAAATCTGCAATCAAATTAAATTCAACTGAATCAAAATACATATCTAAACTAATTCAACTAAACAAAAAATCTTATCAAATTCAATACAAGCAAGATATTTATGCAAACTAAACCAAAAATAAAACTTATCAAATTAATGAATTATTGAGTACATCTCATGCACTCAAATTAATGAATTATTTTTTTTAAATAGTTTAATCTAAAACATTTAGATATATTTATCACTAATTCATTTTCTTAAAATAAACCAATAGAATTTTTATACTAAATTGATAAAATAAAAATCTAAGATAATAGATATATCAAAAGAGAGAAGAACCTTTGTCTTACAATTATTGCTGAAAATTAAACAAATGAGGAAACAATAAAATAGAGAATATATGAACTAGTTAAAGTTAAAACATAAAGATATTTATGAAAATATCTTTGGTTCATTTTTATGTCCATTGAAAATTTAAGAAATCATTGTAATTTATCAAATTCCAAAATATTCTTAAAATCTGCAATCAAATTAAATTCAACTGAATGAAAATACATATCTAAACTAACTCACCTAAACAAAAAATCTTATCAAATTCAATACAAGCAAGATATTTATGTAAACTAAACCAAAAATAAAACTTATCAAATTCAACTAAAATAAAATATTTATCTAAATTAATTTACCTAAACAAAGAAACCTCTCATTAGAAAATAATATATCACTACAAAAAAAAAATTAACCATTTCCCTCAAATTTAACTATTTGTTTGGTTCAAAATTATATATATTATCTTAAATATATAAACTTATGCTATCTCAACCTTAAATATATCACTAAAAAAACCACTCTAACCATTTCCCTCAAATTTAACCACTTCTTTGGTTCAAAATTATATATATTATCTTAAATGTATAAACTTATACAATCCCAACAGTAAATACAATTTCAATAACTTTAAACCACAAAAAAAAAAAAAAAATGTAAATGTGGTATCTTAAACCAGAATGCCAAAAGCAGATAACCCATCTATTCTCCTTCCCTTCTTTGATCTGGATTAAGTACTTTACCAAATAGCATAACAAGCAAGTAACACATCTATTCTCCTCCCCTCCTTCGATCTGGATTAAGTACTTTACCAAATAGCATAACAACTTTTCCATCTGATTGAGGCGTTTCAGGAGTGCCCGTTTTGCTGTGCATTTCACCACTAGAGTTGTCACTTTCAAATAAATTGAAGCTGGTCTGATTGTTCTTGACGGATTTCACTTTGAGGCTGACTGATTGGGTATGACTGGTTTCATCTTGAAGATGCATTGATGGGTCATGACTGGTTTCACCTTGAAGCTGCACTAATTGGCCATGACTTGTTTCACCTTGAGGCTGGCCATGACTGGTTTCACTTTGAAACTGCAATGATTGGACATGACTGCTTTCACCTTCAAGCTGCACTGATTGGCGATGACTGGTTTCACCTTGGCGCTGCACTGATTGGCCATGACTGATTTCACGTTGGCCCTGCACTGATTGGCCATGACTGGTTTCACCTTGAGGCTGCACCGATTGGACATGACTGGTTTCACCTTGACGCTTGACGGTGAGTATATTCCCCGACTCGCATCTCTCACAGAGAAGAATATCACCTACCTTCAAATTTTTAGCGCACACAAATTTCTTCCATCCCCCGCTCAGCACATATTTCTGGTTCTTAATGCAACTGTAACCGAACGTCCACGACTCGCCCTTCTCGTCCTTGAATACCAAATCCTGTTTTCCATTCTGCTGCCCATCCAGAGGAAAATAACGAGTTGCGTCATCTTTCGGAATGCCCAATCTTTGCTTTATATCTGTCTTGGTCAGATTTTTACTGAATAGAAGTTCTCTCATCGAATTCGCCGGATGATCCCTTGAACGAGTCTGCATTCTGCAACTCAATTAAAGAACAACTTACAATTAGATGTAGCTCCCTAAAACTCTTATTCTTCGCAGCATGGACTCTGGGAAAAATTTATACTGAATGGGAAGCAAATTTAACAACGGGAACCTTTTGCTGAAAGCGTCGCAAGAAAACCAAGAAACAAGAAACCTCTATTCTTCGCGAGATGGACTCCGTATTTGGAAATGGAAACATATTTGACCACAGGATTTCCACTTTGCTAAATACATCCCAAGAAAATCAAGAAACGAAAACGCAAAGTGGGACGTTATTTATCGGTTGAACTTTATGAAGGATATACATCCTTTCCTCTTTTGTACAACAAAATAAAATGCGAACTATTACGATAGCATTTATTATTTAATTTTATATTTTAAAAATTCATTTTTTTAATATATATATATATATATATATATATATATATATATATATATATATATTTTAGAATAACCGTTTTATTTTAGTCGTAGTTTTTATTAATGTGCAATTACTTTATTTTAAAAAAATATTTATATTTATTATTTTAAAAAAATATTAATAATAATAAAATTATTATAAAAAAATTATTTTTAATATATTTATATTATTAAATATAATATTTTTACATTAATTTTATATATTTATATATATATACTTTGTTTTTAAGTATAATTAATTTTTGAGTTTTTTATTTTTTCAAGTTACAAAATTCTATTTAATAGAAAAAACAAAAAGAGTATATAGTGTTCTACATACCACAATATATCAAAAGATTAGTTTTTTAGTTCAAAAAATTAAATAGATAACATAAAAACTAAGTTCATAAGGTGTCACTGCATAATTTGGGGTAAACATAGAAAACAAAATAGAAGGTTGTTGGGTATACGACCAAAGTCCCACATTGACTAGAAGTGGGGAGTATCATGGGTATATAAGGATGGACAAATATCTCTATTGGTATGAGTCCTTTTGGGGTAAAGCCCATAAGCAAAGCCATGAGGGCTTAGGCCCAAAGTGGACAATATCATACCATTGTGGAGATATGTGGTGTCCAGAATCCTTACAAGTGGTATCAGAGCCATGCCCCGAAGTTAGCGAAGTGGATGAATCCTCGAATGCCGAACGAAGGTGGTGGGCCCCGGTAATATCACGATGGGATCCATGGATGAGTTCGGTTAGACAGGCAGTATGCTCCGGATTCTTCATGGACGTGTCCTGGTCCCAACACGGTGAAGAGGAGTTGACCTGGGATAGAGCAAGGTCTCGAGGCAGGTGGTGCTCCATGTAAGGCGTGTGCTTCCAACGCATTGGAGCGGAGAATCCTGGTTGGTAGAGAGTGGACGGATGGATAATCGTTTGAGGGGAGGCTCGATGGTCCTTTGTTTGAGGGGAGGATTGTTGGGTATACGACCAAAGTCTCACATTGACTAGAAGTGGGGAGTATCATGGGTATATAAGGATGGACAAATATCTCCATTGGTATGAGGCCTTTTCGGGTAAAGCCCATAAGCAAAGCCATGAGGGCTTAGGCCCAAAGTGGACAATATCATACCATTGTGGAGATATGTGGTGTCCAGAATCCTTACAAAGGTAACATTTACAAAATTGCAACCTTTGAGTCAAAAATTTGACAGTGTGGTAGAAATTAAGTTGTAGTGCGAAGTTATGGGAAGCATTGTGCTCACTCATTATATTTTTAATTAAATTAATTTTTAGTAATTATATTTTAATTTAATTAAGATAAATATTATAAGATTTGGGAAGTGCACATGCTTCCGTGTTTATGGAGATCCTCTTCCTGCAAAATCTTTGTAAGGTTTTCATTATATTATAATTTCTTTAAAATGGTTCTTGACTTTCGGTGCTGCCTCATTACAGGGCGGTTCATTAGCTGCAGAAAATGTAGGTCTTCAACATTCGACTAGGGTGTTTAATGCTTTCGCCTTTCTCAAGGTAATTTTTCGTTCCTGATTGTGACTTCTTCCAAGTAATTGAACTGTTTGTTTGTTTTGTTAATACTGTCTTCAGTTCTTGTACTAAATCTGACTGTGGATTTGATTTTCTAATTTCCAGGTTCCGCTACAAGCTCTCTCACAGTATGACTATATCCACTCACGAAGCACACGAATCTTCTTACCAGGTTATATTGCATTGTTTTGTGTGAGGCTTGATTTATGTAGGAAATAAACCACCCAGCACGTGGTTTTACGATATACTGGTTCCATATTAGATAGTTCTTCTCTTTAGGTGTTTAGGAATTGTTGTAATTGTTGTAACCTGTAGGTTGATCTACGCTCCGAGGGTTTCTTTGTTTATTTACTGTAAAGGTGGACAGGTTCGACCTTCAACCAACAGGTCTAACCCCTAAACTTACGAAGGGGAAATTTTTTAAAGAATAAATTCACCGAGATTATTTTGTATACAATTATATTCATGAATCATTACCTGCATTTTAGCACAAAACGAATGTTATCTATGGCTTGTTTTTTTTTCCTTTTAGTTTACTATTTGGGTAATTTCATTTGAGATTTAACCTTTGCTTTCATTTCTGAAATTTTCAATATTGGTGATCTGATCTAAACTTATGAAGGGACCAAATAAAATATGGAAATAAACAAAAACAAAAAGATGCAATAGGAATAATAATTCATTTCATTAATATCAAATACTGAAAAACATTTTCATATAGGATGGAAAATAAACTAGCTCAGGTGATGGTAACTTATCTCTGAGAAGAGATGTGGTGGTTACATGCCTTTGAACTGCATTACAATGAGGCTCAACAACCTTTTTATTCTTGAACAACATGGAATGCCAAGAGTTTTTGGGCCCCATTGGGGTTAGTTGGGCAACCAACTTCCCGGGGTCATAACTTGGTCATATTATCATCACTTTGCACTTACAATATATCATCTTAAAGATCTTTCCGAGTGCTACACTATTTGCTGCAGGACCCAACCTCAAGCTATGGGCCTGCAACAGACCTAAAAAAAAACTTCGTTTAGGGGGTTAGAACTACTTTAGAAGTTAAGGACCCAAAAAATTGCTAAAAATACTAAGTATAAACAAGGAAACTAATGAAACTGGCTCGGGGTATAGGTGGAATAGGCGAGTGACTACCAATATCCACTTGGATAATTCCTCTCCCCTTTAGGAAGCAATTTCCCCATTGCATGCAGAGCCTCTCTAAGGTGAGGAAATTTCTGTTGAACCTGGTCTGTCATGAACCACTTTCCCCGATGAAGGAGCTAACCTTCTTTGACAACTTGATATAGCTAGATCTTTTACTAGAGGGTGTTATTGATCTCCATGATCCGATTAGTTTTGGCTTGTTCCATCTAGTATGGGTTTAACTCTGTTAGTGTGAGTTGTTCTGCAATGCTAGATGTGTCTAGCAATGGTGGAAAGTAAGGCCAAAGGCGGTCCACATTGAACATTGGGTGTAGACCAAGGAATGGTTCAATTTTGAGCTCGAAGGAATTGTACCCTATAGCCTTGGTTCTGGTGTATGGCCCATATCGGAGCAGGAAAAGCTTGCAGTGGGGTCCAGCGAGGCACTCCTTCTGTAAAGCTAGCCAAACTTTGTCTCCCACCTGGAAATTTTGTGGCACCCGATGCTTATGAGGTCGCTGCTTGTACTTAGCATTGACTCTGTCCAATATGTCATGGATCTATTGCTGGATGTGCTAAATGTGCTTAATGAATTTGTTTGCCTTGCCAACTTTAGATTGGACATGAGTCAAATCTTCCTGAGTATTTGTAAATCCTATGGCCACATCAATGGGACATAGTGGCTGGAATCCCAAACCCACCTCAAAGGGGTTGTGGTTATTTGAGCTATGGATATCTTGGTTATAATTGTGTTAGACATAGGGAATGATTTAATCCCATGTGTGTGGATGATTCGAGTTGTGCATAAGCAGAGTGTGTAAGATCATCATGTTGACAAACTCGTTTTGGCCATCAATTTGGGGTTGGAAAGTTATGGACTTAGTGATTTTGATGTCCATCATCAACCAAACACTTGACCAAAATGTGTTAGGAATATGCTATTCCGATCTGAGATAATGGACAATGGGACCCGAAAGTGTACCCACAATCGATCAAATAAAATTTTAGCAGTAGCTTCTACTGTGCTATCCTTCTTGCAAGTCGCCATAACAACCATCTTGGAGAACCTATTGACAACCACACAGATACATTCATTTCCATGCTTGGTAGAAGGAAGGCATGGCATGTAATCCATGGAGATAGATTCCCAAGGTCAACTAGGGGTAGGAAATGGAGTATATAGGCCTTTATTTTTTATTGTCAATTTGGCACTAGCCCAAAGAGTGTAGGATCTAATGTACTTCCCAACATCCTATCGAAGGTTCAACCAATAGAAATACTTCTGCAGTACTGGAATTCTTTTATCAACCCTGAAATGTTCAGCGACCCAACTGTAGTGCGCTTCCCAAATCATCTTGGCACGCTCGCTTGAAGGAATCCAAAGGTTTCCTTGGCAGCACAACAATGCATCTTAGAGGTTAAAGTCTATAACTTTCATACCTTCCAAGAGCATCTGGTATGTAATACCAAATACTAGATCTCTATTGTAGAGATGAGGCAAACTTGAATTCGCGTGCCCACAAGAGTCGATCATACTAGTTAGTGTCATGATCGATGGTCATCTGAGGTAGACTGAAACTTTATTGATGCTTCCTTTCTTTTACTTGATGTTAAAATGGAATTTTTGCAAGTATGTGGACCGTTTGTAATGGTGATCATTCTGTAACTTCCCTTATGTCTATATGAGCTGCAAGGGTTGCTGGTCTCTGTGGATGACCATTTCTTTCCAAAAAATTTAATGCTTCCATTGTCGGAAATCATGCACAATAGTATACATATTTTTTTCATAGTTGCGATAATTTCGTACTATGTATGAAACTGTAGTTCCATACTATGTATGAAATTGTCTCACTGTGATAGGAAAATGGATTCCCCTGCTAAGTAAGAACTATCTCAATAACATAGTCAAAGGAATCTCTCTCGAACTGGTAATTTGAGAACTGGTGAAGAATAGAGGCAATGCTTCAACTCTCTGAATGCCTTCTGTTGAGATTCACACCAAAATATTTTGCCTATTTCTCCCCCTTTAGTGACTTAACTCAAAGGGAAAGTGATTTGAGAGAACCCCAACACAAACTTGTGGTAGAAATTGGCAAGACCCAGAAAGTTGCAGAGCTCTTTTAGAGTGGTTAGGGCTAACCAATCCTGAATGACTTGGATCTTGGCTGGCTCCACATGCACCCCCCACTCAACAATGGTGTATCCTAGATATTGAACCTGGGTCATGCCAAAAGTGAA
Source organism: Pinus albicaulis (assembly GCA_034641835.2). Lineage (NCBI taxonomy): Eukaryota > Viridiplantae > Streptophyta > Pinopsida > Pinales > Pinaceae > Pinus > Pinus albicaulis. Next base: position 611,548,406 of record CM076572.1, read on the forward strand.
TTTCTCCAAATAGGCACACAACTTTTACTGCCGTAGTGTTTTGAGGACTTGTCGAATGTGGTGGAGGTGCTCTTCCCAACTCTCGCTTGAGATCAGAATGTCATCCAAATACACTACCATGAATGAGCTCATAAATGGTAAAAAAATGTCATCCATCGATCGCATGAAATTTATGGGGGCATTCGTCAACCAGAAAGGCATGACCACGCACTAAAAAAGGCCCTCCTTAGATTTTAAGGCAGACTTCCACACATCGGAGGGTTCGATTGGTACCTCGTGATACTTGGACTTCAATTCAATCTTACTGAAATATTTGGCCCTCTTGAGTTGGTCTATAAGGTCATTAATCCATGGCATCAGATACCAATTAACGACAATGATCTTGTTCAGCACCCGATAGTCAATATAGAGTCTCCAATTCCCATCCTTCTTCTACACCAACATGATCAGGCTCCTACAGGGCGATGAAATATGCCATATGTGACCTTTCTATCACAACTCCTAAATCAATCTCTTTATTTATCCATTCTCCATAACAGAGCATTGATATATTAGTTAATTATGTAGCAGTGTGCATGGGTCAAATCAATGGAGTGCTTGACCTAACAATGTAGAGGTACCCCTGCAGGTGAGGTGAATATATCGCCGCACTTATCCATGAACTTGTCCATCTGTTTTTGTCATGCGGAGGAGCCCTGTCTGGAATTTTTGGCTATAACATTATACTTTCCCTAAGGGAAGATCATCAAGAAAAAAATTATCGATTTTGGGAATTAGCTTACTGCATTGTTTTGCACTGATCAAAGAGATGGTGGTAGGTGGTGCTACCTTTTGTATCCTGTACAAATTATTTACCAAAGTAACAATAACAGTGTGAGGCCTAGACTCATACACAACATGTCACTTCCATAAGTATGGTTGGCCTAATAATACATCACAAACCACAAGAGGAGCAACATCACATAATACCTCATCCTTGAAGGGCTTAATGTTGTAGGGAAGGCGACACTACTGGCTGACGTGAAGATCTTGTCCTTAGTGAAGCCACCCAATGGTGTATGGTTATGGGTTTGTTATGGTTGGAAGACCTAGCCGCTTCATGACCACTACTAAAATGAGATTCTTTTGGCTCCATTTGTTGACAATGAACTACAATGGGGAACCCTTCACCCACATCTAGGAATGGGAGAAATGCTCCCCCTGCTCTCAATCATTAGGTTCCTCCTTTTGGATCTTGGTGGTGGCAATAATGGCATTAGGCTCCACATCGATAATATTATTCCCTTTGTCATTCCCCTTATCAAGTTATGACTCAGCGTTGGAACATGCATCTGAGTGGGAAGCCTTCAGCATGGCCACCAGTGACTACTTGGCTCGACACTCACTTGTGTTGTGAGTGGATATATTATGAAACTCACACCACTTTCCTGTGTTACTCTTTGGCTTCATGGTGTTGTTATTTTCTTGTAGATTTGGTGGGTTTTCCTGGGCTACCCTACCTTCACTTTAACCTTTCTGCTGCGATTTGGGGGCACCTTTCCCTTCTTCTAATTCACAGATCCAAAGTCTCAATTCTTCTGTTTGAATTTATTCTCAATATTTGCACCATACCAATATGCCGAACCAAGCAAGGAGATGTTCAGGAACTCCATTTCCTTCTAAATATATCTATGCAGAAAACTGCGCTAGATTCACACCAAATCTTTCTTCGAATTTTTGATACCTAAATTTATGTGCACGGTATGGAATAGATTCATAATCTCATGCACATCTTGACCCATTTGATGTCGCAACATAGTCCATTATATGTACTTGTCCTCATAGCTCCCCACAAGATAATATTTTTCCTTTGCTCTTTTCTCTTCCAATTGTTATGGGTTCAACCTTGTAGGTTGTGGAAGTATAGGAGTAGCCACACTTCCATCTTTATAGTTGTGAGTCATATGCTTCCTTGTCGCCATAATTTTTCTTTCAATTTTTCTTTCCAACCTGAATTACTTCTCCAATGGATCAGGTTCCCAAAGGCGAACCTCATGTTCAATGTTATCCTTTAAAGTCCCTATCAAGACATCAATCCCGTGTTCCTATGAAATATTGGTTACCCTTATATTCAATTTTTGGAAGTCCTCAATGTGCTCCACCATTGAACCCTTTTCTTTGAGATTTATCAATTGGATAAAGAAGGTGTTGCTCCTTTTATCCTCATAATGTGCTACCATTTCCTCTGTAAAAATTGACCAAGTGATAATTTTTTTAAGAGAGCAAAGCCATCAATACCATAAAAATGTATTATGTTCTAAATATAAATTTGCAATATGTACCTTTTGTGTGTTTTTCACATTACGGAGATCAAAATATTGCTCCATATGTAGAATTCATGTTACGGGATACTTGCCATCAAAATTACACATATCTATCTTTGGAATATGGTGGGTATTCAATCCCATATTAGAGTTTATGAAATCATGATTAATGATTACTTTTTTCTCCTCATGAGTTTCCTCTACTACCTTTTCTCCATTAGGAATCATTTATTAGAGCAACTTTGTCAGACCTCCCTTCAAACCTTCCATGTCTGCTTTTAGTTTTTCTTCTATATCATCGATCTCAGTTTCCATACCATTCTTCAAACCATCCATGCCATTATTCATACCATCCACCTTATCTTCCATGTCATTCATCTTAGCTTCCATGCCTTTCTTCAAACCATCTATTTTAGCTTCCATTTCATTTTTTATTACTTTTTCTCAAACTGACATTTGTTGCACTTGGTCTTGTAATTTTGATATATCATGTTGCACTTCTTCCTTTTCATGCATCATATTATAAGTTTATGATGAATCAATGGGTGTGGAATTCCTTTTGGGATGAATTTTAGAACAAAATACTGATATCTATGCTTCAATATTCCCTTGGAATCACTTCAAACTGATTTTTCAAGCAAAGGTTATGAAATTTTAAAAAAATGATACAAACATTTTTCTTCCTTTTGAGGAGCTCTCTATTGATCTTGATGTATATGTCTGATTTTGGATCCCAAATATTTGAAATCAAGATATGTAATATCCATTTGAGTTTTCTTTCCAATGCCATAGGTCAGACTTGATTTGGATTCTTCAAGAGAAAATTATTGTTAATCTCCCACAATGTCCTAATTATGGACTGGTTTAGTAGAGTGAACTTATACATCATGCCATATGTCATTGTTTTGTATTTCGGGTTTGCAATTGATACAAAATAAACTACAGTTCGTTCAAATTCGGTGACATTTTACAAAATTCAAATCTGATGCTCAGAGAGAAAGTTATGATGATGTTCCCAAGGTCACCGCTTTGAGATGAAATTATGGAGCATACAAAAACCCTAAGTTCCTCAACTCATATCTTTGAAAATATATCGAACCAAGATCAAAAATTTCTATCTGAAGTTCCTAAGGCTTTTAGCTCAAATGGGTTTTTTTTCAGCATCTGAAACTTCGTAGAAAAAACATTATAGTGAAACTTTGACAATGACCTATTTGTAGCAACGAATCCCTGGAGTTCAAAGATTTACTACCAAATGTTATGAAACTAGCTCACAAAATAGAAGAAAAGAGAGATCAATGACTTATGAATCAACCTCTTTGAGGGGGAAACCTCCTTTACATTACACAAATGAATAATTATTAAATGATACAAATGACAAAACCTCCTTTCTATATATAGGAGTCCATGGGGTCACAATATAATCCTAGCCAACCTAAAACTAATAAGGTAAGGGCACAACAATAACAATAGTGGTATTTTATGGGGCACAATAATAACAATATGGGGACTACAAGGGTACAAAAATAACAATAAGGGGGACACACTAACAATAATAAGGGACTACATTAGTAATATAGGGACCTAACAAAAGTTCCTTTAATTTTTACAATTACAAGCACATTCCACACAAATTCAGGATTACAACATGAATCTACCATGAAAACCATATCTACTTGTAATAATATTGTTCAAAACTCAAAGTATAAGTTGGTTCTTAAAATTTCATGGAGAACGTGATCTGACAACCCAAAGCACACTTCAACATTCCTTGTTAGACAACTTTAAAATTCCTTGCAAATTCTAGGAATAATTTGACAAAGTATCCCCCACACCAAAGAATTCCATAAAAGGAGGCCCATATATAGATATTGAAGACTTAAGAGACTATCCCTAAATCACTAATTGTATTTAGAAACCATTAGGAATATTTTACAGAAATGGCAGTAGTCTTGTAACTAACTTCATCTAGAAGTTTGAAGAAAAATATTTTAGTTGTAGGGTGGATCCCATTTGATTTTTTTGTAATGGACCCTCCTTTTCTTTCTTTCATCTACACTAATTTTTTTTCTCTCAACGTCGTTGGCACTGCATGGTCTACCCACTACCTTGGATGGGTTTTCAATGGTACTAACCATGGTTATGTTGATGCTAGTGCCAATTGTTGAGTTTGTGCCTACTATTGTTCTAGACGCTTATAAATTGAGCCTTCCCTTGAGAGTGACACCTGTGAAAATAGTGCATATTCCCTATGAATTACCAATTTATATAAATCCATCATACCTCTCCATTATTTTCCCAAAGAAATGTCGCACAACTATATGTCCAGAATTTCCCCTACCAAAGTCATGCACATTTCATAGTCCAATTTTCCTTTCTCTTTGAAGATGCTTTTTAACATCAATAAAACTTTAAAATAATGTTCATACAAATTTACAATATCTTTTCCCTATAATGGGTGGTCCTCCTTCGTAAAATATATTTGATCTTCCTTAATATCATCGAGGCTCTTCATGAGGGATTCCTTAAAATATAAATCCACATTTCCATCAAAGAAGCGAGGGAATTTCCTCTTGTATAATACTTCACTTTTTTCATTAAAACCTTGTATTTCATTTTATAGTGCCTCGTTTTTATTTCGTATGAGCGTTACCAAATTTGTTTCCTCTTCATATTTTTCGTCATCGCAACCCACTAAGATATGTCAATATTTTCCTTGACAACCTCCTTCTTAGGAATATGGTTAAGTAATTTATGATCACTATGACCATGGTGGGGAAGTATCCAATAATGTTCCTAATTACATTAATTTCATTACATGTCATTCCTATAACTTTTATATTCTCTTGAATAAACTCTGTGTGCACCAAATTCTTATCCATTTTCTTCATGATATTGTCACATGAATATTTTAGAAAATTTCAAAGAGGATTTTCTTGGATGATTCCTCTTCAAAAATTATATCTTGGTACTCACAAGATTTCATTCCTTTGTATTTAGTTATTTCTCTTGACTTGAGAGTATAATTTGTAGCTTTTTCACATATTGAGATATCTTCAATGATTCAACCTACCCAACTACAGCCTAAGGGGTTTGTTGAGACTAAATGGCCTCATCCATATTCTCATTAATTCTTTCAATATGTGCCTCCAGTAGCATGATTTGGTATGTATACTACCTTTTCTTATTTATTTATCTTATATATTATTCTTGAGATCTTGATTCTCGTTATTTGCTTCAGATAGCTCATTTTTCCACACGAGATGTGCGTCTGGGATCTTGAGCTTCTTTTCTGTAGAGTGTATCTCCCTATTGTTATCCTCATGCATCGTCTTATATTACTTAAAATATCAAGGAAATGTAGGCATGTGTCTAATTTATTCCTCTATGGTTTTTATCTTCATCTTCTAGGACCTGCAAAACATGCTCTCTTATTTTAATTGATTGTTAGCCTTGGTATACGAATATTACAATTTTCTACCTTTATCATTTGTTATTTTCATTTTTATATACATCATGTAGGTCATTTTCATGTTGATCTCCATGATATATATATATAGAACATGACTAAATAGTACAGACAACTGATTCACTTGATAGACCAACATGGATTGGGTTATCTGCAACTTGAACTAAATTACTGCCACCTTAAAAATCCAGATTTCCCAACCTAAGGCACTTTTAACCTTCATGGGAGGGAGTGTTTGGATTTATACTATTCTTATAACTCTTTTTCTTTATTTACTTGCTTAATTGGCCAATTCATCGAAATTATTCACCATTGAAACATGTTCAAGCTCTAAAATCTCTCATGACTCCATTGATTTAGATCGTGACATAGAAGAAGGCAAGTGTTTCATAGTGAAATCCTATTTTGAAGGGGTTTCCATCTACCTATTGTATAGTACTAGAGCCATTGACTTTGTCTCATTATCATCATCCCCTACCACTTTTCCAACATTGGATTTATTGGTGCTGGGCTCCTCTCCCTCATCAACCTACATGGGTTCTGAAGTGCCTCATTTATTTCTTACGAGGTGGGAAAATTATAATTCAATGATATGAAACAATCCCTTTATTTCTCTTAAAGTGGACTTGTTGGCACAATATTCTACTATGGGATTTGGGTGATGCTTGTGATGTTCTTGATCCTTATATTTTCTCATCCGATAAAAGGTACTTTGAGGTTCATAATTCTACAATCCTACTTATGGGAAATCTAAACACTCCAATATATTATACACAATTTCCAAATAATTCCTTGAATTAATAAAAAATGGTCCCACCTTGTGAAGAAGGTGGAAAGAAACTACTGCTTTCCTGGGAGTTAAATGTGCACCATTTCTACTGAATCTCTCCCTAATGAACGTTGATGCAAATATTCAAGGAGTTAATAATGCTCAAAGCTAGTATGGATTTCATTAAAACCCATATACTTTGGTTATTATGTTCTCCTTTAAGAGGTACAAATCACCTACTCTAGTATTCAAGGTAGACTGTAATTTCCCCCTTAAGAAAATATGGATGCTAGGTAACATTTGACCATGTAGAAGGGTGTACACCAATAACATAAGAGAGAATATATAATTTAGGAAACCCTAGTTTTCTTTAGGTTTCCTTACCATTGGTAACCACTGATACATAGAGAATAAAGCATTGTGCTCATTCAACATCTTAGGATCCAGGTTCTCTAGGCGAGAACATTGCTGGTAAATGAATAGGTGAACTAGATAGGATTGGTAGTGGAATGGCCTTACTTCTCAAAATTATATCATATAATAATGAATTTCAGTAGATATAAACTACATATAATCAAACTTCGTATAGTACTTGGTGGCTAGATGACATAATGAGGCTAAGAGACCTAAAATTACCTTAGTTATATGGATATCAGTATTGAGACATAAAATTTGGGTGAACCTGCAAAAGGACTACTTTGACATTGATAAAATTTAATGATGTTGTGAGGAGGATGGCCAAAGTGGGAAGCCACTCCTTCATTAACATAGTTGGTATCCATTTTTTATTGTACCTTTGGTGCAATACTATTCCATTTCACTTCAATTGCATATTTTTCCAACATTTTCAATTTTATCCCATTTAGGAAAGAGAGTCTATCTATGATGAAATATAGTGTTTTTATAATTATTTCCTTTCCTTCCTGAGATGGAACAATAACCATTTTATGTGGAAAATAATGGCTTACACACTAGGTCACCATGAATGGAAAATGAAACACTTGTGGAACAATAGTGAGGACCAAATTTGATATAGATAGATTAATATGGTCTCCTATTACATCAGAGGTGCTTTGAACTATATGAATATTTTTCCTCATATCATAAGTGATCATCATCACATCCCAAATCTATGCATATCCATCATAAAAACTAGGATCTTTGGTCTTTTCCTTCATTTGGACATCAATAGAGTTCTTGGCATATCAGGAAGCTATTTGAAATGGCGAACTTATTAAAAAGTGGTGACCGAATGAGGAGACAAAAAAGTAAAAAAAGGATATTCTCAAGGATTATCTTACTAATAAATTAGTTCCTCTTATCGACTATGGACTGGCTAGAGAGGTGGAGGAAGAGACTTCTAAATTTTGAACTGTGAAAGTGACGCGTTCCTACTAAGGGTAAAATTTATATCTTTTTTGGATGAATTGAGCTATAATTTAGTAGCAAGTGAGGTGAACTGAGCTTGTGATTTCATTTATAAATTTAATTAAATGAAATGTGAGGTTTTGTTTGTGAAAATGAAGTATTTCTTAAGGGAAGCATTTATATTTTAATGGGAGAATGGCTAGGGTTCAATTTGAGGGCTTCATTCATGCAAATTAAGTGAGAATAGGGATTTAAGAAGTCAAATTCATGGATTTAAGGTGAAATATCAATTTCGATTTTGAAATTTCGAGTAAAATGAAATGGAATGAGAAAATTTCGGTTTCATGCATGTGTGAGCTCAATTGGGAAGCTAAAATATATAAAATGACAAAATTAATTGGCCCATTTCCCTTTTTATAAAGAAAATTCCTTGACATGTAGCAGGAATGCATTGGGCCCTAAATTTATATGAAATAATACTAACATCATAACACTATCACCATGATGTCAGGCATGCCACATGGAAGGTTGATGTGTGTAGTAGGTGACCTAGTGAGGATTATGTAGAAGAGTTGTTCATAAGGGTCGTTGAGTTGGTAGTTTGCTGATATATCATAATGGAATACATAGAGCGATATGGAATTCCTATGTTGTGGGTTGCATGGCTCCACTTCATTCATCCAATAGACTCATTGATGCATATTTTGAAAGAGTCAAGTTTTAGAAGAGGGAAACATGTGGCCCTCTTTTCACCTCTCCACTAGATTAAACTCCTAGCACTTATGCGATGTGGAGAAACCCAATCAGTTGGATGGCCTAACATGTCCACCACTATATCTCAATGTCACAAAATCATTCACACTGACGCTCCAACTCCTACAGTGTCATGTGCTCTAGCTACATCACCATGCTAGTGGTCGTCCTTCGATGCCCACCCAAGCTGGCCATATGATTGTAAAAAATTTTCCATTGAACACTAAAAACTCCTTTTCCAATAACCTAATTTTGAAAACTCTTTCTTTGGTCCTTGAAAAATTCCCGGAGATATAATTTTAAGGTTTTTTCCTTCTGGAAAGAATACCATGCTTGTGCCATACTTACTCCAAAAAAATATCTAAAAGAGTATATGGAAATTTATACATGAGCATTTTATAACCCATTTTCATCAAGGAATAACACTTCTTACCTCCCATACAAGTCATTTGATTCATCCTTTAGGTTTAGACTAGACTAAATACCTTTAATGAGTAAACCAAATTGATCCAATGTGATTGGAAATTAGGTGGGAGATGTTAACATTTCCACCCAACCTAATGATCGTTAGGTTCCCATTATGAGATGTCAACAATTTTTTTATATCCATTTGCTTCTATCCAATTAGTAAGTTCCTTGATAGCATAGTTCTTATCGAGTAAATCTCCCGGTGGAACTTGATCATTCTACAAATTAATGTGCACATTATATCTAGCTTGCAACCACAATTGGTCAAGGATGATAGTGTCCACCACTTTACATAACTTCAATATTTTGGATCCCTGTTCTATTGAGATTTCTCTTTCTAGTTTGATAATCCTATTTTTATGCAAATATTTGCAAAAAATTCCTTGTTTCCAACATTCCTTAGAGTCTGAGAGGATTCGTCAGGTAATATTTTCCTCCAAATCTAGGTTCATTACCTAAAGATATTTGGTTGTTAGCCCACCAAATATATTGTGAAGTCTAACTATTCTAGAATTCACTAGATTGAATTCAATTTCCTTACTCTCTCCCTTACCAAAGGATATTTTGAAGGAGGCCAACAATATATTAGATTATATCTTTAGGGGAAAGAAAACCAGATCCCAAATAGATAGGAATGGAAGACAAAAAAAAAAATATTAATACAACTTTCCCAGCCTTTTTTTAACCATTGCACTCCTAAGGATTTGATTTTGTTCCTAATTTTTTCAAAGCCTCCTCTTAGTCCCCAAAAGTTTACGCTCCTAATGGTATTCAAATTCCTATTTATTTAAGAAACCTCCAATCATGTGCTATAGTAAATTATCACATTCTTAAAATATCATTTAAACTTGCCTCATAATAGTTCGCATTATATATTTTCCATTTCCTTTTGTTTCTGAATCATGTAGATAAATCAAGATAATAATTTATAATACATTCAAAGTGGTTTACTACTATTGAATAGAATCTTCCAAGAAGGACTGTATGATCTGCAAACTACAAATTCTTTACCCCTATTATATTCCTATCAAAATTGAACCGAACAAGATTTCTTTCATGTCTAGCCTTTTCTATATTACTACTCATGCTGTCAAGTATAATTATATAAAGCAAAAGGAAGAGAGGTAAACCTCGCCTCAGTCCCCTTTAAGAAACAAAAAAGGAAGTGGGGTGTTTATTAACTAGTGGTTATATCCATGGAGAAATAGTGGAGGATTGTATCCATCTAGTAAACTCATTACAAAATCCCAAGTTTTCTAGCATCAAGAGGAGAAAAAAATGTCTTACCTAGTCATATTCATTACCATATCCAACATGATAACTAGACGAGATTCCCCTTTTTCCTCTTTTTCCTTAATAGAATAAATTGGTTACTAGATAAGGATTATATTATCCAAAATTTATCTTTACTACATAAAGCCACCTTGATTCTCTAAAATTATTTTTGGAAATAGATTTCTCAACATTGTTTCTTTAATCTTTGTTATATTTTTAAAAGAAGCATCACATAGGGACATAGGATGAAATCAAGTGAGATTCAATGGGTTCACCCCCTTTGGAATTGATGCAAGGAAGGACGAGTTTGTGATACCCCGATATTATCTTTTTTATTGGTTCCATTAAAAATACGAAGCGGGTCATTTTTTGTAATAGGCTAAGAATATATGTTAAAATGTATGGTAATGTCATCAAGGCTAGGATCTTTATCGACGCCCAAATCCCATATTGCTTCCATTACTTCTAATTTCTTGACGTATTGAAGTTTACAAGAATATTCCAAGACAATAGTGGGGATGCATTAAACGAACTCCTGGGCTTTATTCATGTATACTTATGTGTCCTCCTAATAGAGTTCTTGAAAATCTTGATATGATTCTTTCTTGGTATCCTTAAATGAATTCAATTGTGGTGTCTTTGAGGGGCTACTTTCGTGACTCTATTTTCAGGTTCATGAGCCTTTCTTGTTCATTAAATAAGGAGGTATTTTTATCCCTTTCTCAGGGCCACAAACTTTGATATTTAAAATTCTAGATATATTATTCTTGCATTCTTACTTCAAATTATTTTCCTGTTAGCTCATTTTGCTTTTAAAGAGGCCAAGGATTCACCTACCTTGTTTCAATTAAAGTTGATGGAATAATTATTGCTTAACTAGCCTAGTCTGTTTCTATCTAGGGGGCTCATTATTTTTTGTCACCCATTTCCTTAGCACTTGTTTGACTGATTTGAATTTTGATTCCACACATAGGTAGGATATTCCCTAACTAAAATACAACATGCATTCCCAATGAGTTCCACAAGTATTTCTTTGTTTAACCATTAAAGATTAAATCTAATTTGGATTGACCCTAGATCCTCCATATGATCTAGTGAAAAATAAAAATTTTGACGATCACTTGCATCTTTATTATAGAAATACAATCAATCCCCTTTAAACTGCAACTATTGTGTTGTCAAAACCAATCCAATCTTGCTATTGTGTGATTGTCTTCACTCCTTCTATTCATTCACGTGCTTTTGGGGAATGTCCACAAGGTTCCATCGAATAATAAATATTCCATATGATCTCTAAATGAATCATGTGTTAGACACCACCCTCTCTTCTTTGTGGACCTAAGAACAATATTAAGATCCTCACGTACTATGCAGTTATATTACTACAATTTCTATTTAAGAGAGATTAAAGATTCCCAAAATTATAGTTTTTCTCCATATTACACTCGTGCATATAAGTTGATGATAGGAATGTGCTCAACCATGCATTTTCTTTCCAAAAACACTACCACCCTTAATTGATATTTTGTACAAACAATTAGATTGAAATGAATTACCAATGAAAATAAACATAATCCACCTAAAGCTCTCCTCGAGCCTTGTACAATTCCCACATTATCCATCGAGAAATATTTAGCTACATTTGTACCTTTTTTTGTCAAAGTTAATTTCATGATGTAGAAGAACCCTAATCCACTCTTATTCCACCACAAAATTAACTTATAATAATAATAATATCAATAATAATAATATAAATATATAAATATATTTCCATATTATTTATAATAAAACACTTTAATATCAAATATAAATAGAGTAAAAAATAAAATAAAAAGAAAATACATTTTTAATATAACATAATATAAACCAAAAATAACATGAATCGAAAGTTATATATTAATGCTAAAATGTAGTATCGTTATACTTAAAAGTAAAATTATTAAATTTATCCACTATTCATACTAACTTTATATTTTATCACTTCAAAAATCTTTTTCAGCATAATTTTTAAAATTTTTAATAATTATATTCTGAATTGAATTAAATTGGTTTTTCAATATTGATAAATACTATAATATTTATAGTATAATATTTATAGTAAATTATTTTAGAAGAGATATTGAATTTATTTTATTTAAATAATTCATAAAATCAAGATATTTAAAATTAAAAATATCTATGACATTATAGATCAAATATTTCTAAGTTGATAAGAGAATGTCTATTATAACAAAGGAGAAAGAAAAACAATTGAACTTAGTATAAGAAATTTTAATTTTCATAGCTGGAAGTGATTTCCATATTGATAAAGACAATGTGTTTTTCCTTTCCTTAATGTGTGACAGTCTTATTTAGAGATAATTAGCATGATTAAGCTAAAAAGACAATTTGTTATTTTATTTGTTTATTTTATTTGATAAAAGAGACTTAGAAACATTATTTTACTTTGCATTACTGAGTTAGTAATAAAAAAGGGAATCTCTTAAACTGTTGGAAAAGTTTCTAAGAATAGAGGGTGGTTGGGAACAGTTTGAAAACAGTTACCTACCCTCCAGGGATAAAAGAAAATCCTAGGAGAGGGATAGGGGTTCTGCAAGTTTCTGGAGAAAGGGTAAGAAGCAGTATTCTCTAGAGTTGGGTGACAGACCAGTGGAGAACATATTCTGCAACCCGTCAAACCAGTACTGTCTGTCTGTGGCTGGATAGGCCGTCCAGAGGTCACAACAGAAGGAGAAAGTTTTGTTCCCGTGGCACCGACTGATATTCTGGAGCTAGGGGGCAGGAGGAGGACGTCATTGCCTCCCCTGATGGTTGGGAGGACCACAGTTTAGGGGTTATCATTTCCCTACAGATAAGTAAAATAGAAAGACTCTAATTTTATGCTACAGGAAGTTATTTATTGCTAGTATTTATTCAGAGAATATTTAAAGTAATATGAGTTATTCTTTATGATGATAGTTAAAGAAATCCTATGAACGCAAAAACTCTGTGTATGAAAAGAAGAAGCAAACAGTTCTGTAAATTTCGTTTAAAAGAGGAAATAGTAGTTAATCTAGTTGCACAGAGAAGTGTGAACAAAACAATGCTTACTATAAACACGAGTTATCTATAGAGTAGTTAAAAGTAAATGGGTACATGCAATAATACATTTGTTTTCTTTTGAGAGAAGTATCACTGTTTAAACCATTACTGAAAACAAAAGGGTTGAGAAGTTTTTCATGTATTACTATTAACAGAAATACATTAAATCCCTGACGAGCTTGGAAGCTGGAAAGAGTAGTTCCTTTCCACTTCGGCTTTTGCCAAATAGCTATACTCGGCCCAAAAAAAACTCGGCGGCCGGTGCCGTAAGTTTAGTGAATAAACCAAACAAACAATTATAACGGCAAACAAGATGCGAATCACGAGAATCCATATTTTCTGTCTATACTCAGGAAACATGTAAATAGTCAACTAACCAGAAATCGAAACAAACTTCTTTAAGGAGAAAGATTAAGCTGAGAGCTATTAGGAATATATCGCATAAAAATGAAAACCAGTGTTAAATATATACCGTATCAACCATACGCCACATAACATAAAAGTTCCCGGTTAAGCTTGTTCTAAACAACCATTAGATTCAAACCAGTTCAAAATGTTAACCGGTGGAAAGGTCGAGAAGCGGCCTGCAACTAGTAATATTGTTCAAACTCTGTATAAACCAAATGTCGAAAGAGCAATAACCGCGAATTGATAAATATAAACAAAGTTTATACATTAACAGTCGGTATGCATCCTGTACATTAACCTTTAGCGCGCAGGACGCGAAAAAAGGAGAAACTAACTTGGATTACGCTTCAGCCAGAAAACAGAATGATTGCATGTCCTGAAATTATAATAGAAACCCCTTCAAGGCGTGGTCGAAGAGGGAGAAGTTCTAAAAGGAAAAACCCTGCCTGTTGAACTAAAACCCTAGGCTAGGTGATCCATGCAGAGTAAAAACAAGGCCGACTCACGCCACAACGACTTGACGAAGAGAGCGGAAGAATACCTATAGAAAAGGGGCATATAGTCACTGTAGTGATGGGAGAGAAACCGAGCTCCGCATAATAAAGAGCTTTGATTCAACGATAGATAACCCACCTGCAACAGTAGGGAAAAAAACTGTTAATTAACACCAGAATAACAAAAACACCAGAAGGTTTGGGTAGCGGGAGTAAACCAGAGCCAGAGAGGTTGTGTCTATGCCTACCTGGAGGTGGACGCTGAACCTGCTGGCCAGACCATCTTGTCCTAGAGGCAACGAAAAGATTGAAATTAAAACATGTAGATATACAAACCTCGGCCGTAAGTTGAACTTATGCAGGGTTTGTCATATGGAACGAAGGTGAAATAATACCTATGAAATCCCTCGATGAAATGGCACCGCATGGTTCAAGGCTTCCGAGCTGAAAATCCTGACTCGAGCCGCTACAGCAGAGATTGCCTGCATATGAAAATAACACACGAACCGGTATATTAAACCTTACTACTCTCTGCTTTGAAGTGAAATACTCATCGGGTCTGTTATATAGAATTTAACTGAAACTTAACAGCAGATAAAAAATGAATAACATACCTAGGTTCAGAGAGCGCCAGACAAAACCAGAAGGTGTCAAGCAATGTGGCGCGCTGTGGTTGAAAAGCAGCAGAATGAGAACTGGACCAAGGTTGGAATAGCAACTGGTGTTTCCCTCGCATACCTCCGAGCGGGTCGAGGTGCAATGGATCAGTAATTCTCCGGATTATTCTCCTGTTCAAAAGTTAACGCTGGAGCAGGACACATGGCATTGGCATGGAGTGTGAGAAGCTATCCGGACGGATATTTCCATATTCCATTAATGATCCAGACGGATATTTCCATATTCCATTAATGAACCAGATTTGACAGAGGTCACCGGGATTCCTTCCGGCGAATAATCCGGTGGTCACGGAGGGTCGATTAACATTTCCACATAGTCGATCAACATTTCCACATAAGATTTAATAAATGTATAAGTTGTACACATACGTGGCTAGGATCGATAGTAAAAAGTGCTATGTTATAACGTTAATGCGTTACGAAATACACACCTTTGCATTTAACTACGTTATTTTTTTGAACTATGACTAAAGTCCAGCCTTAAAGAAATTCTAAGGTTGGTTTGCATATAATTTATGAGTTTTGATTTTATAATTAGATGTTTATTAAAATAGATCGATGAGTACCGTAAGAAATTTTTTTACAGGTATGATGTTTTTATGGTAATTTGTTAAGTAAGTGTGACAAGTGGTATCAGAGCCAGTTACAACACTGGCGACCTTAAGGGTCTACTAACAAAGCTGTGTGTATAATAGTGCACTGAGAAGAAGAAAGGATATGGCATCTCAGTCACAGCCAAATGAGACTCAAGGCCCAACAGTTATGGACCCAGAAATGTGGGTTCAACTAACTGTGGAGCAACATCAAAAAACGAGTAGAATGTTAGAAGAACAGCAGCAACAAACTGTTTTTCTGCTAAACACGGTACAGCAGCTACAAGAGGAGATGATGAGAGTCCGAAAGGACAATGAGAAGTTGTTGCAAGACCAAGAAAGGATTCTGAAGAGCATATCTGATAAACAAAATCAAGAAATGCAACAACCAAGTGCAGAAAAAGAGTTATCAACAGAGGCAGAAGACCAGCAAACCAGAAAAAACACCAATGGAAGGACTGAAAAGAGCTACTCTCACAGGAGAAAAAACCGTAATAATAATGAAGCTGAATCGGAAAATCTATCTGAACAGCAGAATCATAAGAGGCTGAAGGTTGAACTGCAGGGGGAGTTCCGCAAGATTAAGCCACCAATGTTTGATGGCGAGGCGGAGGAAGCAGCTGAAGCATGGCTGATAAACATCAATAAATATTTTCAGGTATATGAGTATAGCAGCAATCTGAAGGCCAGATTGGCTATATACCAGCTGCGAGAGAAGGCTACCCTGTGGTGGGAGGAAGTGAAAAATGTTCGTAGTATCGATGAGTGGGATATTACATGGGAATCATTCCAGCAGTACTTCAAGGATACATATTTAACAGAAAGATTTTATGATGATAAAGCCAAGGAGTTTCACAATCTTTGGCTAGGCCAAATGACTATGGATGAATATGTCACAAAATTTACTTCCCTGCTACGCTATGTGCCTTACCTCAGGGAGGAAAAAGCCAAGGTACAGATATTTCTGAGTAGTTTGTCTGTTCTCATGAGAGAAATAATAGAGTTTGTTAATCCCCAAACGATGGATGAAGCTGTCCGGAAAGCACGCATGTGTTACCAGCAGTATAGGACCAGAGAAAATGGTGGCAAGGGTTGGCAGCCCAAGAAAAATAAGAAAAAATCCTCTACTTTTAAAAGCAGCAAAAGCAGCCATTTTAAAGGGGTAGCACGGAACGCAGGCAATAAACAGTTTAACAGGAACCACCAAAGGATCAGGTGGCCAGCTGAAGAAAAACCCACCGAAGCATCAAGCAAACCAGAACAGGGGCAGAATTCTAAGCCTCCCCTACAGTGTTGGGGCTGTGGGGAAGCACATTACTACAAGAACTGTCCACAACGGAAAAAGAATGAATCTGTGGCAAACTTGCAGGAAGCATCAACAGTGGGGGACATGGCATGGAATATACCACGTATAAACGCAGCCTTGGAGGATCGGCAGGCTGACTTCCAACCCACAATGATTGAACTGGAAGGTACTATATTTTTAAACCTGTGTCGATTTTAGTAGATCCTGGAGCTAGTTTAAGCTATATAAGTCCTAAGCTAGTGGAGTTGTGTAAGTTAAAAGAACAGAAATTTAAAAACTCCTGGTTAGTTCAACTAGCCACTGGAGCAAAACGCAAAGTGAATGCGAAAATTTCTGAATGCATACTGGAGGTTGCAAAACAGCAATTGCAGGTAGATTTAAATATTATGCCATTAGGATCTTATGATGTGTTACTCGGAATGGACTGGCTGGAAAAACATTGGACCTTGATAGACTGTAAGGAGAAGACAATTTATTATAGAGCGCTAGATGGTACGCGTAAGGAAATTAAGGGAATTAAGAAGCCTATGCAGTTACGCCCCATAACAGCGTCTTATTTGAGAAAGTGCATCCGGAAGGGATGTCAGATGTATGCAATTCAAGTAGGGTATGCAAAATCTAAGGGAAAGGCAGCAGATATAAAAGACATTTCCGTAGTACAGGAATTCCTGGATGTGTTTCCAGAAAACATTCCAGGATTTCCGCCTAAAAGAGATATTGATTTCACTATTGAGTTGCTACCCGGAGCTTCTCCTGTGTCAAGAGCACCTTACAGAATGAGTATACCAGAATTAACAGAGCTAAAAATGCAGCTGCAGGAGTTGTTGGATAAAGGATATATCCGTCCAAGCGTGTCACCTTGGGGAGCACCAGTCCTCTTTGTTAAAAAGAAGGATGGAACCTTACGTATGTGTATGGATTACCGACAACTCAACAAGCTGACTGTTAAGAATAAATATCCTTTACCCAGAATCGATCATCTATTCGATCAGGTCAGAGGTGCCAAAGTGTTCTCTAAAATAGACTTGCGGTCTGGATATCATCAGATACGAATCAGAGATGAGGATGTCTGCAAAACAGCATTTCGCACCAGGTATGGGCATTATGAATTTGTGGTATTGCCCTTTGGATTGAAAAATGCACCAGCAACCTTTATGAGGTTGATGAATGGCATTTTTCATCAATACCTGGATCGATTTGTATTGGTATTCATAGACGACATCTTGATCTACTCCAAGAGTGAGGAAGAACATAAGGAGCATCTGAGGATAGTACTAGAAATACTGAGGAAGCATCAGCTATACGCTAAATTCAGCAAGTGCGATTTATTTAAGTCGGAAATCCAGTACTTGGGTCATGTGGTGACAGCTGAAGGGATAGCAGTGGACCCCGAAAAGATTAAAACTATCATGGAGTGGAAAATACCACAGAATGTGGCGGATATCAGATCATTTATGGGCTTGGCTGGATATTACAGGCGGTTCATTGAAGGGTTTTCTAAGATTTCCTACCCTATTACCTCCTTACAAAATAAAGGCAAACTTTTCAAATAGACGAGTGAATGTCAGAACAGCTTTGAAAAGCTGAAACAGCTCTTAACCACATCACCAGTGCTGAAGGTTGTTGACCCCAGCAAAGACTATGAGGTGTGTACGGATGCCAGCAAGGAGGGATTTGGTGCAGTATTAACGCAAGAAGGCAAGGTAATAGCCTATGAGTCTAGAAAATTAAGAGAACATGAACAAAAGTACTCTGCTTATGATCTAGAACTTACAGCCGTAGTGCATGCTCTCCGAATGTGGAGGCATTATCTACTGGGCAAAAGATTTGTGCTCAAAACAGACCATAGCAGTTTGACTAACTACTTCAAGCAGGCAGATTTAAACTCCAGGCAAGCAAGGTGGAATGCCTTCTTGAGTGAATTCGACATGGACATACAACATGTTAAGGGAAAGGAGAACCGGGTTGCAGATGCCCTGAGCAGGAAATTGCATGGGATTTATGAAATGTACTTCAGCCAACCTATAAGCCAACTGTCAGAACAATTAAGAGAAGAAGCACAAAAAGATCCAGAATACAAGTTCTTATGGTAGCAGATGGAAGCGGATAGAGAGCAAGGTAAGACATCTGAGTATGGAAGCAATGAAGAACTGATGTTAACTTTTCGCGGCAGGACCTATGTTCCTAACCGTGAAGGTCTTAAGGAGTTGATCCTAGACGAGTACCATCGCATCAACTATGCTGGCCATCCCGGCTACCAAAATATGCTTTCGGCAATTAGAAAGATGTATTACTGGCCAGGTATGCGCAAAGACATTGCGGAGTACTTAAGCAAGTGTTTAGAGTGCCAGCAAGTTAATGTGGAGCATCGGCACCCGGCGGGACTGTTACAGCCCATACCCATTCCTGAATGGAAATGGGAAGTGATCTCTTTGGAATTCATTACAGGTTTACCTCGAACCAGAAAGCAGAATGACTCAATTATGGTAGTGGTGGATAGATTAAGTAAGTCTGCACACTTCATACCCGTGCAATCCACTTACAAGACGGTGCAGATTGCGGACATATTCATGAGAGAAATATTTAGGTTGCATGGCATACCTAAGACTGTGATCTCAGACCGGGATGTTAAGTTTACCTCTACATTTTGGAAAACCTTGTTCTCAGGTTTAGGTACTCAAATACACTTCAGCACAGTCTATCACCCTCAAACGGATGGGCAGACAGAACGGGTAAACCAAGTTTAAGAGGATATGCTGCGCATGTATGTAATGCGGCAGCCAGCTAAATGGGAAGACTACCTGCACCTAGTGGAGTTTGCGTATAACAACGGATATCAGGAGTCTCTGAAAATGAGCCCCTTCGAAGCGCTTTATGGACGACAGTGTCGTACACCAATTAATTGGAGCAGTCCGGAGACAAAACTAATGTTGGGACCCGAGATGTTGGCTGAGCTAGAAGATGAGGTAAAAAGAATAAGGCAGAATTTGAAGGCTGCGCAGGACTGACAAAAGGTCTTTGCAGATAAGAAAAGATCTTATCGAGAATTTGGAGTGGGTGACCACGTGTATGTCAGGATTAAGCCTAAAAGAAGTACCTTAAGGTGGACTTCTTGCACCAAGTTAGCCCCTCATTACTGCGGACCCTTCCAAATTTTGGAAAGGGTGGGACCAGTAGCCTATAGGCTGGCTTTGCCTAGTCACATTAAAGTGCACAACGTGTTTCATGTGTCCTTGTTAAAGCGTTATGTGCATGATGAAAAACATGTAATACATTGGCAAAACATTCAGGTAGAACCGGACGGAGAATTTCTGGTAGAGCCGCTACGCATACTTGATCGTAGGGACATTGAACTCCGTAAAAGAGTGGTTACCTAGGTGAAGGTGCAGTGGAAGCACTTTGGACCTGACGAAGCTACTTGGGAGGATGAAAAATTTGTGCAGGAAGCCTACCCAGAACTCTTTACAGAGTTGGGATGAAAACACCGAGGACGGTGTTACTTCCAGGGGAGGGAGATGTGACAGTCTTATTTAGAGATAATTAGCATGATTAAGCTAAAAAGACAATTTGTTATTTTATTTGATAAAAGATACTTAGAAACATTATTTTACTTTGCATTACTGAGTTAGTAATAAAAAAGGGAATCTCTTAAACTGTTGGAAAAGTTTCTAAGAATAGAGGGTGGTTGGGAACAGTTTGAAAATAGTTACCTACCCTCCAGGGATAAAATAAAATCTCAGGAGAGGGATAGGGGTTCTGCAATTTTCTGGAGAAAGGGTAAGAAGCAGTATTCTCTAGAGCTGGGTGACAGACCAGTGGAGAAAATATTCTGCAACCCGTCAAACCAGTATTGTCTATCTGTGGCTGGATAGGTCGTCCAGAGGTCACAACAGAAGGAGAAAGTTTTGTTCCCGTGGCACCGACTGATATTCTGGAGCTAGGGGGTAGGAGGAGGACGTCATTGCCTCCCCTGATGGTTGGGAGGACCACAGTTTAAGGGTTATCATTTCCCTACAGATAAGTAAAATAGAAAGACTCTAATTTTATGCTACAGGAAGTTATTTATTGCTAGTATTTATTCAGAGAAGATTTAAAGTAATCTGAGTTATTCTTTATGATGATAGTTAAAGAAATCCTCTGTACGCAAAAACTCTGTGTATCAAAAGAAGAAGCAAACAGTTCTGTAAATTTTGTTTAAAAGAG
This sequence comes from Pinus albicaulis, assembly GCA_034641835.2. Taxonomy (NCBI): domain Eukaryota; kingdom Viridiplantae; phylum Streptophyta; class Pinopsida; order Pinales; family Pinaceae; genus Pinus; species Pinus albicaulis. The sequence continues at coordinate 611,569,573 of CM076572.1, forward strand.
GAAATAGCAGTTAATCTAGTTGCACAGAGAAGTGTGAACAAAACAATGCTTACTATAAACACGAGTTATCTGCAGAGTAGTTAAAAGTAAATGGGTACATGCAATAATACATTTGTTTTCTTTTGAGAGAAGTATCATTGTTTAAACCATTACAGAAAACAAAAGGGTTGAGAAGTTTTTCATGTATTACTATTAACAGAAATACATTAAATCCCTGACGAGCTTGGAAGCTGGAAAGAGTAGTTCCTTTCCGCTTCGGCTTTTGCCAAATAGCTATACTCGGCCCAAAAAAAACTCAACGGCCGGTGCCGTAAGTTTAGTGAATAAACCAAACAAACAATTATAACGGCAAACAAGATGCGAATCACGAGAATCCATATTTTCTGTCTATACTCAGGAAACATGTAAATAGTCGACTAACCAGAAATCGAAACAAACTTCTTTAAGGAGAAAGATTAAGCTGAGAGCTATTAGGAATATATCGCATAAAAATGAAAACCAGTGTTAAATATAAACTGTATCAACCATACGCCACAAAACATATAAGTTCGCGGTTAAGCTTGTTCTAAACAACCATTAGATTCAAACCAGTTCAAAATGTTAACCGGCGGAATGGTCGAGAAGCGGCCTGCAACTAGTAATATTGTTCAAACTCTGTATAAACAAAATGTCGAAAGAGCAAGAACCGCAAATTGATAAATATAAACAAAGTTTATACATTAACAGTCGGTATGCATCCTGTACATTAACCTTTAGCACACAGGACGCGAAAACAAGAGAAACTAACTTGGATTACGCTTCAGCCAGAAAACAGAATGATTGCATGTCCTAAAATTATAATAGAAACCCCTTCAAGGCATGGCCGAAGAGGGAGAAGTTCTAAAAGGAAAAACCCTGCCTATTGAACTAAATCCCTAGGCTAGGTGATCCATGCAGAGTAAAAACAAGGCCGACTCACGCCACAACGGCTTGACGAAGAGAGCGCTGGAATGCCTATAGAAAAGGGGCATATAGTCACTGTAGTGATGGGAGAGAAACCGATCTCCGCATAATAAAGAGCTTTGATTCAACGATAGATAACCCACCTGCAACAATAGGGAAACAAACTGTTAATTAACACCAGAATAACAAAAACACCAGAAGGTTTGGGTAGCGGGAGTAAACCAGAGCCAGAGAGGTTGTATCTGCGCCTACCTGGAGGTGGACGCTGAACCTGCTGGCCAGACCATCTCGTCCTGGAGGAAACGAAAAGATTGAAATTAAAACATGTAGATATACAAACCTCGGCCGTAAGTTGAACTTATGCATGGCTTGTCATATGGAACGAAGGTGAAATAATACCTACGAAATCCCTCGATGAAATGGCACCGCATGGTTCAAGGCTTCCGAGCTGACAAGCCTGACTCGAGCCGCTACAGCAGAGATTGCCTGCATATGAGAATAACACATGAACCGGTATATTAAACCTTACTACTCTCTGCTTTGAAGTGAAATACTCATCAGGTCTGTTATATAGAATTTAACTGAAACTTAACCGCAGATAAACAATGAATAGCATACCTAGGTTCAGAGAGCGCCGGAAAAAACCATAAGGTGTCAAGCAGTGTGGTGCGCTGTGGTTGAAAAGAAGCAGAATGAGAACTGGACCAAGGTTGGAATAGCAACTGGTGTTTCCCTCGCATACCTCCGAGCGGGTCGAGGTGCAATGGATCAATAATTCTCCGGATTATTCTCCTGTTCAGAAGTTAACGCTGGAGCAGGACACATGGCATTGGCGTGGAGTGCGAGAAGCTATCCAGACAGATATTTCCATATTCCATTTAATGATCTAGACAGATATTTCCATATTCCATTAATGAACCAGATTTGACAGAGGTCACCGGGATTCCTTCCGGCGAATAATCCGGTGGTCACGGAGGGTCGATTAACATTTCCACATAGTCGATCAACATTTCCACATAAGATTTAATAAATGTATAAGTTGTACACATACGTGGCTAGGATCGATAGTAAAAAGTGCTATGTTATAACGTTAATGCGTTACGAAATACACACCTTTGCATTTAACTACGTTATTTTTTTGAACTATGACTAAAGTCCAGCCTTGAAGAAATTCTAAGGTTGGTTTGCATATAATTTATGAGTTTTGATTTTATAATTAGATGTTTATTAAAATAGATCGATGAGTACCATAAGAAATTTTTTTACAGGTATGATGTTTTTATGGTAATTTGTTAAGTAAGTGTGACATAATGGCTTTAGAATGATCCTCATTGCAATATCCCTTCCTTATTTTGGCTAAAATTGAATAAATTTTTTTATTTCTAAAATTTCTTTTTGGCTTTTTACTTTCAAACATAGATTATTTCTAGTCTTACTAGTCTAGTTTTTTGAATGGTTTGGTGTCTTAAGCACCTTTTATTTTAACAATCAACCGAATGATAGTCTTAGCATGACAATACAAGTCTATTTTTCTGGAGAGATTTAAACATTTATTTTTCTTAAAAATATTGTGTTTAGAGTGTACGGTATAAGCTCTTGAGAATTTTTATGTTATGATCTAAAGTTTCCCTACATTTCCTTTATCTATTCCTACAATATCTTTGACTAGTCCCCTTGTCCAAAAACACTTTATTACTTGTCATCATAAGATTCACTACTACAAAAACGAGAATTTGTATGCCATAACACCTTATTGAGACCTACAATAATCTTATTTGTTGCGAAACAATTTATTATCAAACAAATAGAAATCCTTCATTTCAGATAGTGATATCTTTACTTAATTTTTGAAACCTACTTCCACCTTTCATTCCCATCTTCTAAACAGACCACACTAAAATTTCTTTCCTATCAAATATCCTACGCCATAGTGAAATGGTTTGATTCTCACACATTGATAGAGGAAATACGAAGCTACAATAGGAAAATCTAGGAATAAGTAAATCATCTTAAGTAATTCCAGTTACTTCTATCAAATAATCTTATTTTATATTCCTTCTAAAAAGGGCCTTTTCGGAAAGAATAAAGTGAATATTAAAATAATAATGCTATAAAAAGTTTCATAAATACGTTAAGCAAAAATGGAAACGGTTCATTAATTTAATTTTTATCTCTTAATCGAAGGTGTTACACTAATCAACGAGGTTCAACCTTAGTAACACATTTAAAAGATAATAAGTTTAGAATAAAATATTTACTTACCTATAAGTTAATCCATTATACTCACTGGAATTTGAATTCAAGTTCATACTAACTTTCCTACTTTCCGAGAGCATAGGTCTTTACAACACAATAAATGCCCCTTTGAAGAGGTTGTTGGTACTAAATTGGATTCCATATGGTTTTAATTTTGAGTAAAATAATTTTTTTATTTCAAATTGAGTGCTGTAATTTTTCTTTGAATAGATGAAATAATTTAATATAGTGAAGTAATATAAAAAAATTTATGTGAAGATGGTATAAATATCTTGAATTAATTTTTAGTGTTGATTTTAAGGTTAAGGCCTAGGTGAAAGAACGTATAGATATGCATTTTTAATAAATTATTTTGATATAAAGTAAATATACTGATCATGATATTTTTGAGAATTTAATTATTTTAAAAATTAATATAAATGTTTAAATATAGTTGTGAAAGATCACCACAGAGGTTATGAGTCCACTAAAGGGAAAGATGAAATGGGGAATGAAGGGCAAAAAAAAATCCTATGTTATTTTAAATTGGTTATTTTTCATAAGGTTTGTTTTTTGATGGTGTCTTTTATTAAAATATCCAATCATAAATAATAATAATGTCGATTAAAGTTGATGGGTTTGTCCTTCTGCCATAGTTATGATAAAATGGATGTTGAGTATGATTCTTGATGAGTGGAACATATTTCACTTCAATAAGAATTTAAATGATTTCTTTTCTAATGAACTCTCATCATGCAATTAAAATGGACCATTCTATTGATCTCATTTTGTTCATAAAAAACTCAATTTTTCCATAGATTGTAACTAAAACATGTAATGTGACTAGATAGAGTTATTAAAGAGAAAATTGTGAAATTAAGAAATAAAAGACATGAACGGTTGGAAAGGAGAATAGAGGATAAACTGGTAGAAAGTATTTCAAATCATTACAGGTTGATGCTCATTCATCATGATTTCTTAAGAGTAAAGATATGACTTTATTGGGTTGATCTCGAACTAGGAAAGTATCATAATGGACTCTTCATACACACTTTCAGAAATTAATGTCTGAGTGGGTTTCTTAAGCCACTATGAAGTATAGAATGGAAATTCCTTCTAGTGCACCTCAAAGGTTTAGAATATAAAGGGTATAATGTGATTATTTTGTGGGGTGGTGGAATGAAGTTCCATTGCTAGGATAGTTGGACGGTTTCCTAGAGAGTTATGTATTAAATATTGTTTCTACTGCTGAAATTAATTAGGTGGGGTGAGTGATACAATCATATTGAGTTGTTGGGTAGTGATTTGATCATATTGAGCCTATTTTCTTCAGGTAAATGGCAGCATAGCTTAACTTGTGGGTGGAATCAAAAGGATTGTATTTTTTTGGTAGATAATTTCTTGCTAATAATGAGGCTCACTGAACTAGATTGTTACAAGATACATGTTTCTTCTCTATGATTAATTCATATATATAATTTTTTTTAAGGTTTTTTTCTTATGTATGAATTGGGTAATAATATTCACAAATGTATGATGTGTTGCAAGGTTATAGTACATTCATTTGTATTTTGAAATGGGTTAGAGTTTATTTGATTGAAATTTACATCATGAATTCAAGAACATGGATGTATTTGAACTTGAGTGGAAATGGGCATAATTAATTGGAAGTATCCTTGCAAGTTGACATGGTCACAAGACAAATGAAAATTCAACATTGAGTGGGAGTTGTGTGGATATTATATCTTAATAGGCCTTTTCTCAAAGCCAAAATGATATATTTTGAAACAACTCTAATCTTTTCCTATTTGTATTTGGAACAATTCCCTCAAACTAGGATTATTGAACCTTATTTGGTTTGAAATGTTCTTTGAATGGGAAAGAATTCCCTTTTTATCTTACTTCAAGTGTTATCTATAAATTATATTAATCAAGCTCTTCTTTCAAGGAAACCTAAGAAGCTTATCTTTTGAATTAAGAACATGCCTCAAAGAGGCTCAACGAAAATATTTCAAAGACTTTTGATGGTTGATCAAGTTTAATTTTTGAAAGTTCCAAATGGCATCTTTCAAAAGATCATTTATGTCTTATCAATACCATATTTCAAAACTTCCTAAAGGATCATCCATTTCTATTGGAATGTAATGTCATACCTTTTAATGTGATCATTGGAATTTTCATTTATTTTTAAAAGTAAAGAAGAACCTTGGAAAATTCCTATTTTCCTATATTTTCCATCTATCTCCAATTCTTCTTTCCCACAATTTTCAAAATGTTCTATGAAAGATAATATCTTATCAAGTTACTTAACCCGAATGACCTAGACACACGCACTTACAAATAAAAAGAGATGAGAGTAGGGACACACCAGATCACTAAAGGTTAGTCCTACCTTGTTTTAACTAGAATTTTTTCTCAAAGAGTCTTATCCTTAGGTCATACCACCTGTTATCTATAAACATGAATCATGATACATCCAAACACTATTTTACTATGTAACTGTTAGTAATATAAGCAAAAAAAATCTTGATACATAAATAAAGATACATTCATTTACATGAAATAAGATAGAAATGTCATGGGGAAATAAAGTGCAACACCTATAGGCTCTCTAATTATAGGATCCTCCTCTCACCTTCACTTACAATTAGGCTCATTATTACTAGGCTTATCTCAATTTCAATTCCTCTAGTTAGTCCATCAAAAATACCTTACTTTTATTCTTTTCTTTCTCTTTCTTTGTGGTGGATGCTTATTTTATATTTCTTTTAGATAAGTGGAAAAGATGGATCTATACACATATGACTTGATTTTCCATGGTATTCTTCTCCATTTCCTCCTTTTGATCACTATTTTTACCCCTTGAAGCCTTATCTTCTTTCTCTATCAATCCTAGCCACCTCAATGTTTGTTGCCTAAAGAGTGGGATTATTCAACAACTATTTAATAGTTACTAAGAGCCTTATAATGCTATCTACCAGCATCTTAGGATTGCTAGAGGGATAAGTTGAGTTTTCATTTTTTGTTTTCCATGAGGAAAAATTAGTCTCTCAAGCTTACTTTGCAATGAGTCTCCAATGTTCTCGAGCAAGTATCAAATTGACCTATAAAAAATGATACATACCTAAAATTTATTTCAATATCTAAAATTAAATACTATTTAAATATAGTTGTTGTCATAGAATCTATCATGTAAAATAGAAATAACCCTATGTTAAAGTGAAAATAACTTTAAACTAAAATAATAAAAATAAAAATTGTACTACCTTATTTTAATTACTTTTATTAATATTTTTTACTTGGGTAAAGTAAAATCTATAATAATAACCCTATGTTAAAATTAAAATAGCTTTAAACTAAAATAACATAAAAAAAAAATCACCTTATTATTTGTATTTTTATTAAATCTTGTTAAGTAGTTAAAGTAAAGTTGACTTGGATTTTTCAATCTCTAAGTTTGTGAGAACCAGTGCTATTAATCCATAGTATTCATGTAGAATATATCCTATTTAAATGTAGAAATTGAACCATTTTTGACCTAGTTTATAGAGATGAGGACAGACAATAAACCTTGAGATTTATAGCCCTCTAGAGATTTATTATTAGCCCCATAAGTTTATTGGTCACCCTACTTTAAATTAAAAAAGAAGCTAGATTTTAAAATTATTTGATTTTGAGAATACTATTTATTTCAATATCTTAGATTAATACTAAATTCTATCTAAATATAATTGTCGTAATCCAATGCAATGTCCTGTAAAATTAAAATACCTTTATGTTAAAGAAAAAAATATCTTTAAACTAAGACATTAAAAACTAAAAATTGTATTTTATTGTTATTAATTTTATTAATTTTTTTTACCACTAAAGTGAGATTGATCAAAATAACCCTACTTTAAAATTAAAATAAATTAAAATAATAAAATTAAAGTTTAACTTTTTTATTATAAGTATTATTTTTATTATTTTTTGTTAAATAATTAACATAAATATGGTTTTAACTAATGATATTTATGACGAATATATCCTATTTAAATGGAGAAATTGAACCACCTTACATTTACCTTAATTCTTGATGTACTAAAGATTGAGAGATCAAATCTCTTGATATACAAATTGATCTTTCTAAATGTAAATTAAACATAAATTTAAATTAACTTTTAATTTTAACAATTATAATTTATATATCCAAAAATAAAATCTACTTTATAAAATAACTTTTAATAAAAATCTCTACCATCTTCATCCTCCTTGAAAATTTTTAAAATGTTCCACAAAATATTCCCTCACCACATAGTCGTTCCTGCTGCATGAAGTTGTTGATTTTTTCTTGAGTGACTGCCAGAAGTTTTTTTTAACTATTCAATAAAGTTTTTATTGTAATCACTCTATAACTACTAAACTTCCTAATTAAAATTTTGTACAATACGTGAATTGTTATGGATTTAAACAATTAAATTAAAAATGTTGTGAAATATCTATAAAAAAAAATATAAGTATTAAGTAACACCATCATATATATACATATAGTTGTAACTTAATTTAAATTAGAGTATTCAAATACACTCAACAATAATTCAATCTTTTAAAATAAACCATATTGATTTAATCAAATAATTAACCATATTAACATCTAAGTAAATAGATATATGGAAAGAAGAAAAGGCATTTGTTATTGGAGTAATGAAGAGAATTGAATCAAGAAATCAAAGATTATATAATCTAGTTTAAATAAAAACATCAACATATTGTTAGATTAATTAAGACAACCAAACTAAGAAAACAAAGATTATATAAACCAGTTTAAATTAAAAAATCAATATAGTTATGTAAACATGTCCTAGTCATCTTTATTTCAATTGTAAATTTAAGAAATTATTATATCTAGTCTATTCAATTCTAAAATACTACTAAAATCTATAATCAAATTAAATTCAACTAAACAAAAATACCTATCAATCCAAAATAATTAATTGAGCTAAACGCAAATACTTATTCATCTCCAATAATATACTAATATAAAACAATCTTAAACATTTCCTTGAACATTTTCCTATCAACCTTAAACAATCCCAACCATAAATACAACTTCACTAAAGATCAAATAAATAAAAAAGCATGTATGCAATCCTAAACAAAAATGCCAAAACAACTATACCCTCAAACTCATAAAATCTCTAGACCCATATATCTATCAATCCAAAATAATTCACCTAAACCCAAATACTTATTCATCTCAAATAATATAAAAAGTCTTAAACATTTCTTTAAACATTTTCCATCAACCTTAAACAATCCCAACCATAAATACAACTTCTATAAAGATCAACCAGAATGAAAAAGCATGTATTGTATCCTAAACCAAAATGCCAACGCAACTAGACCCTCAAATTCATAAAATCCCCAAACCCATTTTCCAGCTATTCTGATCCTTCCCTTGTTGGACGTGGAAAGGGAATTTTGGCACCAAATATTGTAACAGCATTTTTATCATATGAAAGGCATGTTTCAGAAGAACTAAAGTTGTTGTGCATTCACCATTAAAATTGTTGCTTTCACCTAGAAACTGGACTGATTGGACATGATTTTTCTGACTGCTAGCTGCTTTCACCCTGAAGCTATATTGATTGACCATCATGCTCCTGGGCTGCTTTCACCCTGAGCCTACACTAATTGACCATCATGCTCCTGGCTGCTTTCACCTTGAGGCTACATTGACTGGCCATGGTATTCTTCCTCCTCATTCGTGTAACCCAACTTCAACAGCCAGTCCTCCTGCTCTTGTCTTTCCTGCTCCTCGATCAACTGCAGCAACCAGTTTTATTGTATTTCATGTTCTTTATCCAGAGGAAAATAACGATTTGTCGGATGTTCTGGAATGGCCGAATTTTGGCCTACATTATTATGGCTCACCTTTTTACTCAACAGAATTTTTTTCTTGCTCTGTATATTACCACCATGGCTATCACTATTGTTGGAATATTGAAAATTCCAGAACAATAGAAATGGAATGAGTAAAATCCTCTCCTCAGAACACAGAGAAATTACAATTCTTGACAGAAGACAAAGTTTCCTAGACTGTAAAACAAACTTCTATTCTTTTCAAAAACTGTTGCAAAATCTTCCTCTTAACATAGAGGGATAACATAGATGGTGACTGCTTCAAACGCAGTGCACAAATCTTCACTATCTTTCATAAACTAAATCTCTATCTCATAAAACCAACACTGCTATGTATTTCATTTTTCCCGCATTGTTGTGCAGAACCAAACAAAACAAAAAAAAATACTACAGGCTCGTGGGCCTTTTATTTTTATATGCCGCACGTTTTAAACATTAAATAAAAAAAAAATATAAGACTTAAAATGAAGTAATAAACCAAATTACAAAAAAAAAATTCGGAATCTTAGAAATATCAAATGTGCGATGTACGAGTGGGGACCACATCACAGTCGTCAATCGGGGATCAGCAAATTGGCTTTGGAAAACATACTTGCGATTTGAGCGATGTGTGATGTTGCGATTGTGATTGGATCGCATCACAAACATCTGACGGAACATTGCGATTGCAATTGAAGAGCGGATGCGATGGCGCGTTTAACTCCGTTTTAATAAGACCGTCAGGTCTGCGCTTTAAACAAAATGCGTGACCAAACAAAAACTCTGATTGTGATTGGAATCCAGACGCGATGGAACATATGGACTCCGTCGCATAACACCATCGGGTCCGCCCTTTGGTAATGTGATCGGGGCACACTAAAAACCTCCGATTGAACCTTGCGATTGCAACCTTTGCGATCATATAAAATAACGCCGCGTGGTCTTGTGGACCCACGGGCCTTGACTGTGGTGGAGGGAAATCGTTTAATATGTAGTTTGGTTGTATTATGTACAACCGTTCCGCTTGCGGAACTCTACCACATCAACAAGACACTTGAACGTTGAAACTTATGTGTTGCGATTTTGATTGGAACTTAAGTGGTGGGGACCACCTATCCCGCCATTTCAAAAATTAAAGGAAATCGGCTGTTTTTAAACAAATTCTTCGTTTCTGGTTGTTGAGGGCTTAAAATCCCGAAATGACTGTTTTAATTAACTCTGTTCTTCTGTAGACCAGAACTACGAAAGTCTTCATTCCTCCTGCAGAAAACGGCTACGCCCATCACCATAATCAATTTTATTCTGCAATTTGTGGCTGCGGCCCATCCATGACAAAATTCATCCTTACAGATTTCCCATTCTTCTTGAATGCATGTTGCTGTACACTCAACTTTTGCTGCGCTGCCTCTGTACTCTTTCTTCATGCTCAAAGGCTAGTAAGTGACTTTAATTTTTTCAACACCCCCCCTTAAAGTCAGTTGCTAGGTTATCTGTCATACCCAAGCATTTTATTAAGAATTCAAAGGTCTTCTGCCCCAATGGTTTTGTTAAGATATCTGCATATTGCTCCTCTGTTTTACAATTCTGTAAAACAATTTCTCCATTGTTTACCAATTCTCTGATATAATGAAATTCTGTATCTATGTGTTTTGTCCTTTTATGAAACACTGAATTCTTTGACAATGCAATAGCTGAGCTATTGTCACAATAAATCACTGTCCCTTTTACCTGTTCTTGGCATAAAATTCTCAACATTCCTCTCATCCAAATTGCTTGACACGTTGCTGCTGTAGCTGCCACATACTCTTCCTCTGCTATAGATAATGCTACAACTGACTGTTTCTTAGAAGCCCATGAAATGGCTCATGAACCCATATGAAAAACATGACCGGAAGTGCTCTTCCGATCATCTACACTTCCAGCCCAATCACTGTTAGTGTAACCAACTAACTCTGAATTTTCTGAAGCAGTATATAAAATACCAAATCTTTTAGTTCCTTTAACATACCTCAAAATTCTCTTTGTTTCTTGCCAATGTGCTTCTTTTGGCTTGTCCATAAATCTGGAAATTAAGCTAATAGCATGCATAACATCTGGCCTAGTTGCAGTCAAATACATGAGGTTTCCAACTATGATTTTACACAAACTAGGATCAAAGTCCTTGCTGCTGTCATCTTTACTCAACTTCAATCCCATTACTGTGGGAGTAATTGCAGCTTTGCACTCCTGCATATTAAATCTTTCTAAAACCTGATTCACATACTTTGCTTGAGAGATAAAAATCCCTTTTTCACTCTGCTCTACTTCTATTCCTAAGAAGTATCTCAACAAACCCATGTCAGTCATTTCAAATTCTTCTTTCATGACTGTTTTAAAATTTTCAGCAAGGTAATCATCATTACCAGTAAATATTAGATCATCAACATATAAAACAACAATCAACATTTTACCATCCTTTTCTTTGATGTAGAGGGTGGGTTCTCCCTCACACTTTTAAAATCCATTTTCCAGTAGATAGGAGTCTATTCTACTGTACCACGCTCTTGGCACTTGCTTCAGCCCATAAAGAGATTTCTTCAATTTGCAGACTTTATGCTCTTGGCCTTCCTTCTCATAGCCGAGAGGTTGTTCCACATATACCTCTTCCATTAACACACCATTTAAAAATGCGGCTTTTAAATCCATCTGGTATACTTTCCATTTGTTTTGTGTTGCTATGGACAGCACTGCTCTTACTGTCTCCATTCTTGCAACAGGTGCAAAATTTTCCTCATAATCTATCCCATGCTTCTGCTTATATCCCTTGACAACAAGTCTGGCCTTGTGTCTCTCTATTTTTCCTTCAGCATTTCTCTTGGTCTTATAGACCCATTTAACTCCAATAACTTCTTTACCTTCTGGGAGATTAACCAACTCCCATGTTTTATTCTTTTCTATGGCATTAATTTCATAATCCATAGCTTCTATCCATTTTCTATCTTTAATAGCATCTTCAAAATGAATAGGATCATCAACTTGACAATATAAAGCAAATAGGGAATTCATACCTTCATTTGGTGCTCCCTGCTCATAGATTTCTCTAATACTTCTGAACTTTGTTCCTCTTTCACTTGGTGTAGTCGTGCTTGATGAAGCACTTAGTTCTATTCCACTTGGTGTGCTTGGAGATGCACTCCCATTTCTTCTCAAGGGTGTTCTCGCTGCTACTTGAGGTGTCCCTTGCTATCCTTGTGTTGGTGGAGGTTGTGCAATGGATGAGTTGTTAATTTCAACCATATCTCCCTCATCCTCATCATGAGATAAACAACTTTTAACATTGACTATTTTCTCAATGCTTCCATCCCATGCTTCCTCTTCAATAAATTGCACATCTCTGCTTATCACAAACTTATTTGTGGATGGGTTATACAATCTGTATCCTTTGGAATATTCACAATATCCAAGGAAAATGCACTTCTCCCCCTTACTATCCAACTTCTTCCTCAACTTGTGATGCAGGAGTATTAGGCTCAAAAGTTTCTTTGTACATAAGTAGACATAGGGGGTCCCATGTTCTTTGAATTTATTGTAAATATTAATATTTTGAATATTTGGTAGAATATTGTAATTGTTCTCAAGTAATTTTGAGAACATGAGAACTGGTTGAGATAGGAATATGAAGAGTCAGTTAGGATTAATTCAGTTATTGAGTCTAGATTCAGAAATTGGAATACTAAGAGTTGTTGAACTGTCTGGAGACCTGAACCGATTTAGGTCATCCGTGTGGTATAAATGTAACCCTGAAGAGTCTAAAGAAGGACACAGAGAGAGGAGGAGAGATATTTAGAGAGGTAGAGAACCTCCTCAGCAACAGAATAGGAGGATAATGGCCACGAAACTGAATATCTAGCCTGTCATGAAATTGTGAGAATTTGTTTTTTGATTTATCGCCTATGTATATATATATATAATCTGTCTATAGAAGAGTTGTATCTGAATTAAGTATGTTTGGATGGGCTAAATCCTATTTGAATGTCTTCGAATTTCAGTAAGAACCTTTGGACATGTATAAAATGAATTGTATCTAAATTATGTGAGGTGAATCGATCACTGTAAGGATCGATTCTGAGATAAAAGAATTCCTGTGTTCGCTATCTGAGTGAGAGTTTAATTCCTTTGAAAAGGATAGATTGCATGTGGTCTGTGTTGAGGATTGTTGGTTTATCGATATGAATAATCCCGTGTGTTCTTGATGAGAGTATCGAATTCTATAGCAATTAAGAATATGGTGATTGATCATGTCCATCAGGATCCATTGAAGTTATCATGGAAGTGTGATTAATTTTCCAAGGCCTATGAGCACTGTGAAACATAGCCACAAGGCTTATGTATGGGTGGAACTCTACGATGGATTAAATAGATGAAAAGAATCTTTTTATATAGAACGTGCGGAACCTAGAAGCGGAAGCTGAGCGGAACCTGGAGTGGAGAAGTGGAACCATGACTAGATGAACAGTAACGGTGGTTTGGAGTTGAAGGCGGGTTTCATCGCACCACCTTTATACGGTGAGCGGTATTTGAGGAGTTGGGAGCGATTCCATAGATCTTCTGACACGCGTCCCTGAACGAAATTGGAAAATCGTCGTTGTTGCGCGCCATCGCGCGTTAATGTTCGTATCAGGACGCCGAGCAATATCGATACAAGCCGTCGATCTGGAGGGAATCCATCGGACGGTGAGCACTCGATGAAGAGACATGGACGATAACCGAGGTATGGGTGTACATTTGATTGGTCGGTTAAAGTTCGTATCAGGATGCCGAGCGATATTGATACAGGCCATCGATCTAGAGGCTCGATATCTAATGGTGATCGCTCGCAAGATTTGCACGAAGTATAATTAAAGGTACGGTGTATGCATTCCACGATTGTATGTGTGGGTCCCAATCAAATATGTATTAAGGTTTACGAGTTAATAAAGGTATGTCGATTATTGTTGGACTTCGTTAATAATTGAAGGGCGTTGTAATATATACTTGTATATATTACGTATAATGGTTAGTTGGCGTAATATGAAATATGAAATATGTGAACGGGGTCTAATACATGTACATGTAATGGACTGTCGGGTTATAGCTATGGAGGAATGTTGAATTAATATCTCAATTCTCTGAATTGAGATATTAAAATAACTAGACTTATTTGTTTGAATTTGCCAGCGCAGAATTAGAGAAGAGTGAGATTGCCGGATGTGAAATTGATTGGGCAGAAACAAATTGGATGTACTTACACACAGATTAAGGTTGGGACCAAAGGAAAACTGGGGCCATGGGTGGCCTTTCTGTCAAGTGGTATCAGAGCTAGAATTTAGTTAGCTCACTAGAAAGTTTGCATGTACTGAACAAGAAGGAAAAGTTGAAGTCTGTTTAACAGAAGACTACAGATTTTGAAGCCTGACATGAAGCATACATATTTAAAACGAACAGGATTGTGGATTGAGTGGAAGACAAGATCATGATCTTGCAGGTAATTAACTTTAATCTGATTTGAAATTATAGTTGCTGAATTATGGTTGCTGAAAATTGAAGACAGACTTTGATAGTGAAGGTAGTGAGCCTGGTATTCAGCTAGAGGTTGGAAAAAGAGGAAAATTGCAGTGTTCTCTAGAGAAGTGAGGAGTGTTAACTCTGGTTGAAGGATTGTTTGCAGAAGTCAGAGTGTAGACAATTGAAGACATCTTAGCAGAAGTAGATCACAGCTTTGAGAGCAGTGGTAGAAGAGTCAAACAAGGGACTCTGAGTAAAGGAAAGTTTGGCAGAACTTGGAAGATTCCCAACAAAGGTTGGATGAGAAGAGAGAAGACGTGCTCTTTAGAGAAGTTGCAGAGTGAAGCCTAGAAGGTTCCTGCAAAGAAGGGGACCAGTAATTGCCAAAAGCCGGAGCTCAGGAGAGAAGCTTGGTGAGGTAAGTTGCAGCAAGAGAGCTTGTTGTTGCAGAGGCTTAGTGCAGCTTGTGAGTGAAGAACTCCTAGAAAAGAGAATGGATATTGAGAGCCATAGCAGAGACTACAGAGATTGCAGAGGTTCCGAGAGAACCATAGCAGAAGAGTGTGTGAAGATGCCAAAGAAAATGGCATGAGGAAGAAGAAATCCACAGATGAAGAATGGCAGAAAGAATTAGCTGAGATCAGGGAAGAGTTTAATGAACTGAAGAGAAGGATAGAAGAAAGCCAGAGAGTTGGCTGGCTCATGAGGAATAGTGTGAAATGGCAACCATTACAGATGAGGTTGAGGCAAAAGAAGATTGCTCTGTTGAGAGAAGAACTCAGAGCAGCTAAGTTGAAAGAAGAAATTTCTGCTTGTGAAGAAGAACAGAGCACAGATGAGGAGTGGAGCTCTGTAAGAGATCTGGTGAGACATAGTGAAGACTTAAGGCAGCAAGAATCTTGTCTTGCTAAGGAGGAAATCATTGAAGAATTCCTGAGTTATTGGACAAGTCCAGATGATGTGAGGGCTTGTGTTCTTGAGTCTGACAAATGTGAAGTGATGAAAGAATCCACAGAGGAAGAAGAACCCAGAGTTCTTGAGGCAAAGATGGAAATTGAAGATTCCATGCACAAACATGTTCAAGAAGAAGTGCTTGAGGGAGAAGCCAAGACTGAAGAGTCTTGTGATTTGGAAACTAAAAAGTTGTGTGTGTTTGCAGGTACACCACTGGAAGATGAACAAGCTTCAGAGTTTGTTGGTGAGAAGAAGACATTGAATCTAAAATCTGTTTAGATCAATGTTGAGATAGTGAGATCCCAGGGAGAGATGAAGACATAAGGGTCAAATGAAGATATCCAACAGAATGTTGAAGCTGAGAGAGAAGGGCCAATAGAGGATTGGTCAAGAATAAGCAGAGGCATAAAAGGTTGTGTAAGGTTCCCGAAATATACTCCTATGGAATTTGTTGAGTTATATAGGAGGTTGGATTCTTAGAGAAGAGAATTGGAAAAGCAGAGGACCTATGCACTAAATGAGTTACTGGGAAAGCAAGGCAGGAAGATCTTCATGGATGGAGTCCATGAAGCAGATGATGGAAGAAAAGTGAGGCTAGCTGACAGTCTCCTAGAGGATGCAGATCAACATGCTGAGATGCTGACAGAGGGTTTGGAAAGGAGTTTTGCACAACATACTGATGTGTTGTCAGAGCAGAAGGAGACATTGAAGCACTGGAACTTTAATGCTGATGATTCGTGTGTTAATCATACAGAGAAAGAGGAATAACAACAGTTGAAAGTTGTTAGAGAGGTGAATGAGAAGGAAGCTATGTTGACTGGAAACATAGTGAAGGATCATCATTTGGGCATGGTGATTGAAGCAGGAGAGATGAATCTGAAAGCTGAAGAAAAATATGATGGAGAAATTATGAGCCTTGAACCAGACTTAGAAATGCCGGGAGAAGAATTGGTGACCAGGTCATCAATTGAGACCATTGGGTCTCATGTTTTTAACATTGACAGCTTGTTTATGTGTACAGGTGATGCAGAAGACAATTCATCCTTTGAAATTGTCTTGGGAGAATAAAAACTATTGCTGAAGGAGGATGAGACAACCATGTCTCATATACAGGGAATTATCGATCTTATTGACAGAAAAGAGTTGGCTAGTTTGGTAGGCCAAAGCCAGCCTGAAGAACAGATTTTAAAAGCTACTGAAGTGAGGAAGAATCAACATTCCATGCTGACAAAATATGAGAAAGAAAAACTCTGAGAACTTGATTGGATTTCTAGAATCCATCAAGAGGATGAGAGGCAGTTGTTGAAGATTGCCCAAGAAGAAGGAAAAGATGTTGAAGCCAACTTCTAGCATGTTGAAGATGTAAAAAAAACACCGGAGAATTGGCTGAGTTGTTTGCTGAGAGCATTTGAAGCAGAGAAAGGGATTGCAAACCCTGGAGCAAGGATGCCTGAAGCTGTGGAGAAGAGAGGAGCAGATACTAGCTTTCATAATCAAATTTTGTTTACTAGTATACTGGATGAGTATGTCACTGATGGTGGGAAATTAAATAGTGGATTGTTTTCTGAGAATGAATTTTCAGATGATGAACAAAAGAAAGGTGTTGTAGAGGGAAATATCCTACGGGATATTCAGGTTGGTTGCACAAAGGCAACATTGGCAGCAAAAACACCCATGGTGGCAGCAGATGCAACATGGAGGATGACACTCGCAGAAGTACTAAACATATCGATAGCATGTGAGATTGGAAGCAACAGCAGAGGGTAAGATAGTTTCCAGCCAGAGGATAAGCTGGACATGGAGATTGAGTACATCAGAAGACTGATGATGAGAGTGACTTAGGAGCAGCAGACAGCAGTAGGAAAGCAGGAGAGTTTCAGCAGGAGAAAGACAATGGCAGATTGTGAAGGCATAGCTGGGGGAAGATTACAGAACAAATTCTGGAAGCCTGGAGGAGGTCAGTTGGCGAATGATGCAGCTAATGGACAACAGCAAACCCAAGTATGGGATCCTGGACACAGAGAGAAGGAGCACATGATCAGGAGACCATGAAAATTTTGAAGCTTGGGAGTTTGATGCAGGAGCATTAGGCTCAAAAGTTTCTTTGTACATAAGTAGACATAGGGGGGTCCCATGTTCTTTTAATTTCTTGTAAATATTAATATTTTGAATATGTGGTAGAATATTGTAATTGTTCTCAAGTAATTTTGAGAACATGAGAATTGGTTGAGATAGGAATACGAAGAGTTAGTTAGGATTAATTCAGTTATTGAGTCTAGATTCAGAAATTGGAATATTAAGAGTTGCTGAACTGTCTGGAGACCTGAACCGATTCAGGTCATCCGTGTGGTATAAATGTAACCCTGAAGAGTCTAAAGAAGGACACAGAGAGAGGAGGAGAGAGAGTTAGAGAGGTAGAGAACCTCTTTAGCAACAGAATAGGAGGATAATGGCCACAGAACTGAATATCTGGCCTGTCATGAAATTGTGAGAATTTTTTTTGTGATTTATCGCATGTGTATATATATATATATATCTGTTTATAGAAAAGTTGTCTCTGAATTAAGTATGTTTGGATGGGCTAAATCCTATTTGAATGTCTTCGAATTTCAGTAAGAACCTTTGGACATGTATAAAATGAATTGTATCTAAATTTTGTGAGGTGAATCGATCACTGTAAGGATCAATTATGAGATAAAAGAATTCTTGTGTTCGCTATTTGAGTGAAAGTTTAATTCCTTTGAGAAGGATGGATTGCATGTGGTCTATGTGGAGGATTGTTGGGTTATCGATATGAATAATCCCGTGTGTTCTTGATGAGAGTATAGAATTCTATAGCAATTAAGAATCTGGTGATTGATCATGTTCGTCGAGATTGATTGAAGTTATCATGGAAGTGTGATTAATTGTCCAAGTCCTGTGAGGACTGTGAAACATAGCCGCAAGGGTTATGTATGGGCGAAACTCTACGATGGATTAAATAGATGAAAATAACCTTTTTATATAGAATGGGCGGAACCTAGAAGCGGAAGCTGAGCGGAAATTGGAGCAGAGAAGTGGAACCATGACCAGATGAACAGTAACGCTGGTTTAGAGCTGAAGGCGGATTTCATCGCACCACCTTTATACGGTGAGCGATATTTGAGGAGTTGGGAGCGATTCCATAGAACCGCTGACACACGTCCCTGAACGAAATTGGAAAACCACCGTTGCTGCGCGCCATCGCGCGTTAAAGTTCGTATCAGGACGCCGAGCGATATCGATACAAGCCGTCGATCTGGAGGGAAGCCATCGTACGATGATCACTCGATGAAGAGACGCGGATGATAACCGAGGTACGGGTGTGCATTTGATTGGTCGGTTAAAGTTCGTATCAGGACGCTGAGCGATATTGATACAAGCCGTCAATTTGGAGGCTTGATATTTAACAGTGATCGCTCGCAGGATTTGCACGAAGTATAATTAAAGGTACGGTGTATGCATTTCGCGATTGTATGTGTGGGGCCCAATCAAATATGTATTAAGGTTTACGAGTTAATAAAG
Organism: Pinus albicaulis; assembly: GCA_034641835.2. Taxonomy (NCBI): domain Eukaryota; kingdom Viridiplantae; phylum Streptophyta; class Pinopsida; order Pinales; family Pinaceae; genus Pinus; species Pinus albicaulis. Next base: position 611,588,650 of record CM076572.1, read on the forward strand.
GTATGTTGATTATTGTTGGACTTCGTTAATAATTGAAGGGCGCCGTAATATATACATGGATATATTACGTATAATGGTTAGTTGGCGCAATATGAAATATGAAATATGTGAACGAGGTCTAATACATGTACATGTAATGGACTGTCGGGTTATAGCTATGGAGGAATGTTGAATTAATATCTCAATTCTCTGAATTGAGATATTAAAATAACTAGACTTATTTGTTTGAATTTGCCAGCGTAGAATCAGAGAAGAGTGAGATTGTCAGATGTGAAACTAATTGGGCAGAAAAAAATTGGATGTACTTACACACAGATTGAAGTTGGGACCAAAGGAAAATCGGGGCCATGGGTGGCCTTGCTGTCAACTTGTCTGGAATGTGTGCAAATGCTACACATCCAAAAACTCTCATGTGGGTGACTCCTTGTTTTCTTCCACTCCACGCTTCTTCTGGAACTTTGTTCATCACTGCTTTTGTAGGGCATCTATTTAAAATATACACAGCACAATTTGCTGGTTCTGCCCAATACTCATTCGACAAGTTTTTTGCCTTCAACATACTTCTCCCTATTTCCATTATGGTTCAATTCTTCCTTTCAAGAACTCCATTCTGTTGCGGTGTGTACCTTGTGGTAAACTGTTTGTGTATGCTGTTCTCTCTGCAAAAATGAAAAAATTATTTTGATATATATTCTCCTCCTCTATCAGTTCTGAGAACTTTAATGTGCAACCCGCTCTTTTTTTCTACAAGAGATTTAAAATAGCAAAATTTCTGAAAAACTTCTCTTATATTTCAGAAAATAAACCCACACTTTTCTTGTGAAATCATCTATGAAGGTTAGTATGTAGTTGCTGCCTGAAAGTGATGCTGTTTGCATTGGCCCACATAAATCTGAGTGAATGATTTCTAAGGGTGCTTTCGCCCTTATGCTTTTCCCTAATGGAAAATTTTCTCTATGTTGCTTTTCCAAGATGCAGCCTTCATATAGGCTGTCAGGCTTCTCAATCAATGGCAAACCTCTTACCATTCCTTTTCTGTGCAGCAAATTTAATCCTCCGAAATTTAGATGTCCAAATCTCAGGTGCCATAACCAATTTTCATCTTTTGCTTCCTTCTGAAAGGCTTCTTGTGTTATAGCTGCTATGCTCTTTCCTTTTCCCTTCAAGTCAGTTTTAAGCTTGAGAGGAAACATTCTATTGTTGGTAATTTGTATTTCAGCAATGATTTTCTTACTTGGAGGTATATCTTTTATTGTGCACACATCATCCTTGAAAATTACATTGTAACCTTTGTTTATGAGTTGTCCAATGCTCAAAAGATTACACTTCAAACCTGGAACGTAATACACATCTGGAACAAATTTTTGCTCACCATTTCTTGCTCGAATACTAACTCCGCCTTTTCCTTTGACAGAGATTTTAGTATTAGTCCCCATGGTTACTTCAGATTTTACTTCTTCATCTAGGTTGGCAAACATTGCTCTGTTTCCAGTCATGTGATTACTACATCTTGAATCTAAGAACCAAACATCATCTTCTCTATCTTGTGCTACATTACGTGCTAACAACACATTACTTGGGTTTTTTTCTTCTTTTGCCACATTAGCATTTTGCTTATTTTTCATGTCATTTTGCTTCTTTCTACATTCATTGGCATAGTGCCCATATTTCTTGCAATAATGACATTTGACATTGGATTTGTCATACCTTTGTCCATGAGCATGTTGGTGTTGATGTCCACCTTGCTGGCTGTTACTTTGGTTGTGGCTCTGATTTTGACTGTTGCTCCTTCCATGTGAATGTGAAGAGCTGTTTCTTCCACCTTTTTTTTTGCTTTTGCCTCTTCCTCTTCCTTTTCCTTGACCTCTTCCTCTTCCTGAAGGCATCTGGGTCTTGAAGGCGTGCTCAAGTGATGAATGTTCATCTCTGCTCAATCTCTGTTCATGAGTTATCAGTGAGGCATGAAGTTCATTCACTGTCAACTTTGAGAGATCTTTGGTCTCTTCTATGGTGGTAACAATAAGATCAAACTTTGAGAATAAGCTCCTCAAAAGTTTCTCCACAATCCTTATTTCTTCAAGAGTTTCTCCATGGGACCTTATCTGATTTACAATCCCAATCACATGTGTAAAAAATGTGTCTACATTATCTGACTCTTTCATACAAAGAGTTTCAAAATCTCTTCTTAGCAACTGAAGTTTTGTTTTCTTTACTTTTTCCATACCTTGATAGGCTACTTTCAGAGTTTCCCATGCTTCCTTGGATCTCTTAGCTACTGCTATCCTTGGAAACACACTCTCATTTACTGCTTGATACAAATAGTAGAGGGCTTTAGCATCTTTCTTCCTATTGCTCTTCAGTAAATCCTTCTCTGCTTGAGTTAAGGCATTAAAATCCTGCTCATCAGCTGGTTCAGTAAAACCATCTTCTACAAATTCCCATAAGTCTTGTGAGACAAACAGGGCTCTCATGGTAATGGCCCAATAATCATAATTATTTCCATTAAATTGTGGAAGTTGAACATTTCCAATACTCATACCAGCACTCAGTCCAGCCATTGCTCTTAAACTGGACTCTATAACTTAAACAAACTGCGTTTCCTTCTACGAAAGAACAAGCTCTTTTAAACAATAGAAAATAGCTCTGTTATCTTTGAGAAATACCTGATCCTTGACCTTTATTGAGCTTTCACGCTACTGGAGAAAACACTGCAACAAGTCTTCTTCTTCTTCAGCTTCTTTGAAACCTTCAAAGAGCCTAAACTAGCTCTGATACCATGTTGGAATATTGAAAATTCCAGAACAATAGAAATGGAGTGAGTAAACTCCTCTCCTCAGAACACAGAGAAATTACAATTCTTGACAGAAGACAGAGTTTCCTAGACTGTAAAATAGACTTCTATTCTTTTCAAAAACTGTTGCAAAATCTTCCTCTTAACATAAATGGATAACATAGATGGTGACTGCTTCAAACGCAGTGCACAAATCTTCACTATATTTCATAAAATAACTCTTTGTCTCATAAAACCAACACTGCTGTGTATTTCATTTTTCCCGCACTGTTGTGTAGAACCAAACAAAACAAAAAAAATTACTACAGGCTCGCGAGCCTTTTGTTTTTATATGCCGCGTGTTTTAAACATTACATAAAAAGACTATATAAGACTTAAAACGAAGTAATAAACCAAATTACAAAAAAACTTTTCGGAATCTTAGAAATATCAAATGCGCAACGTACGAGTGGGGACCACATCATAATCGGCAATCGGTGATAGGCAGATCGGCTTTGGCAAACATACTTGTGATTTGAGCGATGTGCGATGTTGCGATTGTGATTGGATCGCATCGCAAACATCTGACGGAACATTGTGATTGTGATTGAAGAGCGGATGTGATGGCGCATTTAACTCCGGTGTAATAGGACCGTCGGGTCCGCGCTTTAAACAAAATGTGCGACCAAACAAAAACTCTGATTGCGATTGGAATCCGGACGCGATGGAACATATGAACTCTGTCACATAACACCATCGGGTCCGCCGTTTGGTAATGTGATCGGGGCACACAATAAAAACCTCCGATTTAACCTTGTGACTACAACCTTTGCGATCATATAAAATAACGCCGCGTGGTCTTGTGGACCCATGGGCCTTGACTGTGGTGGAGGGCGATCGTTTAATATGTAGTTTGGTTGTATTATGTACAACTGTTCCGCTTACGGAACTCTACCACTTTAACAAGACACTTGAACGTTGAAACTTATGTGTTGCGATTTCGATTGGAACTTAATTGGTGGGGACCACCTGTCCTGCCATTTCAAAAATTAAAGGACTTCGGCTGTTTTTAAACAAATTCTTCGTTTCTGGTTGTTGAGGGCTTAAAAGCCCGAAATGACTGTTTTAATTAACTCTGTTCTTTCATAGACCAGAAATACAAAAGTCTTCATTCCTCTTGCAGAAAACGGCTACGCCCATCACCACAATCAATTTTCTTCTGCAATTTGTGGCTGCGGCCCATCCATGAAAAAAATCATCCTTACATATTTCCCATTCTTCTTGAATGCGTGTTGCTGTACACTCAACTTCTGCTGCGCTGCCTCTGTACTCTTTCTTCCTGCTCAAAGGCTAGCAAGTGACTTTAATGTTTTCAACAACTATTATTATTGTTCTGGTGGTGGCTTTCATGAGCACCTGATTGATCTTCTAAAGCCCATGAGCTTAATTTCTTGTCCTTAGAATGATCTAGGATCATATCCATTATCTCCTGCTTGTGGTACATGCTCTGGAATTTGATTTCCTTGCTATAATCAAGGCCGGGCATGATTATGGGTCTTTGCATAAGTTCGATATGGGCCCTGTCATATGCTATTGCAGCCTCATCTTCACTATCAAATATGCCCAACCAAATTTCCTTTTGGCTCAATTTGATCCTAGCTCCCCATGACATACTCTTTTGAACAACTACTTTGTAACATGAATTAGAACCATGAGGATGAGCGCCAGGCAATTCTGTTGGCTGTGGAATATTAATATCAATTTTATCGATAGCTCTGGACGATCCTCTGTAACTCGACTCAGACGGATGATGATGAGCATCCGGCAATTCTGTTGTTGGCGAGTATTATTGACAGGTCCATTAGAACCTTCCATCATCACAAGATTCTTTTAACGATTTTTTTTTTCTGCAACTCAATTCAGATATCGCTTAGGCACAGAACCTTCCATCATCACAAGATTTCTTTAACGACTCTTTTTTCTGCAACTCAATTCAGACACATCTTACAATGAAATGAAACTCCCTAACTCTTCAACGATATTTTTGACTGAGAGCCTATTTAACCACGGTATTTCCATCTATGTAAAAACATCCCAAGAAGACCCAGAAACAAAGATAGACGTTATTTAAATTGAGATTCATTATAGTCGTTATTCAAGTTCTCAAGTTCTTCAAATTGACATTGATTACAGTCATTATTCAAGTTCTAAAGTTCCTCTATTTTGGATCAGAAAACATTTGATCAAATTAAACAAAATGCATTCATCTATTTAACGGTTAGTGTTAGAGATGCTAAAGTTTAGGAAGATTCCCATACTTTACTCTTTTAGATTTAAATGTATAATTTTGTAGAAAGGTAACATTTAATTATAATAATTATTATTTTTATATCTTAAATATTTTTATACAACAAATAAATTATTAATTGTACTAGATGTTGCAAAGGAAAAGTCTGTCATTGTGAAGCATAGGGAAGAGTAGCATAGATGAAGATATATGTGAAATTTTATGTCATTTAACTATAACTTGAGTTAGAGTGAAAGAGAAATCTTAATGTTGTTGCAACATGTCTTTCTCTAAACATGTAACCTCCTTGATTCACCCAATAAGAGTTTACAAGAGTCCATTTGCATCATCATATCTTAAATGATATGATGACCCAAAATGACACTAGAAAAAGAGTGAGGTATATTTTCCTTGGAAGGAAGGAAGGATATACTATAACTGCTAGGCCTTCACAATATATAAAAATATTCAACACCCCAAAAACAAAATTAACATCATCATCATAATTTCCCTTCCACTTTAGGACCACTTACCATTACACCACATAGTGCATTAACATAACACCTTGTCATTGTTTATTGTATTCCCCATGGTTATGTTTATACAGCATTTTGACTATTAATTAATTCACTTAATTTAACAACTACTAGATTCTCAATGTTATGAAGCACATATGAGACATTATTAAGAAGGTAACATGGCAGCTATTGATATATTGTAGATGCCTATTGGACAAATGCATAGCACTATAAAATGCTATTTGTTTAACCAACTTGCATTCTCTGAACTACCAAGGTGGGTTTTTCTACTCATATGATATTTCTAGCAATAAAATTCATATTATGTTTGCATCAACTTCCTAATAATGATTTGTCTTTTTGAATCTAAATTTTTAGGTAATCTCGTGCATAGCATTTTTTTTAAAACTCAAATCATGCCCTTTTTAAGTGTAGAGGCATTTATTTGTGAATAATCTTTTATCCTAGTTCTATATGCTATTTCAACACAGATTACTTGCATACATATCCTAACATACAATACTATTTATTATTTCAACACAAATTACTTACATACATATCCTAACATACAATATGAAGAGAAATTTAGGTTTTACAATATGTGGAAGAATTTAGGTTTTCCTTCTACAAAGCCAATAGCTTATCAAAGTTGCTATTTAAAAAAATGTTGTTTAAATAGACATGCAAATTCATTTTTATTCAAATCAAGACTCTAAAGGAAACTTTACTCATCCTTTTTTAACTTAGTATCCATATTAGTATTCTAAGAAGATATCATTTTAAAGTGTGTTAATATGCATAAAAAAAGAAACATATATTATCATGACTTGGAAAAGAGATGCTCACAACACATTAATATGGTGTAGTACAACATCGTACAAGTTGTAACATCAATCAAAACCATGTTTGAATGGAACTTCCAACTTCTAGGTAGAAAGGGGTGTTGGAACTTCAAACCATTCCATGATATTTCTAATACCCAAATGAAACATTTTTACTATGGTATTTCATAGGGAGTGTGATTATTCACATGAATAGAATCTGATTTCTTTATTTTGGTCATAGTTATCCTTGTAGTCCTTGCATAGTAATAAGAATTTTTTAGAAATTCAAATGATCACCAAATTATTGCCTTCATCATCTTGCTAAGGTTGATTCCATCATGATTAATCTTCCAATTGGTCTTAAAAAATATGTAGTTACTTGATTCAGATCAACAATATGAAAATAAAAGCATAGTGAGCCATCTCACTCAATTAGAGAACCTTCATTATTTCATAGTAACTCGAACTCTAAAAACTTTACTAGAACAAACCCAATGATGTTTGTTCTATAGTTGTTTGGTTTTATTTCATCAAAAGAGACCATTATAATTTTAAAGTATCTAGGGAAACATGCATCCTCAACAATTTTGCTAACAAATTTACTCATTTTATCATTGCATGATATCATTTTCTCTTAATGCAGACAGTCACTGAATACACAATAAATATTACTAGTATACACTTCAACTTACACAAAACTATTCTAGTAGAAGGATCCTTCATGCACAAATTGCATGTTTTGCCCTATCTAACACTGAAACTGTGCCAATTAAGTCCACATTTGGATTTTGGAAACAAAAACCATGAACATTTCATCAATTTAATCAAATTGGAAAATTTATAAAATGGAAAAATTTCCAGATGCCAAAAACACAACTGAAAAAGGTTTTGAAATAACCTCCAAGAACAAAACGAAGGCTAGGCACCTTGATTTTATGGCGTAGGGTTGGAATTGAAGAAAGACTTATGTTTGTCTACAGGGGTTTCCTCTCCCAATGCCTAATAGACAAGTAAATCAATCATATCATTTTTTCTAAAAGAAGGTAAAAAATAGAAATTCTCACAAGGTTTGATGTACTCTTTAAGATTATTTTCATAATAGTGAAACAAAATTTTAAACACTAAGATAATGGTCTATTTCCAAAACTACTGAAATTCAAGGTTTTCTTAGGAAGTTAACGCTTGTCACTTTCTCTATGCAATTTAGACTATATTAAGCGAATATAATAACTATTTAGGATTTGATATGACATTGTCATTTCCAAAGTCAAGTTTCGTATACAAGCTCAAACCATATGCAACTTGGATAAACAATATTTATTGAAAAAACTGAATACAAAAGATATTAATTTGAAAGACTACCCTTGATAATCAAATAAACATATCAGAAAATGAGACTTACCTTTAATCTTCATGTTTTCCATATTTTTTTCTACATCAAATAGATATTTTGATGGGCTCTCCAGATAAACTACATGCCAATACCTATAAAACAAGGACTTCATGCAGATCCAATGGTAGTGTCATAGAAGTTTCATAGGATACAATGACATCCTGCAACACATCCGACATAATTTTTCAACATAATTGTTCATGATATTTCATCTCTGTATTTGTTTTGTGCATGCCAAAATTATAGTTAGATTCATAGGAGAAAATGACATCTTGCAACAGATTCGAAATAATTGTTTGTGATCTTTTAGCTCTGTATTTGTTTGGTGGATGCCAAAATTACAGCTAGTTTGATAGGAGATAGTGACATCCTACAACACTTCTCTTTTAGCTCTGTATTTTTTTTGTGGATGCCAAAATTCCATGTGAAGTGTAGTATGGACCCCATTTTGTTTCAATTTTATTTGAAAATTAATTATTCACATCAGATCCGCCTTGCATTTGCAAATTTGATTCTTATTATATAAGTCACTACTTGCACAATACTTTCTATAGATTGACTTCATGAATAAGTACAATCATGGTAATACTGGCATGAACCAAAGTACAAGTCATGGAAAATAAACCATTCCTGCAATAGATATTTAAGTCAATTTCAGAGTCTATCTTGATAACAATCCAAAAATATGGCTATGATATGGAAATGGTTATAAAATTATACTATGTATGTTTACTTTCTGTTTATGATCCACAAGAACTATGTTTCACCACATGGGTCTTTCTGTATTGCAATCACTTATTATCCCTTGGTCCCATAACCTATTGTGAAACCTGGGCTCCTAACTCCCCTAGTGGGAGGAATAAAAAATCAAACGATAAACTGTTTGTTCTTGTGCATGGTGAAACATTATGGCCCAATAGATTTCTTCCATTCATACGAGATTTACCTCCTCAGTTATTTGGTTCTTTGAAAATGGTGCATTGATATTCAAAACAAACACCCAAGCTACTAAACCCATTGCAAGCGATGGTTCCAATCTATCCAAAGGTTTACTTCATCAATTAGTTGGTTCTTTGAAAATGATGCATTGATATGCGAAATAGACACCAAAACTACTTAACCCATTTCCAACAAGGATAAGCAATGTTATGAGGGAATATTAACACTCTTCCATTTAACATCCTCAATGAGAAACATTCAATTACGACCTTTACCTAGGGAAATTATAGCTGTTAGGCCAATACTTAGAGTACTTTCATTATTAGAAACACAAGCATTAAGGGCTTTAGCCACTTACCTTAATGTGCATTATATATGATGTTATCCATACTGTAAAAGATTTTGTTTAATGAACCATAAAGGAATTCAAGCCTTGTGTCCTCACCCGGGCCTTTCTTATTACATATATAATAAACTATTGTGAATAATGAAAATCTATAAAGTATTAAGATAAAATTTACATGGGCTACACGTGCCTCATGCTCTCACCACTAGAGGTGTAACGAGAGAGAAACTAGAGTTGGAAAACCCATAGTTCTTCATAGAGGATGGAGTGGGAGTAGCCGTGACCTTCGGTTGCACATTGATACTCATACATTTATGATATTTTAAGAACGATACCAATTTCTCAGGAAATATTTCCACATCCACCCCTGGAGGTTGCATCACTGTTGTGATGTATGTTGAATCAACGAGAGTGACATTCATCAACGTTGGAACTATAAACCTAGTATCGTTCAATTTGGTTATAAAAATGGATGGATAGTTGAGATTACTCATGAGTCCCAATTTCAAATCTTGTGGGCATAAAAATGATTTTTTTACATAAATGTTTTCACTGTCCATTCTCGTTGCTGCAAAAATGAGAAAAAAAATAAATCAAAACTGAAATTGGGCAACTCGAATTTGGCCTTCAGACTTTCAAAATTGTTGATAATTTGAGCTTCCTAGAATCATACGTGTAGTCATAAGTGAAAGAGGCGCTCCATTTAGGTTTGAAAGATATCAATAAGGCAACAATTTCGTTGACATGTCGACGGGACATGGATGTTCTTGAAACTATAACATAGAGACTTGGCGATTCGCCGAGAGGGGATCACCAAACAGTTTCTCCTGGGTCCACACGGCCAATATGTTGACTCTGGGAGAAGTAATGTTGGACTGCAATACAATTGGAGTTCATGTAAGTAACGTGCAAGGGAAACATGGAAACGTGGCAACCTGATAAACTGTCAAAAAGGATATTTTGCAAGAAATCTCGAATTCCACTGATTTACCTTAAGAATGTTTTCAATTAGTTTATTGGGAACATGAGATAAAATTTGGAAATGACTTGCGACGGCTTGAACCCTACCACGAATTCTGCTAGAAGAATGGCTACATTTGCCTGGCTACATGTCACATATATCTATCAAATAAGAAAATTAGTGAATGCAATAATAAGTAAATGAGTTTAAAATATATGTAAATATTGTGTCATAACTATAGAATTAGCGATTACGTGGTATACCTTATTCAACAACTTCAGTGAAAATTAAACTTCCAACAAATCATAAAATGAACCATTCGGGTTTTAAGAGGTATATGACTACCATTTTCCCCCTATTTATGTATCTGCAAAATTCCTTCCGTCATTCTCTGTTTGTAAATTTCATTTTTTCATCTCTACATTTGTTTTCATCTTGTTTTTTAATCTTCTTATGTTTTCAACATGTTTTTTTAGTTGGTCTCTACATAGCTCAGATAAATGATGCTTAGGCTCCTAAACACAAATATTTAAGGCTTAGAATCGAAGTGGATGGGAAGTATCACCTACCAAGGTGGATGAGTATGTCATGTAGAATTCGAACCCTGTGCTTCCTAAAGTATTGACAACCTAAAATTTCCATAAAAGTAGTGATTGTGCTCGCTATGAATCTATTTCTTATCCTCTATACAAAATGTTAAGGGTTAACTCGAAGAATAGGAATCTAGACAAAGGAAAGTCATGACAGGACTAGAATCGGTTATTGTAGTACTGACCTTATGAGGGTAAGATCGAGACACTTCCTATGGAATTCGATTGGATTCTCCTCTTACGAGTCATACACCTTGACTCTTGTTATTGAAGAAGTTCCATTAGATTTAGAATATATACCTTTAATTTTAGATGAATCCAATAACCAACAAGTTCTCAGTGGGTTGAGTAGAGGGACTACCTTGGATCTCCTCATTGGTTTGTGGACCATTTGGCTTCCCTTTCCCCTTATTATTTTTTCCAGTGTTAGAATTGTTGGGATCAGGGGGATTTTTAACATGCATCTAAGTATACACATATCCACGAGGAGGAACAAGTTGGATGAAAGTGCCCTGAGGGTGTGTATAAAATTTCCGTGTTGAGAGCTATTATTAATTAACATTAGCAAGAATATTATAAACTAACATCAAGGGAGATATATTACCCGCTCAACAAATAATATATATGGCAAAGTAAGCATTTCATGCCAATGAGTTCGTCAATGAGTTTATCCCTAAAGGAGCAAGCTACACCAATGAGTTCATCAATGGTTTCTCACGTATATCCTGTGCCATAAGGATTGCACTCCATAAGCATTCCTGCACCATAAGCATTGCACGTCAATGATTTCTTCAATGATTTTTTCCTTGAAGCGACAAGCTACAACAATGAGTTTTTCCTTGAAGCAACAAGCTAGTTGGATAACATGCAGGAGATGGAACTGTGTAGGCTTGACACCAACCTTGCATGGTAGCAATAGGTGGTGAGGCAGAAATGTTGATTAATCTATTCAATTTGCATGGTGACAATAAGTGGAAAGGCAGAATCAATTATAAAACTAATGATAAGGATATACAAGAGAATTTTGGAATAATATGGAGTTTCAAATTTTTGATAAAAAGGTTGATGGATATTTTCAAACTTTGGATAAAACCTATGGAGTTTTGAACTTTGAATGAAAAGGTTGATCAATATTCTCAAACTTTGGATAAAACATTTTTTTGGATGAGAAAAATTCACAGCCTGACAATAAGACCTCAAATTTGAAACTTGGGATAAATGGATTTTTTGATGGAATGTTTTTTGAAAATATTAGTTAAATTAATTGGTCAACCCAACTTAATATGGATTCAATGCTCAATCGAACACTATAGTCCCTGCACTGCCACAGAGTAGTAATTATATATTAAAATCATTATTTTTTAAAATAAAAAATGGACATAATACTCCACAAACTAATATAATCCCTCAAGTGAAGGATGGATATAAGCCATCTAAAATTATTAAGCATAGTGAGAATTCAAATACATTTTTTTTATGGAAATAGTGTACCTTTGGTTCATTTCCACTTAAGCCAAACTATTCAATAATAGGTTTCCCCAATTATATTGGTTTCTGTTAAGAGATTTTGAAGTAAAAAATGAGCCTCTTAAAGAAACAATAAGATAATAGTTAAATTAATAAAATAATATTTATGAATTTGCAATTCACTTTTTGCACCACACTCTTTTTGAGGCCTCAGAATTCCACTGCCGAGACATGGGGGAAAACCACCCGGTCCGGACCTTAAAGCAGCTCCTTTTCCGTTTGGTGTAGTGGCTCCGACTGGGGATAATGGGAACAGTTTCCCAATAAGGATGATTTTGAGGGTGTGTGATTATATTACATGCAAATGGAGAATGATTTTAATCTATCTTATGCATCTATCTAAACTATTTATTCTACTATATACCAGGGGTGTTTTTTCCTTTATGCGATCTGAAGAAATATTTTTCAACCATTAGTAATATAGATCATTTAACAGTTGAAAGAGATGAAAATTATGTAAGATGACTCTCTAAAAAAGTAGTTTGACTAGAAGAATTGTGAAAAATGTACCGCATTCATATGCGTGATTATATATTCAATAATAAATCACAAACAAATATTGTAAAAGAAGTTCATGTAACATTCACCTATAATAAAGTTTCAAATATATAACGCAATAAAAATATGTCTGTCAATCTATAAAGAAAACTTAATATAAGTGAATAAAAGTACCATATGTATGAAGTTATACTCATGTAAACTGACAGTAATTGATATGCTCCTTCTCAATTTCAAGAAATTTAAAGAGTAAAGTAGTGAAACTTCAATTAAACAACGTTAATTGTCAAAATATAACAGATGTGTTCCATTAATTCATCAAATCATTCACAAACTTACAGTAATGCATTCTTTGCAAATGTTTTTGAAAAATTTCTGGACCCTTCTCTAAATGCATGAGAGGGGTTTAAATACTAAACTAACTATGTTATAAAACAGATTATTACAAAAATATATAGGAGGTTTCAAACAACCATCCTCGTAAGACTAGCTTAAAATATAACGTAGGAAAATAAAATAGCAATTTTGATTTATGAACTCTGCCCTTTATTCTAGATTTGGTCACGAAGTTGACAAATATCTATCATAGGCTTGAGCTGATTTGGTTGTGAAATCCTAGATCTTACCTGTCCCTTGAATACTGCGTTTGAAAGTACTGGCTGCAATTTTTTTGTTGAATCTGTTAAGGATTCAAGAATCTAATACTGATGATAAGGTTTGATTAGAAAATTCCAATAATTTTCTTGATCAAACTTATTTACAATTTTAATTAGCTCATATTGGGTGTCTACTTTTTTCTTACACTGTGTTTCTAGTTGTTTTACTTCTGAGAACACTTCACATGTGTACTCTTTGATAAGTTCTGCTTTCACCAGCTATTCACATAAAAATTCAATAATTTCATTTGACAATTTTGTTGTTTTCGTTGCCGCTTTCTCTGCGTGCTTGATTTGTGCTTCCTAATATTTGAATAGGATCTCCTTATGAAACTTATCTACATGAGGTACATTAGCTTCCTTTCCTGAGTTTGATGTTTTCCATTGAATGTTTTCGTTGATTTTCTTTTTTATCCTTTCACATTCAAGTTTCTCGATAGCTACTTGTTGGATCAATATTTTATTTGAATCACAATAAGAGTCAATAACAGAAACTTGACGACAAAATAATTCTTGTTGTTTCTTTAACATAGCATTTACATCCAATGCTTCTTTTATAAATTTCTCTAATTGCGATTGGCTCTATAACCTGGTCATTGTTGCTTCCAGTTGTGCTTGTTTATCATTGATTTCTGGTTGATGCTGCAATTTAAGACTCTCGAAATCTTTTTGAAATTGGGCCATATTTGCTTTCATTTGCTCACGAGAGTTGGATTTTTCTTCATCTAGCAGTCTCTCTATTTTTTGTACTTTAGCTTCATTTTGCCTCAGCAACACTCTAACCTCAGTAGCTTTATCAATAGTGGCAGTAGCATATGCCCATGAATACTGTGATAATTTAGTTAAATGTTCCATAGGATCATCTAAGGAATCTTTCCACAAAATGTCAAGAGATTTGTCTGTAATTTTAAGAATATTTCATCAGTTATTCTCCTTTTATTTCTCTTGACTACAACCTTATAACTAGGATTGTAGAAGTTTTCCAGGGAAGGAATTTATTCAGCTTGTAAAACTATTTGTTCTATAGGGTAGGCTAGTATTATCTCTCGATTATGAGTCTCTGTAACTTGTTGTAGTGGATTAACAATTTCCACTATATTCTAGGAGTGTTCAGGTGTCTGAAAACTAGTTACTTAATCAGTATTAGGATTGAGTTTTAGGATTTTTTATTGCTGCAGAAAACTCATCCCATTCATCACTCAAATTATTTGTTTTTGACTTTTCAGACTCATCAATTATTTCATGACTATGCTAAACTTCTTAAGAAGTTGACTCTGTTTCATTATTTTATTTTCGCTCTTGCATATCTATCTCTTGGATTACCTTATAATTATCTTTTCTGGGCTATCCTTTCTAGATTCAGATTCATTTTCAGAGTGATCCAATTTGTGAGATGATGTTCTGATTGAACTGATTCATCCTGAGACATGTGTTTTCTTCATTATCCTAGTTGATACTTGGAGTAGGTCAGTTGACATCTTCAATAGTTAACAAGTTGAGAGGAACTCTCTCCAGTATTTTATTTCTATATATTTGGAAGGCTTCTAAATCATCTTGGTTAAGTTTACTGGATGCAAACTTAATTATATCTAAAAAAATTTCCATGCCTTGAAAGAGATCATCAAATCCATCTATTTCCTTTACAAAAGGCTTCATTTTGAGCTCTATGGCGTAATTTTTAATTACATCATTTGGATCATATAGCCTCTTTGGCATTACTGCCAAATTCAATAGATTAATATTAGAAACCTCCTTGTAGGTATGGCCAATATCAAAAAGTGCAAAAGTGCTGCACTGTACAAGGAAATTAGGCCAAACAACCTTCTTAACATCTTTCAACTCTTTAGTAATAGCATTAATTAGCTATTAGGCTATCTCTCTTGCAAGAAAATTATCAGGAACATAATATGGTAGGATGTGGGGAGAAGCATAAATCCTAAATACTCTGACATATTTGAAACTCTCCTCTGCAAACCACCTAGCCAGAGAAAAAATATCTGCACTAGCCTCCTCGGAAACCCTAGGGGCCTTCTTATTGAATATCATCTGGTGCATAGGAAATATGACTTCATGACAAATTTTATAAAAATGCAGGTGGAAGTTTGAATCCCAAAGGCCTGTGTGTTAGATATGGATTGGGGTAAAGTCTTGGGTAGTCGATTTCCATCCCATGGAAGGAAAGCTAGAAGAAAAGCAGGTTGCATCCATGACATAGGTAGACATATAAGAGAGAGGTATTTCTCTAGATGAAACATTCCTTTTATTCCTATATTCTGTGATGTGTTTGGCTAAACTATCAGATAGGATATTTTCCTAATTCAGAATTGAGGAATTTACGATTGTGTCAACCAATGGAACCCAATCTACTGAAAGCCTAGTGGTATCAGGTTTAGCAAACAATCTATACAACATACCGGCGGTGTTAGAGTCGGTCTTTGCATCCCTCCATCAGAGATCAAAATCTCTTTTGTTGCATTTCATTTTAGGTGTCTCATTCAGTTCAATCATCTGCATTCCATTAGGAGCATGGGTCATCTGATGGAAGGGTCTTTTCACTCATATCCCTCATGGCATGTACCTGTTGGTCCATATTTGTTCATCAAAATTCATTGAAATCATTTACAGTCATTCACAGTCAAGGTTTGGTCTTTTGGTGGGAAAAGAGTCATTTTAGGGTTTTTCAGTCTCATTAGGTTTAGGGTTTCATTAATTTAGTCTTCAAAGTGTCCAATAATTCTAGCAGGCACATGAGGGAGGTTCAAAATAAGTTTTCATTTCAAAAATTTCATCGTCATAATGTTAGATCATGATTCTTCTTCAAAACTCTGTTTTGAAGAAAAATTGTCCATTTTAATAAACATAATGTAATTTTCAAAGTTTCTTCAGTTGTGAAATTCTTCAGGCGCAACCCTGGTCACCTTTGCCAAGATCTCATGCCAGCTATTCCTGCAAAACATAGACAAGAAATTCATCATCAGCCAAAAAATCAAAGTGGAAACAAAAACAAAATTTATATTAAAAAGTGCAAAGTGCCAAAGTTCGAAAATTAGCAAGTGGGTTATTTCAAATCAAAAAATCAAAGTCTAGGCCATAAAAGATATTTTTGATGTTTAAACAATTCATTTACATGCAAGGGATATCAAAGAGCAGAGTCAAACTTTGTGGAAGAGTGAAAACAGTGGTTTGAAGCCGAGATTGTGGTGAGTTATCTGCGCGGCGCACAGGAGGAAGGTCGCGGCGCATAGAAACGTTTTCCACAGTGCAAAATACAACATGCACGATGCATACACCAGGCGCGACACACTAGGTTGTGTGCGCAGCGCACAGAGCTGGAACACCAAATTTTTTCCACTGCTCCACAAAAACTCAAATTGACTCAATATTCTATGTTTCAAGTAATTTTGTGCGACTTTTTCATTGCTATTAACCCATTCTTGGTGTGGTTTGAGTTGGATTAAAAGAATTTGAAATTCCAAAATTATAAACCCTATCCTCTTGTCGAAATTGCTTCCCTGGGGTTTTGAAATTGGCTTTATAAAAAGTAATTGTGGTTCCAAAATTGTTCATTTCCCATCTTGTTCATCCCTCCCTCTCATTGTAATCCTATCATCATTGTTAATCCCTTATTCCATTACATTCCCAAAATCACTTATTCCTAAGCCTATTTCCCTATCCCTAAAACTACTTCATTTCCTATCACTCTCCCTTTCCCATTTCATTTGTAAAACCTCACAAACCCTAAGTTCCAAAATAGTCAAGTGACTATCCCTTATCCCAACATTATCAAATCTCACTTGATTAAACCCCATTATCCTCACTGCCCTATTTACCACAAGTCCCTCATTTGACACATTTGGCAATCAAGACAAAGGCACCAAATTCTAATTTTCATAAAAATCTGCATATACTTGGCATAGAATTTCAACATCATGGAGATGGACACTGACACATCATATGAACAAGATAGTGATTCCACCACTGAACTGCATGCACCAAGAAGGCATTAAGGCGGCGTAAAAAGTATGACAAACTCCAAATTTTGGCCGAAGTTTCTTTGGCCCAGCATAGCGCTTGATGTGAGACCTTCAGCCCAAATTTCAAGAAATTTGGGAAAATTTTTGTCAATTTTGAATTTTTTGGTCACAAAACAGATTTTCCTGCCCGACACGTAGCGCCACTCGGCGCGCGCTTATAATTGGCAGCTCTTCAGGGGAAAAACTTTGCATTTCTAGATTTGTTATCAAAATTTGTGCATGCTCATGGATTACCTAAGTATTTCATCAAGTTCTGGGTTGCCTAAAGGGTCAAAAACACCCTAAAAATGGCCTTTTTGCCACTTTTTGCACACACAGGAAGCAGTGTTGGGAGATTGAACTTTTGGAGGGACAAATGGCAACCAAATCCAGAAATTCCACTTGGGTTGGAAAGTAGACAGGCAGGGCTTTCCAACGAGCTATCCTGCACTCAATTTGGAAGGGCCTCAAAATCAGTTCCACACTTGTGCTACGCATAGAGATTCCAGGCGCGGCGCATAGAGGAGTTTGGCCTATTTTTCACTCAACAGCTTAGAATTTTGCCTAGTTTTGGCCAGTTTCATTTTTTCATGTAATTATTGATGTACCTTGATGTAATTTCATGGCCATGATGTAATTTTGGAACATTTTTACTCCTTATAGAAGATTCATTCACCAAAAGGTGAAATGTAAGTGAATGGATCAGTTTCCTAGCATATAGAGGCAAGTTGTTTCATTGCCTATTTTCTAGTTCCTAGTTTAGATATGGTTGAAACAACTCCTATAATGATGAGCTCGACCCATAGAGGCATGGGAATGGGTTATGCTTGTCTATATGATGTATTTTCTCAGTCATTTTCATAGGTTGGACACTTGGGATTGCTTGGCATTTCATTGTACATTTCATCTCTGCACTTTTGACAAAGGAATAGACCAGGGTTTGCAGCACTCTTTGGGATCCATGTGGCTCTGTGTTTTGATGGTTTTTTTCTCTATGTAATTTTAAGTTCACTATGTTTATGTGTATCATTTCCCTTCTCCTTTCTTCTTAGATTAAACAAATCAGTGTTAAAGGTGGAATTCATTAGATTGCTCTGCTCTGCCTTTAGTTTTGTTTAATTTTTCATGTTTTCATCTGTTTGAGGAGGACTCCTAAGACCCTCTTGCCCTCTTCAACTCCTCACAAGTCTTATCCATCCATTCATTCAATCTAAAGCATCAAAAAAATTGCCTTCCTTGCCCCAATCAGAACTCTGCAAAACTAGGCCTTATCCCCGCACCCAAAACTGCCTTTCCCTTTGATCCAACAAAAACCCTAAAAATAAAAATCAAACTCCTTTACTTATATACCTAGCCTAAAATTAGCCTTTATTTCAAGTCATCTCAAGCCCTATTGATTATTTTTGTTGAGATTGACCCGGAGAGAGCCCTGTCCTGTTCTGGTAGGGCTAGCTACCAGACTGAGCATGGTTTGATGTTACCCTAAACTCTGCCTTCCCTTAGCCTAAGGTAGATTTAGGCAATAACATTTTGGTGACTATACTGGGGAAGAAAAGTTTTTTGTTTGCTTTATAAACTACAGACAGAGCCTGAAGTTAGCCAGGTAACCTTCGAAACGCTCTTGCTTTGCATTATCGAAAGTAGATGAATGTTGCTTCAGTCAATCTCCAGTCTAGTTTATGAACTGAAAAATTGATTTCCTCAGTAAGATATAATCAAGTTCAGATCTGATTGTTGATGGTGGACAACGATCAGACATAAGAAGGATGAAATCATTCACCTGGTGACTCCAACTCAATGTAGATACTCCACTGGAGGACTAACTCTTTCTCTGAGAAAATGGAAGGATCTTACACAAAGTTCATGTATCCAAAGTCGAATGGTATTCAGGATCTAGTCTTCTTTCTTGTAAATTACTTCTTTTCTGTTCTTGAAGCTATCCTGAAATTTTTTCAGAATTTGTTGTATGATAAAGGTGATCAAAATATTCACTCGACCTATTCAAAAAGTGTAACTATTGATTTTCCCTTTGATTCTGGCCTCCTTACTTTTCCCAAATCTTATGATTACTCTCTTTAGAGCGATGAGCCTAAAGAAAACAAAATTGATCCCGTAGCTCTTGTATATACTCCTACACCTTTTATAGTCCCATATAGGTATAAACCTCTTGTTTTACCTTCTGTTCTCCATGCTTTCCCTGCAAATTATTACCTATATTTGTCGATATTTGATGGTGAATGTAACAATTTCAACGCTGAGCAACATGTGCAGAATGTTGAGACTTTTCTAGACCTTTTTGAAGTTGATGACGAAGATGTTAGTATTAGACTTTTTTCTCTTTCTTTGCAAGGAAAATTCAAGTGTTGGTTCAAAGCCCTACCTGATGCGAGCATCTCAGATTTCCAGCAGTTCGTCAAAGTTTTCCTCGACAAGTGGGTGATCGGACAGAACCCTTTCCTTATTTTAGACGAGTATGCCCAGCTGACAATACAGTCAAGGGAGATAGTACAACAGTTTTCTGCTAGATTCAATCGAGTTTATTATTCGATACCTGTCGATATAAGACCCCCTCCTGGCTTGGCCCTTTTACATTACCCAAGCGCTTTTGATCCGGAAATGGAGTTTCAACTGAGAGAAAGGAATGTTGCAACACTTGAAGAAATACAGAACAATGCAGTAAATGTGGAAGCTAATCTGTTGATCAAAAGAGCAAGGCTGAAGGAAGAAGAAAAGAAGAATGTTGCAGAGCACCTGACACCTTCAGAGGAAAAGCTTGACCATTTGGTAAACGCATTAGAAGAGATGGTGCGGAAAATGACTACAAAAAATGAAAATGACATTCATGAACAAGTGGCTGATCCAAAACATTTTGTTTCTTATCCCAGTTGTAATAGATATGATAATGATTGTTTTGTAGATCATCTTGGAGAAGAGAGATCTGTTGATTTGACATGTATGCTTGATGATGTGTTTTATACTGATGATTTGCCTCAGTTTGATCAGTATGATGATGATTATGTTCTCCAAACAGAAGCTAATCTTGCAAACAAATCAACAGCTAGTTTGTGGGAGGAAGAGGTTCACTTTCAGCAGTTCGAATACAATGATCAGCAATCACATATTAGCTATGGAAATGACGAGGAAAGTGCAGAAAATTTTGAAGTAAGTGAAGGATCTTTGCCTTTTTGTTTTGATTCGTTTCAGTTCATCAGAGACAACATTCATGCAATCAGAAACCAACTGTCAAAAAGTCTTGATTTGGACCATTTTGAGGGCAATAAAAACCCTGTTCAAGACTTCTCATATTCAGATTTGTAGCCCCCGAATGCCATTTATTGTCAAGTTGCAGATGAAGACTTAGAAGCTGGCACATATGATCAAATGATACAAGATCACTCCGTGCCATTTTGTTTTGAATCATTTCAGTTTTTGAAGGGTAATTTGCATAGTAAATCATCAAATGAGAGGCCTGTAGGAAATCAACAATCTCTCAGTTTTAATTTTGAGGATGAGACAGGTAGAGAAATTCTTGAGCAAGTTTTTAATGAGAAATATTCTCCTGAAACGACTGATAAAATCATTTCTGATACAAAACCCTCCCTAGCTCTAGATTTGCATCCACCAAACGCAATGGAAGGTCAGATTATAGATGAAGGCGTGGAAGCTAAAATACATGATTTAATGATGCAAGAGGATTCTGTACCCTTTTGTTTCGAAGAATTTCAGTTTATAAAGCATAATCTTCGTAATATCTCTGAAGAAAAATATGAACATCCAGAAGGATGTCATACAGTTTCAATGGATACATCGCAGCAGTCTTCTCAAGTTTTTGATGATCCTATTGCTCGTGTGTTGGATGACGTTTGCTGTAAAATTTCTTCTCCATTGGCTAACCATGTGCCAGAAAAGAATGTTGATAATATTCTTTCAAAAGTTGCCTTCATTGTCTTGTTTAAAAAAAAATTCATTACAAAGCCCATACCAAGGTTTGCAGTCATATGAGGAGATTGATAAAGGAGAACTTTGTCCTGTTTGGAATCAGCAACAGAGTTTGGTTATTCACGAAATTCAGGATCCTTTTGACAGCCTACTGCTGTCACCAAAGAAAGACAACACATATGTGAGGAAAATCCTAATATCCAGCTATGAAGATTACCTGGATCAGAGCAGTAATGTGTTGATGGAAATCAATATCTATGTTTATGAAGATCCTTTCGCAGTATTCTTGAAGTCATCCAGTCAATTCATGCTTTGCAAGTTTATCAGCATTCAACTTGATTCCAAGTTTCCGTGGGAGTTGCCTCTCGATCCTTCCCTTTTCCTGCGCATCAGAAATCATTTGGGAAGAAATCAAATAGCAGCCAGGATGCTTACATGGTTGCATTGGTTGTTCCATTTCACTTGAACAGGTGGTGAAAAGAACAATTACAGTAGGTTTGATGAATAAGCTCAATTATGAGCATCTTTCCAGTTTGTTAGTTATGTTTTATTCATGTTTGATTTTATTATGGTTTTCAGTTTTAGCCTTGAGTCAGAGTCAGTCTGGATAATGTCATTTTTTGTGTTTTGACTCCATTTCCCAATGGATGAAGGCACTGTCTGCTCTCCCAAATATCTGCAGTCCTTGGCACCTCCAAGGAGCTACCATCCCCATTGGATCCAATGTTAGAGTCGGTATTTTCATCCCTCCGTCCGAGATCAAAATATCTTTTGTTGCATTTCATTTTAGGTGTCTCATTTAGTTCAGTCATCTGCATTCCATTAGGAGCATGGGACATTTGACAGAAGGGTCTTTTAACTCATATCCCTCATGTCATGTACCTGCTGGTCCGTATTTGTTCATCAAAATTCATCGAAATCATTTACAGTCATTCACATTCAAGGTTTGGTCTTTTGGTGGGCAAAGAGTCATTTTACGGTTTTTCAGTCTCATTAGGTTTAGGTTTTCGTTAATTTAGTCTTCAAAGTGTCCAATAATGCCAGCAGGCACATGAGGGAGGTTCAAAATAAGTTTTCATTTCAAAAATTTCATCATCATAATGTTAGATCATGATTCTTCTTCAAAACTCTGTTTTGAAGAAAAATCGTCCATTTTAATAAACATAATGTAATTTTCAAAGTTTCTTCAGTTGTGAAATTCTTCAAGCACAGCCCTGGTCGCCTTTTCCAAGATCTCATGCCAACTATTCCTGCAAAACATAGACAAGAAATTCATCATCAGCCAAAAAATCAAAGTGGAAACAAAACATAATTTATATTAAAAAGTGCAAAGTGCCAAAGTTCGAACATTAGCAAGTGGGTTATTTCAAATCAAAAAATCAAAGTCTAGGGCATAAAAGATATTTTTGATTTTCAAACAATTCATTTGCATGCAAGGGATATCGAAGAGCAGAGTCAAACTTTGTGGAAGAGTGAAAACAGTGGTTTGAAGCTGAGATTGTGGTGAGTTATCTGCGCGGTGCATAGGAGGAAGGTCGTGGCGCATAAGAAAGTCGTGGTGCATAGAAACGTTTTCCACAATGCAAAATACAACGTCTGTGGCACATACACCAGGCGCGGCGCACTGGGTTGTGTGCGCGGCACATAGAGCCGGAACACCAAATTTTTGCCACTGCTCCACAAAAACTCAAATTGACTCAATCTTCTATGTTTCAAGTAATTTTGTGCGACTTTTTCATTTCTATTAACCCATGCTTGGTGTGGTGTGAGTTGGATTACAAGAATTTGAAATGCCAAAATTATAAACCCTATCCTCTTGTCGAAATTGCTTCCCTAGGGTTTTGAAATTGGCGTTTTAAAAAGTAATTGTGGTGCCAAACTTGTTAATTTCCCATCTTGTTCATCCCTCCCTCTCACTGTAATCCTATCATCACTGTTAATCCCTTATTCCATTACATTCCCAAAATCAAGTATTCCTAAGCCTATTTCCCTATCCCTAAAACTACTTAATTTCCTATCACTCTCCCTTTCCCATTTCATTTGTAAAACTTCACAAACCCTAAGTTCCCAAACAGTCAAGTGACTGTCCCTTATCCCTACATTATCAAATCTCACTTGATTAAACACCATTATCCACACTGCGCTATTTCCCACAAGTCTCTCATTTGACACATTTGGCAATCAAGACAAAGGCACCAAATTCTCATTTTCATACAAATCAGCATATACTTGGCATAGAATTTCAACATCATGGAGACGGATACCGACACATCATATGAACAAGACAGTGATTCCACCACTGAACTGCATGCACCAAGAAGGCATTAAGGCGGCGTAAAAAGTATGACAAACTCCCAATTTTGGCCGAAGCTTCTTTGGCCCAGCATAGCACTTGATGTGGGACCTTTAGCACAAATTTCAAGAAATTTGGGAAAATTTTTGTCAATTTTGAATTTTTTGGTCACAAAATAGATTTTCCTACCCGACGAGTAGTGCCACTCGGTGCGCGCTTATAATTGGCATCTCTTTAGGGGAAAAACTTTGCATTTCTGGATTTTTTATCAAAATTTATGCATACTCATGGATTACCTAAGGATTTCATCAAGTTCTGGGTTTCCTAAAGGGTCAAAGACACCCTAAAAATGGCCTTTCTGCTAATTTTTTCACACACAGGAAGCAGTGTTGGGAGATTGAACTTTTGGAGAGTAAATTCGCAACCAAATCCAGAAATTCCACTTGGGTTGGAAAGTAGACAGGCAGGGCTTTCCAACGAGCTATTCTAAACTCAATTTGGACTTCGGGAAGGGCCACAAAATCAGCTCCAAACTTGTGCTACGCATAGAGATTCCAGGCGCGGCGCATAGAGGAGTTTGGCCTATTTTTCACTCAGCAGCTCAGAATTTCGCCTAGTTTTTGCCAATTTCAAATTTTCATGTAATTATTTATGTACCTTGATGTAATTTCATGGCCATGATGTAATTTTGGCACATTTTTACTCATTCTAGAAGATTCATTCACCAAGAGGTGAAATGTAAGTGAATGGATCAGTTTCCTAGCATATAGAGGCAAGTTGTTTCATTGCCTATTTTCTAGTTCCTAGTTTAGATATGGTTGAAACAACTCCTAGAATGATGAGCTCGACCCCTAGAGGCATGGGAATGAGTTAGGCTTGTCTATATGATGTATTTTCTCAGTCATTTTCAGAGGTTGGACACTTGGGATTGCTTGGCATTTCATTGTACATTTCATCTCTGCACTTTTGGCAAAGGAATAGACCAGGGTTTGCAGCACTCTTTGGGATCCATGTGGCTCTGTGTTTTGATGGTTTTTTTCTCTATGTAATTTTAAGTTCACTAATGTTTATGTGTATCATTTCCCTTATTTTATCTTCTTAGATTAAACAAATCAGTGTTAAAGGTGGAATTCATTAGATTGCTCTGCTCTACCTTTAGTTTTGTTTAATTTTTCATGTTTTCATCTGTTTGAGGAGGACTATTGAGGCCCTCTTACCCTCTTCAGCTCCTCGCAGGTCTGATCCATCCATTCATTCAATCTAAAGCATCAAAACAATTTTCGTCCTTGCCCCAATCAGAACTCAGCAAAACTAGGCCTATCCCCGCACCCAAAACTGCCTTTCCCTTTGATCCAACAAAAACCCTCAAAATAAAAATCAAACTCCTTTACTTATATACCTAGCCTAAAATTAGCCTTTATTTCAAGTCATCTCAAGCCCTATTGATTATTTTTGCTGAGATTGACCCGGAGAGAACCCTCTCTTGTTCTGGTAGGGGTAGCTACCAGACTGAGCGTGGTTTGATGTTACCCTGAACTCTGCCTTCCTTCAGCCTAAGGTAAATTTAGGCAATAACAGGCAGCATAACAATAAGTTGAGGGAATTTGGGAAATTGGGTTGTTGAGGAGGTAAATCCCCTCGGCGGACAGAGGCGATCCCTACTAGCCCAGCAGGGGTCTAGCAACAATCGTCAAATGCTACAGCGCAAGTTCCTAATTGCGAATAAACAGACCAACAATGGAGGCCTACCTGGAGTCCAGTGCTATGATTCGTAGAAGAGAGAGCGTTCCCGTTCCTCAGCCTCGGCAGATCACGATCCCCACGATCTTCATGAATGGACACCTACACATGGAAGAAACAACACGAATACAAGCATAAAATCTAGAATACGCAACTATATATCAGTCAGAAAGGATATAACTCATTATCAACATAAGTGAAAAACAGAGTGGAACCATAACCAGTAGTCATTCATTAATAAACAATCGAAAAAGAGTGCAACCAATGTTCTGACGCCGCAGTCTCCTTCGAAAGGGTCCCCAGTCGTTCACGTCTCGCAAAGCTCACCAAGGAAAGGGCAAGCCTCTCTAGAGTCTCTTGACGATAGTCTCCTTACTTGAGTCGGCCTTAAGGGAAGAAAGAGGGCTCTTACAGCACAAAGGCTCTTGGGAATTTGGAGATTCAAAGCTTAGGCACTTCCAGACTAGCTCGCAATGGCAATAGGCAAGCTTTTATAGATGGGGAAGGAGGGATTTGGGATCCCTATTATTGTGGGATTGGCCCTATCATCAAGGAAGGTTCCATGAAAGGTGGAAAACCACTTCCCTTCCATGGAACTCCCGTAGCCAAACCTCCCAACTCAAGATAGGCAATGGTTTCTGAGTTTGTTGAAACACAACTTCCGCCATATTTATTTAAAAAACACTCCTTTAATTAGCTGGCGCGACTGCGACTCTGGGACAGAGCGCCAGTTGGCGCGGCCTCTTTGTAGGATTTTCCTCATTGGCGCGAGTGCTGAATTGGATACCCACGCCAGTGCAAAAAGGGATGTTTTTATGGTTTTATGCAAGGAGATGTATTTAGGGCAATTGAAGCTCATGTTTAGAGGAATGCAATGATAATGGTTTCAAGGCATGACATTGCTCACAGGTCACATAATGGGCCCTCCAATGTGTGGGACGGGGAAAGGTAGGGACGGTGACAAATTACTGTGTAACATGGTTACATACCAAGTTTATCTTTCTTCAGCTTGCCTTGGTCTTCTTTCCATTCTTTGATGAATTTCATGAGGTCTCAGTGCTTTTCTCTAAAGCTTTGCAGATGCACTAAACAAACCGGAAAAAAAAGAGAAGCAATTTGAGAAACGATATTAAGAGAGAAAAACAAACAAATTTCACTCAATGGCACAAGCAATCAGATCTCAAATCGACCAAAGTCTCTCAAAACCAAGAAAAATTCTCAAAGGCTCCAATGGACCGTGTGATCTAGGTCCAAAGCAAGACCAAACGAAATTTAAATGAAGAGAAGGAAGATCACCCAAAAATCGCAACAAAACGGTGAACAACTACTAAGAGAATGCAGAGGAGCAATCAAAGAATTGACTGGACTAACAAAACACCAAAACTCCTAAGGAGGGCTCGATACACAAAGCCACTAGATGCCCTAGGGCTTAAAACGTGAAATTGATGGAGAAAAGCAAACAACCAAAGGATGAAGGCAAACTCCCAGTCAAACAAGACTCCAACACACTCAGGTAGCCGAAAATCCAAAAAGAAAAACACTGACCAGACCTAGAGAGCTCAAAACTGAGCAAACTCAAATACCCTACAGGAGTGGCGCAACTGTAAGGCTGCAACTGGCGCCAGCAATCAATTGGCGCAGGAAATACAAAAGCAACATGCGCCAATTGGCGCAACTGTCGGGCTAAAAAGCGCGCCAGTCGAGTTTCTCAGCCAAAAATAAAAAAGAACTACTCCAGAAGCAAATCAATGTAAACTACGCAAACCAAGAAGCAAAAAACAGCACAAGAACCCAGCCCAGAAGGCTAACCAAGCAAGGAAAATCATAAAACAATCAAAACGAGACAATCCAAATGATACAGTGAAAACTAGACGATCCCCATCGGAGTCACCAAATTGTTGAGGAGGTAAATCCCCTCTGCGGACAGAGGCGATCCCTACTAGCCCAGCAAGGGTCTAGCAACAATCATCAAATGCTACAGCACAAGTTCCTAATTTCGAATAAACAGACAAACGATGGAGGCCTACCTGGAGTCCAATGCTATGATTCGTAGAAGAGAGAGCGTTCCCGTTTGTCAGCCTCGGCAGATCACGATCCCCACGATCTTCGTGAACGAACACCTGCACATGGAAGAAACAATAGGAATAAAAGCATAAAATCTAGAATACGCAACTATATATTAGTCATAAAGGATATAACTCATTATCAACATAAGTGAAAAACAGAGTGGAACCATAACCGGTAGTCATTCATTAATAAACAATCGAAAGAGAGTGCAACCAATGTTCTGATGCCGCGGTCTCCTTCGGAAGGGTCCCCGGTCATTCACGTCTCGAAAAGCTCGCTAGGGAAAGGGAAAGCCTCTCTAGAGTCTCTCGACGATAGTCTCCTTACTTGAGTCGGCCTTAAGGGAAGAAAGAGGGCTCTTACAGCACAAAGGCTCTTGGGAATTTGGAGATTCAAAGCTTAGGCACCTCAAGACTAGCTTGCAATGGCAATAGGCAAGCTTTTATAGATGGGGAAGGAGGGAGTTGGGATCCCTATTATTGTGGGATTGGCCCTATCATCAAGGAAGGTTCCATGAGAGGTGGAAAACCACTTCCCTTCCATGGAACTCCCATAGCCAAACCTCCCAACTCAAGATAGGCAATGGTTTCTGAGTTTGTTGAAACACAACTTCCACCATCTTTATTTAAAAAACACTCCTTAAATTGGCTGGCGCGACTGCGACTCTGGGACAGAGCGCCAGTTGGCGCGGCCTCTTTGTAGGATTTTCCTCATTGGCGCGAGTGTTGAACTGGATACCCGCGCCAGTGCAAAAAGGGATGTTTTTATGGTTTTACGCAAGGAGATGTCTTTAGGGCAATTGAAGCTCATGTTTAGAGGAATGCAATGATAATGGTTTCAAGGCATGACATTTCTCACAGGTCACAAAATGGGCCCTCCAATGTGCGAGACGGGGAAAGGTAGGGACGGTGACAAATTACTGTGTAACACTCATGCTGACATTTTCTTAAAGCTGAGCTGCTCTGTGGATAAATCTGAAAACACCATCAAACTTGTAGGGTCGAAAAATGTGAAAACGACTGCTCACACGCGGAAATCTGACACCTGCATAACCCACTTCCAAAAGTGGCTGAAAAGTCAAAAACTCAGATGAAGAAAATGAGCATGCCATCAAACTCGTGGCGTCGAGTAGTGCAAAAATGACATAAAATTTGTCCCATTTGGACAAAGTCAAAATTTCGCCCTCCTGAAAGTTGGGCTCAATCAAGGTTCCGCCTGCCTCTTTTCTCGCTCATGGTTCCACATGACCTGCAATAAAAAAATATTAAAACCTCGAAATTCTTGTGCTCTCCGCTCCTCCATGGCCTAGTGCATCTGAAGATTGAAGGTTTAAGTAATGAAGGTGGGTGGACATAACAAAGAAGCTTGTTGGGCGCGTTGGTTGAAGATTCGGATTTGAAGGGAGGAGGTCAGGTGGTCAAACCCCGACCCCTCCGAATAAAGGAAGCCACTTGTTTTAGAACCGCGCGCATTTAATTTTACAACCAACCGCACTATTGCTGGAAATGGTGTATTGGGGGTCGGGTCCGCATTGGGCAGCCCGCCCCATATCCTGTCGACTCCGTTGGCTTTTGTTTATACATTTGGCCACCCATGGAGTGGGCCGACCTTTGAGGCCGGGTGGGTTCAATTCTCGTTGACCCATATATGGTATGGCTCCATTGGCGGGGGTGACAGGGTTGATAGCACCCCCCACCCCCTCCCCAAAAAAAAAAATTAATGTGGTTTGGTTATGGGGGTGGCAGGGGTCATGGCCCTGCCCCCTTTTTCTATACATTTTTTTTTTTTTTTAAACAAATTATGAATTTCGAAAATTTTGTTTTTGGACCGAAGGATAAATTTTAAGGAGGCAACAATTTTTTCCTGAATCTGGCCTGAGTGTGCCGAAATTTAGTGGCTGGGTTTGGTTCAAATTGCATCCTCCTCAAGGCTGCCCAATCACCAAGTCAACTCGAAACTCTGACCTCTCCTAGCTTTCACATACGAGATTGGTTTAACGAACCACTCACACTACCGTGATTAGGACGACAAGATATTCAACATGAAGCTAGTTCGAGAACAATCTGAACACTTTGATTTTTGAGCCCTTTATGCTGAGCCACTTGTACTTGTACCTATTTAAACAACTTAGATAAAAAAAAAAGAAAAAAAACACATACTCATGATCATTGAACCACAGGAATTGGTTTTTCTTCCACCACACCTGACCCAAACGCACGTGAAATATTCGCCGCTAGAGTTGTTGTTGCAACCACCCCCTCCCGCTATGTTTTTAGTTGCTTTATGCTTGCTTCAGTTATCTCCATTACCTGATACTTCGTAAGTCGGGCCGGGTCTCCCTGTTCTTGTCCCAACATGATATCTAGGTTATAGATATATTTCAAGTATATGGAGAACATCTTATTCATGTCTCCAATTCTATCATCTTGAAAACACCCTATATTCGCCACCCTTTTGAGTGATTCCTCTACAACCCATAACCTCTACTCAATGGCCTTTAGCTATAGTTGGTTCTCCATTTGTCTCCAGGTTCTATCCTCTGCCACCTTTGCTTGCAGCTTCCCCACGAAGGTTTTTACATGCCACACCATCTCCAATGCTTTATGATAAACCATCAACTGCATTTGGGATTTCCCCGTATCAATAATCTAGTCAACTTATTCTTCGTTTTTTTTTAAATCCTGGATGCTCCTACAGAGGCGCCTCACTTCATTCTCCTAGATTTCAACTATTCTTTTCCTTTCCTTTGGAGATTCACATGATAATTTAATGCAGCATCCCTCGCCACACCCTCTTTTCTGGTTCTCTTACCAAATGTGGAGTCCTGAGCATCCACGCACGACCTTCCCCTCGGCCTTCCACCATCATTTCATCCCTTAAGCATTGCTATCTTTGAAGCCTTAGTTCTCAAATAAAAATAATATCTCTCACCACAACACCACCTTTTAACCTTCAACCTTATCTCTATGTAGCATATGCACTTTCCATCCTTCAAATATAAAATAAACATCCAGAACAGGTCATACCACCCTATCCTTTGAGAACCTTCCCCATATATTTTCGACAACATCCGCTTACTGATGATGTTACAATACATTTGTGCGAGGATGGGGACATATTCCTCCTCATTCGCCTCTGCAAACTGTCTATGCACAATCATTATTTCTATATTCTTGTTCCAATAGAGCTCCCCTTTGGGCTTCATACTTCTCCAATCCTCGAACCATCCTTTATAATTAATGTTTCCTTCCAATAGACGATTGATTGAATCTAAGTTCCTCTGGTTCCCATCATCAATTGTCATTTCTTTTGTATGACTAAGTCATGTACCTCCTCGCTCATCCCTATGAACTGCTACTTGTCGAACCATGATAATTATTGAAAATTCATATCACCAGGTTTGTATTTTCCCTAATCGTGGCCCATCCCTTATCTCTCACTCCTCCCTTCTTACATGGATTTATCTCGCTCTGCTTGTGCTCTACAGTATTCCTTTAGTTTTCCGAACATCATATCCTCCCAGGCCACCTCAATAATCAACCTGACACTCTTGGCTCCTTCATTTTCCACTCTTTCTGCCAATGCATTAGTCAATCATCGTACCAAGTCAAACTCCATTGTTTTCAACTCCTCCAAGCAGCTCTAAACCCTTTGGATTATGAGAGTGAGGCACAAATTATTCATGAATTTTTTTAGGAAGGAGCTACATTACAACTGACATGTCTCTTGAATAGCTAATGCAAATCCCCTTCCATTATTACATTCACCATTCTCTCCCTGTGCAACGTTTCCAACCCTTTCTCCAGGGCTTGGAACTCTACTGCATTATTCGTAGCTTCTCCCATATTGATGAAGCACAACCTTTAGATTTTACCTGTCTTGCCTCAAATGATTCCTCCAGATCCAGCCTTACCTAGGCTTCCCTTGGATTCTCCATCGAAGTTAAATTTCCAGAAACCCTCTGAGGGTGCCTACCACACTATAGATCCCAACTTTATAATCCAGGTCAAAAAAATTTAAAATTCTCTCTTCTCGAGGAGAGGGTTGTTCCTTTGAGGTTTGAATTGTTATGCTACTGATAGTTTCCTTAAGCTAATGATGAATTTCTTCCATCATGTTTTCAACTGGGAGCTTTTTGTCATGGAATATTCAGTGGTTGAATTCCTTCCAGACTTACCAAAGGAAAAATCCTGGAATTAAGGTCCAGGTCATATTCACCACTTCATTCTTAGTATACTGCAACCAATTTATTTATTTATTTTTATTTTATTTTATTTTATTTTATTATTTTATTATTTTATTATTATTATTCTTTTTTTATTTTTTTATTTTTTAATCTATTTTTTATCTATAGATAATGGTCATCCACTCCCATAGATTTCATTGTAGTTGTAGGTATTCAGAAGGTGATTAAGGATTTCTTCTTCCTTCTCACATAGCCAACACCACGATGGACCTGTTATCACTTGCTTTACTAAATTTTCCTAGGTTAACATCTTACTATGCAGAATTAACCACAAGAAAAATTTAATTTTCGGCAAGTGAAATGCCACCCAGACTTTACTCCATGGTGGGTCATTGAATTTGATATGTTCATCTTTGAGGTATGGCTTGGCTTCCTTTAGGTTGAACTCTCCCCCTTCTCTTTTCCTCCATCAAAGTTGGTCATGGTCATAATTAATCAAGATTTCTCTTTTGTTGAGTTCCCCTATACTATATTGAATGCATGAATCACTCATATTTTCCTGGTGAAGGATGTTAAGGTTCCATATTCTCCATTTATTATTTTCCAATCCTTGAGCCTATAATTGATGGAGTTCCCTGTACCCTTGTCTCTCCGTGGCTACCTGAAGAGCATGCCATTTTCTTCTGTTTAATTTCAATTTTTTTTTTAGGAATCCTCCCAGAATAGAGCATCCTTTCCATTTCTTATTTCCGAAATGGTATGCTATTATGTGATTTTTTTATTATCCCATGGTAGGTTCCATATAGCCAACCCCTGGATATTTCCTGTGAGCCTTACTAGGTATTTTATTTGGAAATTAGGGGAATATTTTTCTTTCCATAGTTTAATCCATGTCTACTCCCATTCTTTTAGCCATCTCCACCACAATTTGGCACCTTTTTCTCTGTTAGTTATCTCAGGGTCCTGCAGCCCTAGGCCTCCTACATTTTTTTATTTACAAACCGTGTTCCACACCTCCAACACCCATTTTCGTTTTTCCTCTGCCCCTCACCACATGAAGTATCTTTTAACCTCCCTTGTTTTTTGAAGCACTCCCTTATGCGCATCTAGAATAGATAACATATACCCTAGGATAACCTGAAGCACTACCTTTAGTAGCACCAGTCGGCCTGAAAAATTCAACGCTCTCACCAACCATATTTTGACCCTATCTTCCAGGTTAAATATTACTCTCTCCCGTTGGATTTATTCCAAGCTCACACTGTTAGGGGGACCCCTAGATAATTATACGGTATGGGTTTCCTTTGGAACCCTAGAATAGCTAATATGTTTCTCTGGATAGAAATGTCGGTTTTAAAAAATAAAATCATAGACTTAGACTAGTTTAAATCCATACCTGATGCTACCATGAAGGCATCCAAAATGGATTTGAAAGTTCGTGCCTCCTTTACCGTAGGAATTCCATAAGCATGGTATCATCCACAAATTGTTGATGAGTGGTTGCCTGAGCATCCTCGTGAAAAATACGTCCTTTTATGTCTCCTCCTATTTTGGTGGCTCTAATCGCCCTCCCAAGTCCTTCCATCATTAAGGTAAACAGAAAGGGAGACAATGGGTCCCCTTGTTGAATTCATCTGTGTTAAAAATATTCAATTATGATAAAATTCCACTTTTTACAACTTACTTGATTGAGATAATTATTTCAATGAATTCCTATTTTTGAGAGGACCAAAATTGACCTAAAAATCACTCAAATCGGATAAGGGAAAGTGTATTTATGAAGAAAATCCCACATGTGCATATTTGATAAGGCCAAACCTAAAGCAAAGTAGACCATCTTGGAAGGCTATAAATACAATTTACCTCTACCTCATTTGGAAACAATCATGAGAGACTCTTCTATCTTTTTTCATGCCTCAAATAGGTATGAGGCTTGTCCGTGGAGGAATAGGATCGCTCTGAGGTGAAATTGTAGGGTCTGAAGCTCGCATTTCAAGTCTATAGTTTTGGGCCACAGTCGTAGGCACATGATAGAATAATTTCGACCACATTCGCTCCCATAGAGGCTCATGCATGTAGCTAAAGCCTTCCATTCACACAAAAAACTCACTTTGCATGTGACCGAGAGTTAGGGTTTTCAAAGACACGATCGCAAGCTTTCCAGAGTTTATATCCAGCCCAAGTCACTCACTCGCCAGGATAAAGGGTGCGACTGGGCCGCTATAGTCACTCTGATGACCCTTGCTCCATGCAACTAAGACCTCAAAGATGAAATATCAATCTTCTAAATATTTTTCTTAGTGATCTTAGGGTTCGACAGTTGACTACAAACAATGAAAGTTCAATACATACTTCAGAATTAGATTTTTGTTATAAGTGGTTAATTTCATGGATGTTGTAGTTATTTTTTTTTATAGTTGCCTAGATGAAGATATGCATCATTTTACTCTCTTTTTCTGAATCATTTGATGATGATCTAATAAGAATAATAATTTGAAAGGGTTTTCCCCATAGTGGGTTTTTCCCTGGTCTCTAACCAATCCTGATGTCTCTATGTTTGAATGCTTTTCTTCTATTGTTCCTCTATGTTACGCTGCATTGATGATGATGATAATTTTCTTTCTACATAGTTTTATATTTTTTTAAATAATGATGTAAATATGAATAATGTTATGATGTTATGGGGTTAATGTAATGTATTAATGAATACATGAAATTATCAAAGAAAAAAAAATATAGACCTAAGAAAAAATTAATATGGTATCAAAGTTGGGTTGAATAAAAGTCATGAAGATCCCCCCTGTGATGACACTATTAATGGAAGTAAGAAGAGGATGGTGGAGACCTAAAATAATTCTATGGTTTGAAGGAAACCCCTGGAAATTTTTGTATTAGGGTTTGATGGTTATGGTTTGAAAGAAACCCTATTTTATGGTAGACATGTGAGATATGAAATCTAGAAACCCTAACAAGGTCAATGTGAAGTTTCTCAATCACTTGTGCTAGATTTTATGAAGCCCTAGATGGGATATACTCTATTAGTCCTGGTTGCTAATATATTGAAGGCATCAAGTGGACAATGGAAAATGATGACTTTTGAAGGTTGGTTCAAGAGGGAGATGATCACCTCTCATTGAAGATAGGTACTTTCCTATTTATGATACTCCTTTATTCCTTTAATTTTGACTTATGGATCTAATTATTGTTTTGATTATGCTTCCTACATGTATATTTGAGTATTTGGATGTTTCTAACCTCCTTGATGAGATGTAATAAGAGGATCCTTCTTAAGGATCATTTGAGATGTAGGTAACAAAAGATAGAGGTAAGGAGGCACCTGATGAAAATATGACAAAGTGCTACAAGTTTCCTATGAGAAGGTGCATGAGTATTTGAATACTATGAGTTGTGCATGGTATATTGTTTAAATGTTATGTTTCAGTTGTAATATTGAATGGAAATGTAAGCCCTAAGGTATGATGAGAATGTATGCTTCACAAAAGGTGCATGCATATGAATGCGATTTATGGTTCTTATGATGAAATGGTGCACTTAATATTGAACAAGTATCTTACCTCTTATACACAATGAACTCATTGATTCTATAAAGCTACTTAGTATTGATCTTTGATATAATGTTATAATTGATACTTGGTATGCATATTTAATTATAAGGCATGATGGATTTCACATACAAGGTTAGCTCATTGGTCCTTATACATGATACTATTGATAATGCTTGTGATGAGCATGATGAAAGTGTGGAAAAATGCTTGATACTCTTGTTGTTTTGGTAAAGTTTTGTTGAATTACCTGACTTTATGATAGAAGCATAACAATATGATTATCATATGGTAAAATTGAATGACTTGACTTGATTCTATTGATAATGATAAGCATGGTAACCATGATGATAGAAGTGTAACAATGAGTTTGATATTAATACTTTTCTTGTTGATCTTGGTAAGTTAGTAATTATTCCCTATGGTAAATTTGGATGAATTGATTCAATGGATCAAGCTATTTAAGTGATATTGTGTTCATGATCTTTGAAGTGTGATGTCACACCTATTAATTTCCCTTATCATGTAACTCTAAACCTTGACAAAAGATTGATGTCATGATGTGACGATGATGTAGTTGATGTCAACATGTTATGACCATTATGGATATGTGTTTGACTTTATGATCTAACATATTTGTTGATGCATATAAAGGTTTATGCCAAGAATGAATATGACTAAAGTAGATTCCCATTCAAAGGTAGAATCTCTCCATAAGATCCTTACTCATATTACCATTAGCATTATATGTATATTCGTTATTGTTGTAGTATGATTTTTGGGAATGAATAGGAAATTATCTGACATTGTTGATTTGTAGCATAGTTTTGATTTGAGGAGAGAGATTTTTCCCTTACTCTAAGCCTCAGTTGCACAGAAGAAAGCCTACAGGTGCGATTGTAGCCTCCAACACACACGAAAGCGAGTTCAAGGGTGCAACCGAGGCACTAAGACATTTTTGAGTTAGGTTTTGGTACTTGGGAGGCCATAGTCACTCGCATAACATCTTGAATAGTGCAACTGTAATCTCCCAACCATTGAAAGGAAGGCCTATGGGTGTGACTATGCATGATGTTCATACAAAAAATGATTTTTTTTGCATTAAATTAGATGTTCTCCTAAAGGATATCAGACCTATAGACATGAATCAAACAACAGAAATATCTATGAGAAGGAAATTTTGAATATTTACTATAATATGAAGATGAATACTGAACTTGTGTTTGCAGGTGATCGAGATATGCATAGATATATGTCATTATATTTTAAATTTTTGTTACACGGGTTTTACATGATTTGGATGATTTATATAGATGAGAAGTGTTTTACATGATTTAACATGATTCCTGATAATGACTTATAACTTTGACTTGATGTTGAAAAGTGTTTTGGGCTATAGACCTCTCTATGATATGAAATTTGGGATTTGACCTGATGGCTAATGATTTGATTTGACGACTGATGATTTTCCTTGATGAAAATGATATATGAGCATAGTGACTTCAAATGACTTATATGGGTATTTGAAATGGTTTTGTATTGGCCTCATTATTCCTATCACAATGGTTAAAGTATTGATAGTTGTGATTCAATATGAATATGGAACCTGTTAGTCTCCTATACCAATAGGTGTCATTTTTCATGATTGTCTTGATTGAACTATGGAATATGTTCAAACCTTTTTCTTGAGCAAAGGTGTTCCATATTCTTGAAAAACCAAAAAATCAAAAATTTTAAAAAATGTAAAGAGGGTATACCCTAAAAGAAAAATCAAAGGGTAAGAAAAATAAAATGGTCAAAAAAGTGAAAGAAATGAAACCCAAACAAAAAATAGACCAAGGAAAGTGTGCAAATCCAAATGCCACTACTATTTCATTTCTGTAATAAAGCAATTGTGTGCAACTTGTCAAACTTTTGCCACAATTTATGAAGAGTCAAACTATTTAAACTTGACTTATTCATTTTTAAATTTCATGTTGTAGATTAGAGAATAAATATCTGACCAAACAGTTTAATCTTGGCAAATAAGTAGATAGGTAGAGTTAATAAAAGGTGCTCAACAGTTTAATCTGAGCCCTTGGATGTAGTAAGGGTAGAATTAGATAGATTTTCCTTGTAAAAAGGAAAAAGGTTGATAAGGGTTTGCAAGTCTAAATTCACCCTAATAAAGAAGAGAAAATGGTAGTGTCAAGTAGATAGGGTAGGTAGATGGTGTTGCAAAGTTTTATGTGATGAATGATGGTGCTAAATATGTTAATCTTTTACCTTCATCACAAGTACTGAAAGCAAGAAAAGCACTGGAAAAATCACAAAAGAGCAAAGTCAAAATCATTAACTTCCCACATCACTTTCTCCCTAAGTTTTTACTAATTTCCCCAAAAGTGCTAAGGTATTTGGAGGTCAAAGGGGCTCAAGGCATTTCCTTGACTTTTGGAGGGACCGGACCCTCGGCCTGATGATCAAAAAGACCTAAGTACTTGAAGTTATCCATTATCATTCACTTTCAATCTTTTCCTAAGTAAAATCCTATTTTGCTTAGGAAAATCATGCAAAACTTCCATAAAAAATCCCTCAAAATAACTTACTATTCTAAGTTTAAGTGTTGAAGATGATATATTGTAATTTACTTCACAAATTGTCACTTTCTTAGATGTGCAAAGTATTTTGAGTTCCCTTGTCCCTTTGTCATATTAATGTTTAAATTCTAGTGATTAAATCCCTAGTGAAAATGCCTTATCCTAAGTATTTAACTCCTTTTAAATTAATATCCCAAAAACCCCTCTATTATATTTTTAACCAAAGTATTTATTTCCCAATTAATCATTGAAAACCCGCATCATACGCCCTTTGGTTAAATATATCCTTATATTATAGTCCCACCCCTTATGGTAGTTAAATAATGTTTATTTATTACCATATAATAATAAATATTAAAACAACATTTAAACATATAATTCTATATGTTTAACACAAAAAAGGATAAAACCTGAAGTTTTATTTTTTAAACCAAAACTTTGGAAAAACCCCATGCCAACGTGGCTCATCCACCTGGCATCCCACCCGACACTTTAACTGTAATACCCGCGCGCAAGGTTCCCTACCCCGACCCTTTATAACTATGGGATTAATTAGTTATCAGGACTAATTAACAACCTTTTTCTGCCTATTAGACGCCCCCCGGGATGTTTTATAAAGTTAAATCGCGTTTAAAACCCCGCCGGGCCCGCACGATAATACCCCGCCATCTCCCCGTCCTTTCCACCGTTAGATCGCCTCTCCACAGATCAACGCTCCATATCAATTCCGCCACCTGTCCCTTGTCAGAGCTTTAACGCGCGGGGGCTTGGTGGTTTTGAAATAGTCCACCGGCCATGCGTCCATCGCCCAATGGAATCACTGCCCTCTCGTTTAAAACCACTCTTGTCCACAAGCGGTGCGGGGATTACCGCTTACCGCCCGGCCCCCCACCACACGTCAGCCCGTACTAAAGTGACGTCACTCCTCGAAAAACTACAAACCCCTTTTTGACTTTGGAAATAAAACAAATTTTTGTGTTTTTATGTCATTTTCATCATTTGAACGCGACTGCGCCTTCCGCTACGAATTTCAAATTTCCACTGAAATCTACTGTTCTATTCGATTTTGCTCCAGAATTCCGCCAGACCTGTGTTCGAGTATCCTCCTGCCACCGCCTGATACCTGTGAAAACCCTGTTTGCCTCCAAGAACAGGTATTTATCCTATAGCGCTTCGAACTTCAAAATAAAGTCTGTTTTCCTTGTTTTCCACTAGATTAGTGATTAAAACTTACCACTGAGATCATTCTCTGAGGTTTAAAACTGTGAATTTTTCCCCCGAACCTGCAATTGTGCCAATTTCCCTCATTAAAACTGAAATCACGCCCAGTCTGTGAAGAAAACCCAGAAACTTCCATTTTGAACCCACAAGAACCAAAATGGAAGTCCCGGCAGCCTTGAATGTAATTCCATTGAATGCCCCCCACAGAGAGTTAGAATATTTGCCTTTAGTAGATAAAGATTTTCAGATTAAAGACTTGCATTTTGATGAAAGCCCCCTTTTGAGTTATTGTCGCTGCAGAGACGATTACTAGAAGGGGAAAGATGTCATTGGGTTGTGGGAATCCAATCTCCCGAGATATCTCATCCCCTCAGTCATTTCTTTCCCAGAAATTATCCACTATTTCCATTCTAACTATGATCCCACTCAGAGAGCTGTAATATCCCCTGACCAGAGTGTTCTTTTCCCCATTACTCCCCAGGCTATCAATGCAATGCTACATTTTGAACCAGACCAAGAACTAGCACCTTTTTCTATGGAAGAATTGATTGAAAAGTCTAATAAATTGACCTCAGAAAAATTGGAGTCCATTTGCCAGAATTTCATGTTGCCTGAACATCAACCTAAGGGATCTCCTCCCTATGGTTTTTATTATTTCACTAAGTTGGGAAGGCTCATCCTAAATATGATATCTTTTGTCTTGGGTTTTAATACCAGTGAATATGTTGATGAGATAACCCTGGTTTTGTTGTCTATCTTTACTCCTGGGCAACCTCCTGAAGTTAAATATGACTTTGCCTCCTTCATAGCCAATAAGATCCATGATCAGTTCATGAGGCTAGATGATGAGAAAGTTTTTAAATATTCCTCAATTATTTATCATCTCATTATCTTTTATCAATCAGAAAAGTTCCCTTTCCCTGTTAAAAAGCTTGATGCCAAGGGAAACCCTAGGTCAGTTATATTTTGGTCTCCCATAATTCATTCTTCCTATAATTCTCCATATTCCTATACTGAGTTCATTGATCTTTTTGTATATCCTGCAACTACCTTGTTGACAGGAATCCCTCCTCCAAGGCTCAGTAATGAAATCAAGAAGACCTTGCAACTTTCAAGGACTTATAAAGTTGGAGATTGGTATTTATATCAAGACCATTCAGTCATCAGAATCTATGGATGTGAATTACATCCATTCAAGTTGCCAAGATATGTGCCCATGAGAATTTTTGCCTTGGAATATTTCAGGCAAATGAATAATTCAGATGTGATCCATTTTTGTAGTGTGAAGAAGAAAGCCCAACTAAGGATAAAAAGTCAATTAGGTCCTTTCATCTGCAACTCTAGGGAGGCCGAGCGAGAAGCATAAAATATACTACAAAACCATTGCAAGTTCCAAAGAAGTTTTCGTTGGGTTCCTTATGACCCATTTGGTTTTATCTGTGAAAAGAGAATAAAGAACAAATCATCCCCTTACATACACCACAAGATTCCTGAAATAGAACAATATGCCAATCAAGATGAATGGGTGGCAGAAACACTAATTGAAGAAGAAAGTGAAGAAGAAAAAATGAACAGAATGATGAAAGATCTTGAGAAGAAGTATGACCTAGAATCTTGTGGTCAAGTGTAGGTACCTCACAATGGCACTTCTTCAGCAGCAAATCTACAGTAGACATTACAGGAAGGCAGTTCACCAGTGGCAGCAGAGTCAAAAGGCAAAGGAAAGGAACCTGAAATACAGGTCATTGAAACTTTAGTCATGGCAGAGAAACCTCAAACTTCTAGAGCACCTGATCAAACACAAGTTTCTCCCACTCAGGTAAAACATCTTGAAGTTTCAGAATTACAAACTCCATCCAACATGGAAATAGGAAAGAAAAGGCAGGTTCCAGATACTACTCCTCCTAAAGAGTCCTCAGGAATACATCAAGCCAAAAAACCTAAACCAGATCCACTTCCAGATGTGGAAATCATAGATGAGATGTTTGATGATGGAAGAGAAAACAGTCAACTAACTGGCACAGTTAGTGAAACAAACACAAGCCAAAAAGGAAAAGATTTACAAAAGCAGTTGAGTACTGAAGTATCCTCTTTTAGGCCACCTAAAACAGATACAGGAGATATAAAAAGGACTTTCATTAATATAAAGGCAAAGAATGATCCATTGAGAATGAAAGTATATGATCAATATCTGAAAATGGCTCCACATAATCAGGAAAGGTTAATGTTAGCATTTGACATTTCACAAGGCAAAATGATGATGAGCCACTTCAAGTCAAAGGTGCCAAAACCCATGACAGCAGCTGATTATATTAGAACAAATTTTGAGGTCCTGGCAAAGGACATTCATCCTTTAGACCAGATAGAGCTGCATAAACAAACTGGGGAAATGGTGTATTCCACTCTTACTAGTAAGGCCATGGCAGCCCTAACACTGCAAGATTATTTAAATAACACAAGCGCCCAATTGCAAATTGAGAAGGCCTCTTCTCAGGCCAAAGATAATAGAATAAAGTCTCTAGAAGACATAATCATTAGCTTGGGTCACAACCCCAAAGATATTAAAAGCATTGAGGCATTAACTAAGAAGAAATATGATGACATAGCTGCACTGAGAAAGCAGCTGAAATTGCCAGCCTCAAGACACCCCCAGACCCAAGAAGTTTTGAAGGGAAATTCACAGGAAGAAATAATGGAGTTGCTCTTAAAGATGACTGAGCGACTAGGTGAAACAGAGAAAGGATTGGAACAAGCTTTACAGGAAAAGGAAGCTATCAAGCAGGCATCCATCACAGAAGCTACTACAACCACGGGTACTACAACAGCAAAGCAACAAACAGAGCCAGTGCAGGTAAATACTTCTGGTTTAAGTTCTGATGAGTTGATAAAACAAATGGAAAGTTTACAATTAAGAGTCACAGAACTTCAAACCACAAAGTTACGATTAGAAAATTTGGAGCAGAAGTATGATACATCTAAGAAGACAGTTGCTGATAATACCAGGGAAATTAAAAGATTGGACATATTAGTTAAGGCTTTAGAAAAAGATCTTTCATTAGAAAAGCCTTTGAAGGAAATAAATGAAATTCTTTGGGGTAATATAATTGAGTTAATAAAAAGTATTTGGCCCTCTGTTCAAGCAATTTTTGAACAAAATGACTTGATTAAAGTAGCTCAGGAAGAAATAAACAGAACAAGAGATGAATTAAGAGGCAGACCTGAGCAGGCCAATCAACTTATTCAATTTTTGAACACCCAAACTAAGCAACAGCTTGCAGCATTAGGAATTGAGGACAGGACCGACACCATTTTGGAGATAAAAAGAGTTTTCATCAAAAGAATCTTTATGCAGAATTTGGAAAGGAAGTGCTCAGATATTTTGGCTGATATTAATACTTTCAGAGGAAAATTTCAGATTTTGTTGGACAGTGGGTTACCCAGTCCTATGCTCTCAGAGGACCAGATAATGGACCTGGAAACCTATGTTAAGAAAATAAATATCCATGCTCAGAACGTAACTGCTTGTTCTATCAGTTTGCCAGAAGCAACGTTGCCAACAGGAAGAAATCTCTATGACAGGTTGAAGAATTTATTTCATCTTGAACATGAAATAAAGTATTTGTTCCCTGATCAGCCCACTTTTTACAAACTCACAGAGGCTGATGAAACGTTGAGGAAACTTAAAAGAACCGTAATAGCAGAAGATCAATGGTGGAACAACTTATTGGAAATTCTATGAAAATTATCTTCAGGATGAGAATTTTATCTTTTTACTATTATGTGAAAGATAAAAATGAGTATAGGTTAAAGAATATCAGTTGAACAGGTTAAAGAGTATCCGTAAAGACAAAGAGTATCAAACAAGCAAAGAAATTACTCCAAGGGACAGCACCGAGCCCTATTTCAGCACTTACCTCCAGCACATCAGCAAAATGAGGAAACAACACATCAGCAGTTACTTATTATTCTATCTACGAGACCATTTGTCTCCCGTTTATTTGTAAATTACTCTTTAGTCACCCTAGATTATTGGCTAGGTTAGTGTGAGATTTTTTCAATTATTTTTTGTATAAATAAACCCTCAAAGAGAGTATTGAGGGTGGATTCTATTACTTTGCTGTAACATTGAGATTTTTGGAATAAAAGCATTTTGGAGAAATTTATTCGTGGCTTACTGGATGACGATTTGAAGCTCAGGACTTTTTGCAGGATTCATGTGTTGGACTGCAGTTCAATAAGTCTTTCTACCCTCTGTCTTAAGTTTTATATCAGTTTATAATATCATTATGTCCATTTCTGAATAATTTACATAAAGGATTGAATCAGAATTTACTTAATTGTACTCTGATTTCAGATGTGATTGTTCTTAATGTTTTCCTCTGAATTGGTTATAAGCATGAATTCTTAAATGCTCTTGCTTTGCTAATTTAAACATTTTTTATTACTATAGCAAAGAATTCTTCATTGCTCTTTGTTTGTAGTCATATCATTTCTTTCTTTTGAACATGGTGAAAGATTCTTAGCTGCCTTTAATCCCTTCAAAATCATCCCATCCACTCTAAATTTTTAAGGATTGTTCTCTGTCTAGCTATCTTGCCCTGTAAAGCCATCTTGTACGTAGAATAGAAATCCAGTAAAGCCATCCTTTAACTCCATAGCCCAATGGACTGAAAACTTTCAACCTTGCCCTTAGTTTGTGGATTCCACCATTTTTCAAACAAACTCTTGGATCTATAACTAGCCTAAAACCTTCTAAGAACAAAGATAAATTATAAAGAGAGAGCCCTCTCTAGATGCAGACTGGCTAGATTCTGCATCTGAAGGTTGGTTTGTGGTTACCTCGGGTATACTTTCCTTTTCCACAACTTCAAGGAAAACCTGAGTGATAACATAGTGGCGACCATACTGGGGATCTGAATCATTTTTATTTGTTAATATTGTTCAATTATAAGCTATAGGCAGAGTCTGAAGATCAGTCAGGTAGCCTTTGAAATTGCTTTTTCTTTGCAATTGCAAAAGTAAATAAATGCTGCTTCAGTCTATCTCTGATTTAGCTTATATACTGAACCTTAGTTTCAAAATATTTAATCAGACTCTCTAGTTTAACAGATCTTTGAGAAAATTTTAATCATACATCATTATTTCTTGAAGAATTTGTAGAAGTTGTATTTATTCTTTCGATTAAAACCAAAAATCCAAAAACA
Organism: Pinus albicaulis; assembly: GCA_034641835.2. Lineage (NCBI taxonomy): Eukaryota > Viridiplantae > Streptophyta > Pinopsida > Pinales > Pinaceae > Pinus > Pinus albicaulis. The sequence continues at coordinate 611,632,761 of CM076572.1, forward strand.
CGTAGTCTAAGAAAACTAGCTTCAAAAAGGATTCGTCATACTAGGTCAAATCCTGACCCTAATCCACCAACAATATTTGAAAATCCAAATCTGATTCCTAGGATTCTTAGAAGACAAGGAAGTCAAGAAAGTTCTGAAAGAGGAAGTCAAGAGAGTTCAGGAAGTTCTAGGCCACTTTCTAGATCTGCATCGTGTCCCGTGAAAATTATATATATTGATGAAATTCCTTTTGATGCACGATTTGAAACATATTTATTTGTGAATTTTTCTGAAACCGAATTATCCAGATTAGTTCCAGATCCATTTTTCTTTGAAGATTTGCAATACAGATTTGTTTCACATCATCTTGACAGACAATTACAGAACTCTATTCAATCTGAACAAACCTTTGAAGAAAATTCAAACATCTCTGTAATTACTGAAGCATCTCCAAGTTCAGTTACTTTTTCTCAAGCTTTTCAAACACCTGTCACCCCTTCTACTCCTCCATCTCCTCCTGCCAGACCATCAACTCCTGTTACCCCACTATATCTTCCAATGGCCAATCGATATGCCCCTTTACAGTTACCAGCCAACGCTGCTGCTTTGCCCCAAGATTACCAGAGTAAGATCACACCTTTTGATAGATCAGGTACTTATACATCTCAACAAAATACCAAAAGGATGACGGATTACTTTGAGTTCTATGAAATTGACACTGATGATTTCCGAATGAGAATTTTCGTTCAGAGTCTTACTGGAGAAGTTAGGACATGGTTTAGGGCCCTTGCTCCAAATAGTATTGCTGATTTACCAGCTTTATATAGGGCATTTTTTAATAGATGGGAGAAGAAGAAAGATCCTCTTCAAATCCTATCAGAATTCAAAAAATTAAGAAGAAGGCCTAACGAAACAATACAAGATTACATCATTAGATTCAATGAAGCATATAACGTTGTTCCTCAGAACCTCAGACCCCCACCTGACTCTATATTGGTTAAATTTCCAGACGGTTTTGACTCTGACATAGCTTATTCACTCAGGGAAAGAGCCCCTCAAACCTTAGAGGAAATGCAAAGCATAGTGGTGAGTGTAGAAGCAAATCTGATAGAAAAACGAGCCAGAGCAAGAGCAGAAAGAAGAATGCCTATGAATGAAGAACCTTCGGCTTTTGAAAAGAAGCTGGATGCAATCATTAAAGGTATGGAAAGATTAGGAGACAGAGTGGAGACCATTGAAAGAAAGTCTTCTAGTGATAATCAGAATGTTGCAAGAAACCCAAACTTTAGGAGAAATTTGAATCAAAATATTGGAAAGAATGTCCCTGACCAAAACATTAGGCCACCTTTCCAAGAAAACTTCGTTGAAGGTTCAACTTTTGAAGAACCTACAGAAGATGTAGAAATAAACAATGTAACTGATGAAAAAAATGAACCAGAAGTTTTCCTATCCCAGGATGATCAAGAGAATCACATCCTTGAAACATTCCAAACTCATTCAGGTGAAACTTTTGATTTTAAGGAAGGCTATGACACAGCAATTTATGAGGTTCATAAACAGTACAATTTGAGAAGCAGACGGATTGATGTGCCAGAAAATAGCAAACAGAAAACTGCAAAACAAAATGTCAAAGGTAAAGTCAACAACCCTCCTGTACAAAACATTCCACCTGTACAAATTTTGTCTAGGACAAATCTTAACCCTTCAAATCCAATAATTGAAGATGTCTCTGATAACCAACCAAACAATAATCAACAATCTAATACTTTTCCTCCTGAAGGAAATGTAGAAGAAACAGTAGAAGTTAGTTCAGAAACACCTTTTAAACAAAATTTCATTCATGAAAAAGAGAAAAACATTGAAGACCCAAAAAATAGAGAAAACACAACTGTGCAAAACACTAAAACTCAAACAGAAAAACCTTTCAATCTAGAGGTTGAAATAGGAAAACTAAAGATAGTTGTTCCTTTATCAGAATTGGCTAAACATGATGTCTATAGAAGTCAAATTACCAAGTCCCTAAACATTAACATTACTGGATTGGATGATTCAGTAAATATTCTTGATGATCAACCCAAACTTCTTTTTGGCCCCGAGGTCAATGGAAAACCAAAAAGTGGAGGAACTCCTCCATTTTATGTAAGCCTGAATGTTCATGACAAGATACTCCATAATGCAATGCTTGATTCTGGAGCATCTCATAATTTGATGCCAAAAGCAGTAATGGAAAGATTAAATCTAGATATTACCAGACCATACAAAGATTTGTTTTCATTTGATTCTAGTTAGGTAAAATGTTTAGGTTTGATTAAAGATTTGTGTGTTACTTTGGTACAATACCCTGCTAAGTCTGTTTTGATGGACATAGTAGTGGCTGATATTCCACCTAAATATGGTATGTTATTGTCTAGATCTTGGGGTGCTAAACTTGGAGGGTCTATTCAATTAGACATGTCATATGCAACTATTTCAGTATTTGGTCAGCGTAAAAGACTTTACAGAGAGACATTGATGAAATATTTAGTCAGTAGCCATGAGAAGCCTGAAAACTTCCCTGTTTACTCTATACATTCTGATATGGAATCTTTTATTTTATACAATGCTGAGTTGGATCTCCCTACTGAAATAGAAGCTCCAGAATTAGAAACCACAAACAAAACTACTGTTAAAATTGAAGAAATCTCTGAAAACAAAGAAACACCAGATGATCAAGAAATACCAGAAGAAACTAAACAACTAGCTCCTGTCAAGAAACATTTTAAAACAATTGATGAAGATTATGAACATGAAATTCTATGGCATTTAGAATTTGATGGCTCAGTAAACAAATTAGGGGCAGGAGCTGGGATTTGGTTACATAATGTTGAAAATAATCATGCGGAGGGTCATGCTTATAGGTTGAATTTCAAATGCACTAACAACATGGCAGAGTACGAAGCTCTTTTATTAGGGCTTAAACATGTCAAGAATTTAGGAGCTATTAGGGTATCAATCATAGGAGATTCTGAATTAATTATTCAACAAATTAAAGGAGAATGTTCAACAAAAGACATGAGATTGAAACAATACAGAGAAACAGTTGTAGAAATTCTCAACACCTTTCTACAAGCTCAACTTGCCAAGATTCCCAGGAAACAAACTTTGCATGCTCACAGTCTCGCAATGTTTGCTAGTACATGTAAATTACCTTTTGATCCTAATCATCAGTTTTCAGCTGAGATTAGACATAGGCCTGCTATACCAGACAATATTTTGAATTGGCAAGTATTTGTAAATAATAATCAAATCAATAGTTTTTTGACACTTCAAAATGAGTTTTCTAACTGTAATATAGATGAAGACATAACTATTGATGAATCTGATCAAGAAAAAGAACAAAAAATAGAAATTTCAAGAGAAAATGCAATTCATATGCTGCACCCAACCACATTCACAGAAAAAGACATGCAGAATTTGAAACACATGGAATCTGATGAGATCATAGAAGATGAGACAGAAATCATCAATTTAAAAGATAATCATTTGCCCAAAGGATTAACTCCTTTGGAATATCTTTTTGACTCAAATGATATTCCATTTAGACCTAAAATGGAACCTGTTAAGGCTGATATGGAAGAATGCAACTTAGGAACCCCAGAAAATCCCAAAATGGTTAAGTTGTCCAAATCTCTTCCAAAAGATCAAAATTTCAAATATGTTGAACTATTGAGAGAATTCCAGGATGTTTTTGCCTGGAGTTATGAGGATCTGAAATCTTATGATACATCCATCATTCAACACACTATACCTTTGAAACCAGATCAGAAACCTTTCAAACAAAAGCTTAGAAGAATAAATCCAGTCTTATTACCCTCAATTGAAAAGGAAATTAAAAGAATGTTTGAAGCAGGGATTATAGCTCCTATCAGATTCTCAAAATGGGTTTCTAACCTAGTACCAACACGGAAAAAGACAGGGGAAATTAGACTGTGTGTTGATCTAAGAAATTTGAATAAAGTTTCTTTAAAAGATAACTATCCTTTACCAAAAATGGACCATATTCTACAGAGGGTAGTAGGATCTTCTAGGATATCTCTACTGGATGGATTTTCAAGGTACAACCAGATTCTGGTTCATCCTGATGATCAGGATAAAACAACATTCACTACACCATGGGGTACGTTTAAATATGTCAAAATGCCATTTGGACTCAAAAATGCAGGAGCTACCTTTCAGAGAGCAATGGATATTGCTTTTGCTAAAGAAATACATGATTTTCTGGTTATTTATCTAGATGATTTAACTGTTTTTTCTAAAACAGATCAAGAACATTTAGATCATTTAAGGCAAGTATTTATAAAATGCAGAAAATATGGGATTTATTTAAACCCTAAAAAGTCATTGTTTGGTTTGGAAGAAGGAAATATTTTAGGCCATATCATTTCTAAAGATGGCATTAGGATTGATCCAGAAAGAATACAAGAAATTTTACAGATACCTCATCCTAGAAACATAAAAGAGTTGCAAGCATTCATAGGAAAAATTAATTTCTTGAGAAGATTTATTTCTAGTTTAGCTGAATTACTTAGATTGCTCGCTAACATGTTGAGGAAAGATTCAAGCATTGACTGGACTGTAGAAGCCAAGCAATCATTTGAGGAAATTAAAATGGCTTTAACAAGAACACCAGTTCTTACCAGTCCTAAATTTGACAGAGATTTCATTATTTTTTCATTCGCTTCTGAACATACAGTTGCAGCTGTTTTACTTCAAAAAGATGATCAAGGGTGTGAAAAATCAATAGCATTTTTTAGTAAAGAACTTAGGGATGCATCTTTAAAATACAATATCATGGAGAAACAGGCTTTTGCATTGGTAAAAGCAATTAAAGATTTCAGAGTTTACATATTATATTCTCATGTGATAGCTTATGTGCCTAATGCTGTAGTTAAAGACATCTTGACTCAAGATGGCATTGAAGGCAAAAGAGGTAAGTGGATAGCTACCATTTTAGAATATGATATTGAGATTAAACGAACAAAACTCATAAAAGGTAAAGGTTTGGCACAACTCATGACTTAAACTAATTTCCAAGCCTTAGACATTAACGAACTGGATGACGAGCAGGAGATGGCGACTCCACAGATCAGTCAAGCTTTCTTAGATTCACCCTAGTACACTGATATCATTCATGTTTTATTAAACCTACAAACTCCTCCAGGGTTGTCCAGAACGAAAAGAAGATTTTTAAAAATGACATCTTTGAAATATTGTATTTTAGATAGCACTCTATTTTGGAAAAATCATGAAGGAATCTTATTGAATTGTCTATTAAAAGATAAAACTGATAAAGTTCTTAATGAATTTCATGCAGGGGATTGTGGAGGACATCTCTACTGGAAATCAACTGCAGACAAAATATTAAGGGCTGGTTTTTACTAGCCAACATTATTTTCTGATGTTAATAAATTTGTAACAACTTGTCATAAGTGTCAGATATTTGAGGGTAAAAGAAAGTTGTTACCTTTGCCATTAAAACCAGTTTCCACAGAAAGACCTTTTCAACAATGGGGATTAGATTTTATTGGATAAATCCATCCCCCTTCTTCAGGGAAACACAGATGGATTCTTACTGCCACAGACTACTTCACTAAATGGATTGAAGCTATCCCATGTAGACAGGCCAATGATTCTGTAATCATAGGGTTTTTAGAAACCAATATACTTTCAAGATTTGGCTGTCCAGAAAAGATTATAACAGATAATGCTGCTGCATTTAAGTCAAAGAAAATGATTAGTTTCTGTAGTAAATATCATATTACTTTAGGCCATTCAACAGCTTATTACCCTCAGGGTAATGGACTAGCAGAATCCTCCAATAAAAGCCTTATTAATATCATCAAAAAATTGTTGGAAGAAAATAAAAAGAACTGGCACAAGAAACTGACCAATGCATTGTGGGCAGACAGAATTACAACTAAGAAATCAATTGGGACTAGTCCATATGAATTAGTTTATGGCCTTGAAGCAAGATTCCCATCATCTTTAGGAATTCCTGTTATGAAATTACTTCAGGAGGCTCAAGTGGAACCAAATGACATTCAGAGAAGAATTAATCAAACAATTCACTTGCAGCAAACCAGAGAAGAAGTATACCAACGATCTCAAGTCTTGCAGGAAAAGCTAAAGAAAATGTTTGATAAAATGACTAAAGCAGAAGATTTTCAACTAGGTGATAAAGTCCTAAGATGGGATTCCAGAAGGGAAGAGAAAGGGAAACATGGGAAATTTGATTTCTTGTGGAAAGGGCCTTATATCATTCATGCCTTGCAGGGAAACAACACATACTTTTTGAAGAATTTGGATAATTCAGAAGCTGAGGAAGGACCAGTCAATGGTCGAATTCTGAAGCATTATTTTGATCCTATTTACTAGGATGTTTTGATTTTTCTAACTTGTACATAATATATCCTTTTCTAATGCAGTTTTGATTGGATGGTGACTTCTTGGAGTTGAAGCCCGAAGTGAAGGCCCTAAGCTTCAAAAGTTTCACTATCATATGTACAATAAATCTACCAGAAGAAGGAGATTACATGGTTTAGTTTAAGGCATTTTTGAGGCAACTGATCTGCTGTTCTTGACTTTTCACAAGGAAAAGCCATCCCCAAGTGGAGCCAGTGTTAATCTCCTATACCAATAGGTGTCATTTTTCATGATTGTCTTGATTGAACTATGGAATATGTTCAAACCTTTTTCTTGAGCAAAGGTGTTCCATATTCTTGAAAACCAAAAAATCAAAAATTTTAAAAAATGTAAAGAGGGTATACCGAAAAATCAAAGGGTAAGAAAAATAAAATGGTCAAAAAAGTGAAAGAAATGAACCCCAAACAAAAAATAGACCAAGGAAAGTGTGCAAATCCAAATGCCACTACTATTTCATTTCTGTAATAAAGCAATTGTGTGCAGCTTGTCAAAACTTTTGCCACAATTTATGAAGAGTCAAACTGTTTAAACTTGACTTATTCATTTTTCAATTTCATGTTGTAGATTAGAGAATAAATATCTGACCAAACAGTTTAATCTTGGCAGATAAGTAGATAGGTAGAGTTAATAAAAGGTGCTCAATAGTTTAATCTGAGCCCTTGGATGTAGTAAGGGTAGAATTAGATAGATTTGCCTTGTAAAAAGGAAAAATATTGATAAGGGTTTGCAAGTCTAAATGCACCCTAATAAAGAAGAGAAAATGGTAGTGTCAAGTAGATAGGGTAGGTAGATGGTGTTGCAAAGTTTTATGTGATGAATGATGGTGCTAAATATGTTAATATTTTACCTTCATCACAAGTACTTAAAGCAAGAAAAGCACTGGAAAAATCACAGAAAGCAAAGTCAAAATCATTAACTTCCCACATCACTTTCTCCCTAAGTTTTTACTAATTTCCCCAAAAGTGCTAAGGTATTTGGAGTTCAAAGGGGCTCAAGGAATTTCCTTGACTTTTGGAGGGACCGGACCCTCGGCCTAATGATCAAAAAGACCTAAGTACTTGAAGTTATCCATTATCATTCACTTTCAATCTTTTCCTAAGTAAAATCCCATTTTGCTTAGGAAAATCATGCAAAACTTCCATAAAATCCCTCAAAATAACTTACTATTATAAGTTTAAGTGTTGAAGATGATATATTGTAATTTACTTCACAAATTGTCACTTTCTTAGATGTGCAAAGTATTTTGAGTTCCCTTGTCCCTTTGTCATATTAATGTTTAAACTCTAGTTATTAAATCCCTAGTGAAAATGCCTTATCCTAAGTATTTAACTCCTTTTAAATTAATATCCCAAAAACCCCTCTATTATATTTTTAACCAAAGTATTTATTTCCCAATTAATCATTGAAAACCCGCATCATACGCCCTTTGGTTAAATATATCCTTATATTATAGTCCCGCCCCTTATGGTAGTTAAATAATGTTTATTTATTACCATATAATAATAAATATTAAAACAACATTTAAACATATAATTCTATATGTTTAACACAAAAAAGGATAAAACCCGAAGTTTTATTTTTTAAACCAAAACTTTGGAAAAACCCCATGCCAACGTGGCTCATCCACCTGGCATCCCACCCGACACTTTAACTGTAATACCTGCGCGCAAGGTTCCTTACCCCTACCCTTTATAACTATGGGATTAATTAGTTATCAGGACTAATTAATAACCTTTTTCCGCCTATTAGATGCCCCTCGGGATGTTTTATAAAGTTAAATCGCGTTTAAAACCCGTCGGGCCCGCACGATAATACCCCGCCATCTCCCCGTCCTTTCCACCGTTATATCGCCTCTCCACAGATCAACGCTCCATATCAATTTCGCCACCCATCCCTTGTCAGAGCTTTAACGCGCGGGGGCTTGGTGGTTTTGAAATAGTCCACCGGCCATGCGTCCATCGCCCAATGGAATCGCTGCCCTCTCGTTTAAAACCACTCTTGTCCACAAGCAGTGCAGGGATTACCGCTTACCGCCCGGCCCCCCACCACACGTCAGCCCGTACTAAAGTGACGTCACTCCTCGAAAAACTAAAAACCCCTTTTTGACTTTGGAAATAAAACAAATTTTCGTGTTTTTATGTCATTTTCATCATTTGAACGCGACTGCGCCTTCCGCTATGAATTTCAAATTTCCACTGAAATCTAATGTTCTATTCGATTTTGCTCCAGAATTCCGCCAGACCTGTGTTCGAGTATCTTCCTGCCACCGCCTAATACCTGTGAAAACCCAGTTTGCCTCCAAGAACAGGATTTATCCTATAGCACTTCGAACTTCAAAAGAAAGTCTGTTTTCCTTGTTTTCCACTGGATTAGTGATTAAAACTTATCACTGAGATCATTCTCTGAGGTTTAAAACTGTGAATTGTTCCCCCGAACCTGCAATTGTGCCAATTTCCCTCATTAAAACTGAAATTACGCTCGGTCTATGAAGAAAACCCAGAAACTTCCATTTTGAACCCACAAGAACCAAAATGGAAGTCTCGGCAGCCTTGAATGTAACTCCATTGAATGCCCCCCACAGAGAGTTAGAATATTTGCCTTTAGTAGATAAAGATTTTCAGATTAAAGACTTGCATTTTGATGAAAGCCCCCTTCTGAGTTATTTTCGCTGCAGAGACGATTACTCGAAGGGGCAAGATGTCATTGGGTTGTGGGAATCCAATCTCCCGAGATATCTCATCCCCTCAGTCATTACTTTCCCAGAAATTATCCACTATTGCCATTCTAACTATGATCCCACTCAGAGAGCTGTAATATCCCCTGACCAGAGTGTTCTTTTCTCCATTACTCCCCAGGCTATCAATGCAATGCTACATTTTGAACCAGACCAAGAACTAGCACCTTTGTCTATGGAAGAATTGATTGAAAAGTCTAATAAATTGACCTCAGAAAAATTGGAGTCCATTTGCCAAAATTTCATGTTGCCCGAACATCAACCTAAGGGACCTCCTCCCTATGGTTTTTATTATTTCACTAAGTTGGGAAGGCTCATCCTAAATATGATATCTTTTGTCTTGGGTTTCAATACCAGTGAATATGTTGATGAGATAACCCTGGTTTTGCTGTCTATCTTTACTCCTAGGCAACCTCCTGAAGTTAAATATGACTTTGCCTCCTTCATAGCCAATAAGATCCATGATCAGTTCATGAGGCTAGATGATGAGAAAGTTTTTAAATATTTCTCAGTTATTTATCATCTCATTATCTTTTATCAATCAGAAAAGTTCCCTTTCCCTGTTAAAAAGCTTGATGCCAAGGGAAACCCTAGGTCAGTTATATTTTGGTCTCCCATAATTCATTCTTCCTATAATTCTCCATATTCCTATACTGAGTTCATCAATCTTTTTGTATATCCTGCAACTACCTTGTTGACAGGAATCCCTCCTCCAAGGCTCAGTAATGAAATCAAGAAGACCTTGCAACTTTCGAGGACTTATAAAGTTGGAGATTGGTATTTATATCAAAACCATTCAGTCATCAGAATCTATGGATGTGAATTACATCCATTCAAGTTGCCAAGATATGTGCCCATGAGAATTTTTGCCTTGGAATATTTCAGGCAAATGAATAATTCAGATGTGATCCATTTTTGTAGTGTGAAGAAGAAATCCCAACTAAGGATAAAAAGTCAATTAGGTCCTTTCATCTGCAACTCTAGGGAGGCCGAGCGAGAAGCAGAAAATATACTACAAAACCATTGCAAGTTCCAAAGAAGTTTTTGTTGGGTTCCTTATGACCCATTTGGTTTTATCTGTGAAAAGAGAATAAAGAACAAATCATCCCCTTACATACACCACAAGATTCCTGAAATAGAACAATATGCCAATCAAGATGAATGGGTGGCAGAAACACTAATTGAAGAAGAAAGTGAAGAAGAAAAAATGAACAGAATGATGAAAGATCTTGAGAAGAAGTATGACCTATAATCTTGTGGTCAAGTGCAGGTACCTCACATTGGCACTTCTTCAGCAGCAAATCTACAGCAGACATTACAGGAAGGAAGTTCACCAGTTGCAGCAGAGTCAAAAGGCAAAGGAAAGGAACTTGAAATACAGGTCATTGAAACTTTAGTCATGGCAGAGAAACCTCAACTTCCAGAGCACCTAATCAAACACAAGTTTCTCCCACTCAGGTAAAACATCCTGAAGTTTCAGAATTACAAACTCCATCCAACATGGAAATAGGAAAGAAAAGGCAGGTTCCAGATACTACTCCTCCTAAAAAGTCCTCAGGAATACATCAAGCCAAAAAACATAAACCAGATCCACTTCCAGATGTGGAAATCATAGATGAGGTGTTTGATGATGGAAGAGAAGACAGTCAACTAACTGGTTCTGTTAGTGTGACCCATACAGAGAAAAAAGCAAAAGCTTTGCACAAGCAGTTGAGTACTGAAGTATCCTCCTTTAGGCCACCAAAAACAGATACGGGGGATATAAAAAGAACTTTCATTAATATAAAGGCAAAGAATGATCCATTAAGAATGAAGGTATATGATCAATATTTGAAAATGGCTCCACATAATCAGGAAAGGTTAATGTCAGCATTTGACATTTCACAAGGCAAAATAATGATGAGCCACTTCAAGTCAAAGGTGCCAAAACCCATGACAGCAGCTGATTATATTAGAAAAAATTTTGAGGTCCTGGCAAAGGACATTCATCATTTAGACCAGATAGAGCTACATAAACAAACTGGGGAAATGGTGTATTCCACTCTTACTAATAAGGCCATGGCAGCCCTAATGCTACAAGATTATTTAAATAACACAAGCGCCCAATTGCAAATTGAGAAGGCCTCTTCTCAGGCCAAAGATAACAGAATAAAGTCTCTAGAAGACATAATCATCAGCTTGGGTCACAACCCCAAAGATATTAAAAGCATTGAGGCATTAATTAAGAAGAAATATGATGACATAGCTGCACTGAGAAAGCAGCTGAAATTTCCAGCCTCAAGACACCCCCAGACCCAAGAAGTTTTGAAGGGAAATTCACAGGAAGAAATAATGGAGTTGCTCTTAAAGATGACTGAGCGACTAGGTGAAACAGAGAAAGGATTGGAACAAGCTTTACAGGAAAAGGAAGCTATCAAGCAGGCATCCATCACAGAAGCTACTACAACTACAGGTACCACAATAACAAATCAACAAACAGAGCCAGTGCAGGTAAACACTTCTGGTTTAAGTTCTGATGAGTTGACAAAACAAATGGAAAGTTTACAATTAAGAGTCACAGAACTTCAAACCACAAAATTGCAGTTAGAAAACTTGGAGCAGAAGTATGATACGTCTAAGAAGACAGTTGCCGATAATACCAAGGAAATTAAAAGGTTAGACAGATTAGTTAAGGCTTAAGAAAAAGATCTTTCATTAGAAAAGCCTTTGAAGGAAATAAATGAAATTCTTTGGGGTAATATAATTGAGTTAATAAAAAGTATTTGGCCCTCTATTCAAGCAATTTTTGAACAAAATGACTTGATTAAAGTAGCTCAGGAAGAAATAAATAGAACAAGAGATGAATTAAGAGGTAGACCTGAGCAGGCCAATCAACTTATTCAATTTTTGAACACCCGAACGAAGCAACAGCTTGCAGTACTAGGAATTGAAGACAGAACCGGCACTATTTTGATGATAAAAAGAGTTTTCATCAAAAGAACTTTTATGCAGAATTTAGAAAGGAAGTGTTCAGATATTTTGGCTGATATTAATACATTCAGAGGAAAATTTCAGATTTTGTTGGACAGTGGGTTGCTCAGTCCAATGCTCTTAGAGGACCAAATAATGGAGCTGGAAACCTATGTCAAGAAAATAAATATACATGCTCAGAACGTAACTGCTTGTTCCATCAGTTTGCCAGAAGCAACGTTGCCAACAGGGAGAAATCTATATGACAGGTTGAAGAATTTATTTCATCTTGAACATGAAATAAGGTATTTGTTCCCTGATCAGCCTACTTTTTACAAACTCACAGAGGCTGATGAAACGTTGAGGAAACTTAAATGAACCAAAATACCAGAAGATCAATGGTGGAATGACCTATTAGAAATTCTATGAAAATTATCTTCAAGATGAGAATTTTATCTTTTTACTATTATGTGAAAGATAAAAATGAGTACAGGTTAAAGAGTATCAGTTGAACAGGTTAAAGAGTATCCGTAAAGACAAAGAGTATCAAACAAGCAAAGAAATTACTCCAAGGGATAGCACCGAGCCCTATTTCAGCACTTACCTCCAGCACATCAGCAAAATGAGGAAACAACACATCAGCAGTTACTTATTATTCTATCTATGAGACCATTTGTCTCCTGTTTATTTGTAAATTACTCTTTAGTCACCCTAGATTATTGGCTAGGTTAGTGTGAGATTTTTTCAATTATTTTTTGTATAAATAAACCCTCAAAGAGAGTATTGAGGGTGGATTCTATTACTTTGCTGTAACATTGAGATTTTCGGAATAAAAGCATTTTGGAGAAATTTATTCGTGGCTTACTGGATGACGATTTGAAGCTCAGGACTTTTTGCAGGATTCACGTGTTGGACTGCAGTTCAATAAGTCTTTCTACCCTTTGTCTTAAGTTTTATATCAGTTTATAATATCATTATGTCCATTTCTGAATAATTTTCATAAAGGATTGAATCAGAATTTACTTAATTGTACTCTGATTTTAGATGTGATTGTTCTTAATGTTTTCCTCTGAATTGGTTATAAGCATGAATTCTTAAATGCTCTTGCTTTGCTAATTTAAACATTTTTTATTACTATAGCAAAGAATTCTTCATTGCTCTTTGTTTGTAGTCATATCATTTCTTTCTTTGAACATGGTGAAAGATTCTTAGCTGCCTTTCATCCCTTCAAGATCATCCCATCCACTCTAAATTTTAAGGATTGTTCTCTGTCTAGCTATCTTGCCCTGTAAAGCCATCTTGTGCGTAGAATAGAAATCCAGTAAAGCCATCCTTTGACTCCATAGCCCAATGGACTGAAAATTTTCAACCTTGCCCTTAGTTTGTGGATTCCACCATTTTTCAAACAAACTCTTGGATCTATAACTAGCCTAAAACCTTCTAAGAACAAAGATAAATTATAAAGAGAGAGCCCTCTCTGGATGCAGATTGGCTAGATTCTGCATCTGAAGGTTAGTTTGTGGTTACCTCGGGTATACTTTCCTTTTCTTACAACTTCAAGGAAAACCTGAGTGATAACAGAACCTGCATGACTTATCCTTGGTGTATATAGTGACATAAATTACTTGTGTTATGATCATGAGAATTACTTGATTAATTTTGGATTGATATTGCGTACTTGTTGGCATGACAATAGATGAATTGATGACTTGATACAAGCTATACCTGTCTCTTGGTCTAGATAATTTGATAAAAATGATATTGATGACTTTGATATTAGTTTTGATCTAGATTCTAAACTTTTATGAGTTAAGTTAGTTGATTTGATTGTACAATATTGATTTATGTGAGGCTCAACATATTGGTTTGGAAACGTTTTATGGTTGTAGAGAGCTTTGAATGAAGCTAGCTCCCAAATCTAGATATGTCCACATTGATTGTTATTTGGTGAAGCCAAGAATATGTGTTTATCAAAAAATCTACTTGAGAAGTGTTTCAAGGTATGAATTTGACTTTGGTTTTGGTTTTATATGTTGACGACCTATTATTTTCAGGTAATGAGCCTCTGATATTTTGAGTAAGAGGGAGATGGCTCCTAAAGCTCGAAATAATGAATCATAGCATGGTGAACTGATTTCTGAAGTTGGTAAAATATAATCTATATTTCGAAGTTATTGAAGAAGTATTGGAAAGTGGAAATGCAAATCCTTGGACACTCTGATTGAATTTCAAGATGTTGTGAAGAGATAGTGTTGAAATCAACTTTTAAACCGATAGTTGATTGAAGCATTGATGTTCTATTTTGAACATCCTTACATCTCTATATATATATATATATATATATATATATATATATATATATATTATGTGCATAAAATTTGAGTCGATTGAGTTGCTTTGGAAACATAGAGTTTCCACTAAGAACCCTTCGAGATATCTGCATGATATGATAAATTTTTGATCTGCTACATTCTTCCTATGATAAATGACTACATGAATGTATTGATGATTTGGATGCTACTTTAGTATGAGATCTGCCATGACATCTTCGATGAGAGGTCTATAGCAAGACCAAGGCTGAGTATGACGTTGCTAGCATGGCTAACTACGAGGAAGGATGAAGAAGCTCCTTAGAGAGTTGTCTAAACAAGATATGAATATGAAATGAATACATTGTGATGAAAAAGAGTGTGATCTAATTGGTAGAGAATACCATATATAGTTGGTACCAAGATACTTTCATATATTGAGACAGTGTAGTTATATGAGACAAGCTTAGGCTTGTGGTTGGCACCTCCTTGAGAGAGAGTGTTAGGTCCCTATATTACTAGTGTAGTCCTTATTTTTGTTAGTGTAGCCCCCTTATTTTTATTGTTGTACCCCTGTAACCCCAATATAGTTATTATTGTGCCCTTACATTATTATGTTATGTCAGCAAGGATTATATTGTGACCCCATTGACTCCTATATATAGAAGGAGGTTTTGTCATTTGTATCATCCAAGAATTGTTCATTTATGTAATGTAAAGGAGGTTGTCCCCTAGAAGTGGATTATTTCTAAGGCATTGATCTCTCTTTTCTTCTATTTTTGGAGATGGTTTTATAACATTTGGTATCATAGCTTTGGATTCTAGGGTTTCGCTACTCCAAACAGGTCATCGTCACATTTTTGCTATAAATTTTTGTTTATGATGATTCAGAAGCTGAAACTTTTAGCACGCAAAGCCGAAATCCCGAGGAACATCGTGTAAAAATTTCAAATCTTGGTTCACAACATTTTCGGATATATGATCTGTGGAAGGTAGGGTTTTTTCAGGATCCCGAATTTCATCTCTTAGAGGTCATCGTACAATTTTCACTATAAAAAAATTTCTATGAAGGTGCAGAAGTTGAAATTTTTATCACGGGAAGCTGAACTCTTGAGGAACTATGTGTAGAAATTTTAGATCTTGGTTTGCAACAGTTTTGGAGATATGATTTGTGGAAGTTAGGGTTTTTTCGATATCCCGAATTTGATCTCAAAGAGGTGACCGTGGGAAAATTGTCATAACTCTCTCTCTCTCTCTCTGAGCATTGGATTGGAATTCAGTAAAAAGCAACCATAATTACACAGACTTTAGTTTCGTGTATATCAATTTTAGAGCCTAAGGAGTAAAAGTGACACGTGGCATGCTGTACAAGTTCTCTCTATTGAACCAATCCATAATTAGGTCATTGTGGGAGATTAGACATAATTTTTCCTTGAAGAATCCAAATCAGAATAGACCTGTGGCATTCGAAAGAAGATTCAAAAGGCTACTACAGCACAAAATTTCAAATATTTAAGATCATAAATAACAGAGATAATTCAATTTCAATATCAAGCTCCTCAAAAGCAAGAAAAAGGTGTGTATTTTTTTTCGAATTGCATAAGTCTTGTTTGAAAAAATAGTTTGAATTGATTCCAAGGGCATATTGTAGAATATATATCAGTATTGGGTTCTAAGATTCTCCCTAAAAAGAATTAAACACCAATTAAGACTTCATAAGGCTCTAATATGACTCATGGAGACGAATAAGTGCAATATGAGATATCAAAATTACAAGAGCAAGTGCACCAAACTTCGCCCTCGCACAGCGCAACAAAAAATGAAATGGAAGTTTTGAAGAAAGGCATGGAAGCTAAGATGGATGGTTTGAAGAAAGGCGTGGAAGATAAGATGGATGGTTTGAATAATGGCATAAAATCTAAGATGGATGGCATGGGAACTGGCATGGAAGTTAAGATGGATGACATGGAAGCTAAGATCGAAAACATGAAGAATGATCTAAAAGCAGACAAGGAATTTTTGACAAAGTTGATACAAGAAATTTTTCCTAATGGTAAAAATATAGTAGAGGAAACTCATGATGAGAACAAAATAAATGTTAATTGTAATTTCATAAACTCTAATGTTGGATGGAAGACCCACCATATTCCAGAGATCGATATGAGGAAGTTTTATGGCAAGGTCCCATAACATGGATACTACAGATGGAGAAATATTTTGATCTCAATAATGTGCAAAACACACAAAAGATACGTATTGCAACATTATATTTAGAAAAAAATACATTTGTATGGTATCGATGGCTTTGCTCCCGTAAAAAAATTGTCACTTGGTAAATTTTTATGGAGCAAATGATAGCACATTATGAGGATACAAAGAGAAACACCTTTTTTAGCCAATTGATAAATCTCAAACAAAAGGGTTCAGTGGGGGAGCACATTTAGGACTTCCAAAAATTGGATATAAGGGTAAATGATATTCTAGAGGAACACATGATTGATGTCTTCATAGGGACTTTAAATGATAACATCCAACATGAGGTTCATGTTTGGGAACCTAATTCATTGGAGAAGGAATTCGAGTTGGCAATAAAAATTGAATGTAAAATTATGGTGACAAGGAAGCCTACCACTCACATCTATAAATATGGAAGTGTTGCTACTTCTAGAATTCCACAACCTACAAGGTTGACACCACAAAAATTGGAAGAAAAAAGAGAAAAAGGGATTTGCTACAGTTGTGATAGCAAATACACTAAAGGTCATAAGTGTGTTGAGAAGAAATTATTTGACATATATTGTGAAGAGGAGGAAGAAAATGAAAAAAATACTTCAAAAGAAGAGGATATACACCAAGGAATTGAATTGTTTCCTATACCCAACACCAGAATGTCAAGTGACGGTAGAAAATGGAGGAACTATAAATTGCTCTGGAAAATGCCATAATATCAAGTTAACCATGGAAAAATATGTATTGAATAGTCCAGTGCTTTCCATTCCAATGGGAGGTGTTGATGTTGTACTAGGAGTACAATGGTTACAATCTTTGGGAACTGTAGCTTTTAATTTTCAAGAAATTTTCTTGAATTTTTTTTTGGAAGGAAAGGAAGTCGAATTACGGGGTATCATAGGGAAGTTGAGAAAGATAATAAGATCTAATGTCATGACAAAGCTTCTGAAGAAAGAACAATGAGGCATATTGCACAATTATCCTCACTAGAAGTTCCAACATCAAAATCATCTATTTCTCCATATCTCTAAAAAGTCTTGGACAATCATTCCAAGGTGTTTGAAACTCCCAAAGGACTCCCACCTACTCATGATAATGATCATGCTATTCATTTGATTCCAGGAAATGTTTCTCCAAACATCAGGCCTTATAGATAACGTTATGTCCAAAAGAGCGAAATTGAATGTATGATTGCAGAAATGTTAGAGGTTGGTATAATTCATCCTAGTCAAAGTACTTTCTCTGCTCCAATAGTATTTGTGCACAAGAAGGATGGATCATGGTGCATGTGTCCGGATTATAGGGAGATCAATAAGCTCACTATTAAAGAAACATTTCCCATTCCTGTGATTGATGAATTATTGGATGGATTACATGGAGCAATTATTTTACCAAGTTGGATCTTCATTCACGATATCATAAAATTAGAATGAAGACTGAAGATATTCTGAAAACAACATTTCGAACTCATGAGGGTCATTATGAATTTTTGGTCATGCCTTTTGGCCTTACCAATGCACCTTCTACATTTCAAGGGTTGATGAATTCCATTTTCAAACCCTTCCTTAGAAAATTTGTGCTAGTATTTTTTGATGATATAATAATCTAAAACAAGTCTTGGAAGGATCATGTTCAACATGTTGAAACAGTGCTCAAACTATTGGATGAGAAACAATTATATGCAAAAACATCCAAATGTTTCTTTGAAGTACAGGAGGTGGAATATATGGGTCATATTGTATCTCATGAGGGTGTTAAGGTAGACCCTAACAAAATTAAAGCCATTAAGGAATGGAAATTCCCCACAACCATAAAGAAGTTGCGAGGATTTCTCAAGTTAACAGGGTATTATCGCAAGTTTGTTAAGAATTATGGGAGAATAGTAGCACCTACAACAACATTATTGAAGAAAGATGCATTTTCATGGACTCCTGAAGTAACTAAGGCCTTTGAACATCTTAAAGAGGCAATGTGGTTAGCACCGGTCTTAGCTACGCTAGACTTTAAAAAAACCTTTATTGTGGAATGTGATGCCTCAGGAAATGGAATTGGTTCTCTTTTAATGCAAGAAGGAAGACCCATTTCTTTTGAAATTCGTCCAATCAAAGGAAATTATTTACATAAAGCTATTTATGAGAAGGAAATGTTAGCAATACTACATGCACTAAAGAAATGACGACCTTACCTAATGGGAAGACTCTTCAAGGTCAAAAATTATCATGATAGTCTTAAACACTTTTTGGAACAAAGGCTATCTTCAGAAGAGCAACAAAAATTGGTCACAAAGATGTTGGGTTATGAACTTGAAATCATATACAAAAAAAGGAAGCTAAATGTTGTTGCAGATGCACTCTCAAGAAATAATGAAGAGGTGGAAGCATTTCTTTGTGCCATTTCTATTATCCAACCAGATTGGATAACTGAAGCAACGAATGAATGGAAGAAGGACGAAGAAGTGTGGACACTCATTCAAAAGTTGCAGAAATATCCTAGTACATCTGATACATTTATTTGGAAAAATTATTCCTTATGGTACAAATATCACTTATATCTTCGTAAGAATTCACAACTAAAACAAAATATTCTTTTGGAATTGCACACTTCTCCTTTAGGAGGACACTCAGGATTTTCAAAAACTTACCACAGGGTGAAGAAAGATTTTTTTGGGATGGCCTTAAATATGATATTCAAAATTTTGTGGCAGAGTGTTTGGTTTTCCAACAAAATAAAATTGATACAATTAAGACTCTGGGTCTTCTACAACCTTTATCCATTCCAAGTCAATGTTGGAAGGATATTTCAATGGATTTTATCATAATTTTACCTAATTTTGAAGGAAAGAGTGTCATCATGGTGGTAGTTGATAGAATTACCAAGTATGCACATTTTTGTGCATTATCTCATCCATTTAAAGCAAGTACAATTGCTACTGCATTTATGGAAACAATTCAAAAGCTACATGGAAACCCAAATATTATTGTAAGCGACGAAGATCCCATTTTACTGGAAATTTTTGGACAGAATTATTTTCTTGTTTGGGTACTCAACTAGCTCATAGCTCATCTTATCATCCTCAATCCAATGGTAAAACTGAGATAGTGAATAAATTTTCGGAAGGATATCTTCGTTTTTTGTGTTTGATAAACAAACAAAATGGGTCAAGTGGTTACCTCTCACTGAATTGTGGTATAACACTTCCTTCCATACTGCAACAAAAATGACCCCATTTATGGAACTTTACAGATATCATCCACCATCCATCACATCATCTTTAAGAGAAAATTCTAAAGTTCAAGCAGTGGAAGATCACATCGAGCATCAACAACAATGTCTCCAACTCTTAAAGGATAACCTAAATTTGGCACAAAATCGAATGAAACAATAGGCAGATCAACATCACAGCGAGAGAGTTTTTTATCTAGGAGACTGGCTATTTTTACGACAACAACCATACAAAAAAATTTCCCTCAAACAAGCTAAGAAGGATAATAAATTATCGCCAAAGTACTATGGTCCTTACAAGGTGTTGAAAAATATTGGTACTATGGCATACAAATTGGAGCTTCCTCTGTCTTCACGAGTGCATCCAGTTTTCCATGTTTCATGCTTAAATAAGGTTATAGGTGAAAAACTTCCAGTTCTAACAATATTGCCAGAGCTTGATGAGGAAGGAAAAATAATATTGGAACCTAAAGAAGACATGGAAATAAGAACTTGACCGCTACGAAATCGATCAATTTCAGAGTATCTCATCAAGTAGAAGAACTTACCCAATTAAGATTCTACATGGGAGGATGATAATTTTATACAGAAGCACCCAGACCTACTCAAGCATTGAGGACAACACTTTTTTGAAGGAGAGGGGCATGTTAGGTCCCTATATTACTAGTGTAGTCCCTTATTGTTGTTAGTGTAGCCCCCTTATTTTTAATGTTGCACCCCTGTAGCCCCAATTTTGTTATTATTGTGCCCTTACATTATTATGTTAGGCCTGCTAGGATTATATTGTGACCCCATTGACTCCTATACAGAGAAGGAGTTTTTTTCATTTGTATCAGCCAAGAGTTGTTTATTTATGTAATGTAAAGGAGGTTTCCCCCTCGATGTGGCTTATTTCTAAGGCGTTGATCTCTCTTTTCTTCTATTTTTGGAGTTGGTTTCATAACATGGTGGATGAATATGGTACCCTTATTTGATTTATATGATTATTTATCTTATAATATGATATTTGATTTGATGCCCTATATAAAAAGGAGATAACTTCTATTGAGGCATGATTATTTCCAAATATGAGTACGATGATATGTTGATGATTTATAGAGAGAATTGTTGACCAAGGACACTAAGCCAACTATTCCTCTGTTGTTTGAGCTCCAACGGTGTGGAATTCAGATGAAGGACTTTTGGGGTTGAGAAAAATATGGATAATAGGGTATCATCCCTATCTGTCACCATGTGATGTGTGTGATCCTTATCCATTTTGACAAGTCAGGTATCTCTCCCACCTTTGGTCATTGCAAAGCATACCCTAGTTGGAATCATACCCACAAGCATGGCTTGTTTGGATTATCCCTCTCCATCTGGGCAACGGGTTGAAGACGATTAGAGGTGTGTGATCCTTACCTCTTGGTAAGTTGGGTATCTTTTCCAAGCTAGATTATGAAGCATGTGTTTTACCACATGACTTCTTAGAGTCGTCGATGGGAAGATCAACATGCAATAGTATTGGGTTGATATTTTCTCCCTTATGTGGCTTCGGGCTGAGAATGAGCTCCTCAGTGTGATACCAAGGTTGAGATGTGCTCCTCTGCATGTTTGGATATCATATTTCTCGACATGGGGTGAGAGTGTCCTGTAGGACCTTCCCCACTGTCATGGACATGAGGTGACAGTGTCCAATAGGACCTTCCTCATTGTCATTAATTTCCAGGTTGAGATGTGCTTCCTGATGATATGCTCTCTGACAATGATGTGAATTGACTTTTCACTGACAAATATTTTAGGTAGTATCCCACTGGAAGAGATACCAGGTAGTGTCCCAATGAATAGAGGATGGTAGCTTAAGCTCCCCTCCGATAACAAATTCTTCTTCTTTTAGATTCGATAATGTTCAACGTATGAGCAAGGACAATCAAGAGATAAGAAATAATAAGCAAGAGATGAATTTATATGATAAGTGATGATTCAAAATGATGATATACTTGATACTAGATAGGATATGATGATAGGATTCCATGTTGATCAATGGTCATATATTGGCAGGTGGATTTATCCTTAGTTGAGAGGGAGTGTTAAAAATATGAAATTGTATTCAAATTACACACTGGAAAACCCAATTGATGGATATAATGATTTCATTGAATTCATATTTTCGAGAGGACAAAAATTTATTTAAATATCACTCAAAACAGATAAGGGAAAATGTGTTTATGAAGAAAATCCCACATGTGCATATTTTATAAGGTCAACCCTAAAGCAAAGTGGACCATCCTAGAAGGCTATAAATACAAGTGTCCTATAACTCAATTGGACACAATCATGAGACATTCTTCTATCCTTTTTTTGGCTTTCATAGGTCTAAGGCTCATTCATGGAGGAATAGGTTCTCTCTAAGATGAAATTGTAGGGTCCAAAGCTCACATTTCAAATCTAGGGTTTTGGGCCATAGTCGTAGGCAAATAAAAAGAATAATTTTGACCATAGTCGCTCCCATAGAGGTTCATGCATGCGACTGGAACCTTATATTTGCACGACAAATCACTTTTCATGTGACTGGGAGTTAGGGTTTTCACAGACCTCGCACGCTCGCCATAGTTCAGATTCAGATAAGAACCTTGAACCTACCACTGAATTGTTCTCTAGTCTTGGAGTAACTTCACAAACATTTTTTTTTACTATGGAATCATATTCCTCTACCATGGAATCAACCCAAATTGTATTATGCACTGCTGCCTCTAATGAGGATGGTTCTATCTCAACTAGCTCACTCGTCAAAGCCATGTACCCAGTGTACCAATAATATGACCTCCTATATTTGCATTGTGATGTGCATGCTCCCACATTGTCTCTAGCATCATGCAATAATTTTTGATCTTCCCTGGTGCACTTCCTTCCTTCTCTGGATGTATCTACATGAGTAGGTGCCTCCACTCTCCGCTCCTTTTCTTGTCATTGCTCCACAACATTCTAAGGTTCTTCCTTTGGAGCGAAAAGCTCCACATTTGCATGCAATTGAAGCTCCCTCTCAAGGGAACATATCATGGCCTTCTCTTCATCGAACTTCACATATATACGAACAATTTTCATCCTATGAGATGGAAAGTGCACCCAATAGTTGTGAGGTGTATCAGTGTAGCCCACAAATATGACCAACTCTGTTGTCAGCTCTAGATTTTTCCTTGCATCCTTGGAAACATGACAGTAAACTAATGAACCAAAGATCTTGAAGTGTGAAACATCTGGTTTCTTCCCTGAAAAATATTCTTCTGATGTTCTCATCCCAAGGATATGATGAGGAATCCCATTATACATATACCATTGTGTTGCATGCTTCAACCCATAAGTACAACAGTAGGCCATGATCATGCAACATCACCTATGAAGCTCCCACAATACTTTTCTTCTTCATCTTAGCCACCACATTTTGTTGTGGATTATCAGGTGCTATTAACTCTCGTCGAATGCCTTCCTTTTCATATAAGTTCTTAAACTCATTTGACACATATTCTCCACCATTATCACTCCTGAGAGCCTTCACTTTCCTTATAGATTCTTTCTTAGCAAGTTCTTTAAATTCGCAGAATTTGGAGAATTCCTGGTCTTTCTTCTTAATGAAGAAAATCCAACACTTATATGAGAAATCATCTACAAATATAACATAATACCTGTTTTTAGTCATGGAGGTTGTCGAGAAAGGTTGACACACATATAACTGAACTCTTTCAAGGACTGCTTGTTCTCTACTATCCTTATCATGAAAGGTGACTTTGGTGTACTTCCCCAGTGTACACCCTTTGCATGTATCTCGCTACTCTAATGCACCCTTGGGAAGTATTGTAGAAATATGTTGCATTACATTCAAGGATCCATGGTGCAAATGGCCAAGTCTCCTATGCTATAATTCACTGATGTCTAGGATCTACACCTTCTCTACTTTCATGCTCAAAGCAACACAGTTTTCGCCATCCAATTTGTAGAGGTTCTTCACCCAAAAACTGATCTGCTTCACTTGTACTGTGGAAATGTGTCTAAGAAAAGCCTTTACTTTACTAAATATCACATCATAGCCATGATCTTCCAACATAGCAACTGAAACAAAATTATTCTTCGTAACTAGAACATACATGGCATCTTTTAATGTGAGAGGAGAGACAAAATCCATCTGAAAAGTAATTGTACTGATATTCCTCACATTATACCTTCCATCATCTCTGATCTCGATATACATCCAGAGATCCTTCTCCTCTAAGTCACTGAAAAAATATTTGTTTCCTATAATATGAAATGATACTCCACTATTCAGGTACCACACAATACCCATCACTAATGTCGCCATGCATGAAATGAGTGTGAAATCCAACTCGAATTGTGAATTTAGAGCTTCACCTTCCGCTCCTCCTAAGGATTCTTTCCGACCTTCTTGTGTGGACACTTCATGGCATAGTGTCCCAACTTGCGACAATGAAAGAACTTGATTTTTTAAACATATTTGTTCTTTCTTGCTTGACCAGAATCTACCTTGGATTGGGATTTCTTCCCTTTAACTATATTTTCCTTTCCATCCAAGGCATAGTTCTCCTCATCCTCAACCTTGGATGAAGTCTCCTCTCTTTTTCTTCGCCTTTTTTCTTCCTACACGATATTGGACCATAAACACTCCCAACTTGGTAGTTTTTCTCTACCATTCATGAAATCCTGATAATTGTGCCAACTCTTGGGAATACCCTAAAGAGTTAGAGCTACCAAATCTTCTTCAAGGATAATCACATCGACCCCACCAAGTTCATCACAACACTATGTGAATTTTCTTAAGTACTGTCAAATTTATTCAACCTTTTTCATTTTGATGCTCTAAAGCTTTTCCTTCAGTGCCAACTTCCTGTGGTCACTCTTGTTCTCATAAAAATTTGTTATCCTTTTCCATATCGCAAATGGAGTTTATTTCCCATGGAGATTCAAGACAATATGATCTTGAATGCCTCCCAATATGATGCTCCTCGATTTAGCCACATCCTTCTTCCACTTAGCGAGATCCTAGGCATCAACTGCTGGGATTTTTACTACATTTTTCTTTATGTAATCTAGTATCCCATTGTCATCTAACACTGGGCCCTCCATATGGATCTTTCATGCAACAAAATTTTTGGTTCCTTCCAAAGCATACTCGAGCCTGAGTTCGGTGAAAGTCATCTTCTCAGTCCCGGAGAATGCCTGCAACACTGATCTTGAAATTCAAACCTCCTAAAATAACTTCAAATCCTCTTCTATACTGTGAATCTAGCTATGATACCATGTAGAATTAATTGTAGATTCAATATTGTTAATGTAATGTACTAAAACATAAGACTCAAATATTCTCTACTCATCCGCAGAAATAAATTTATGATTGAGAAGCTATATCAAAAGCATGTATCATCAATTAACACACATACAAGATGATATATCTAGGGGAAATAGATTTTTCAAAACCCCTTCCAACCTATTTTGAATTATTCAAAAAATACAATGCTTGCTCAAGCCTGAGCAACCTCTACACAAGTATAATCTATCTCACTGCTTCACAATCTGACTCTGGCCAACACTTAGCCAATTTTGTTGGCTACCAAGATCCTATTTCCTTGTGTTTTTTCTCAAGTAATTAGCCCCCTATTAATTAGGGAAATCCCCATCTTGAACTATGCAATCCCTATAGGTCCTTCTCTAACTGCATGCACGACCTGCACAACTTGGATAATTATACAGCTGATAGTATCCAACCCTTGAACTCCAATATTAACTGGGTAAATTTTATTTAATGCATACATGATTTAATTATGGATGATTTATAAGTTAATTGGTTGAACACTGAAGCTACACCCCACTCCTAGACCTCCAACTAGTTCCTCCAACTATTGGAACTAGTTTAACTGAATTTAAATGAATTAAATTGTTACAACTGAAATTAACTCAACCTAGGCTCCTAAAATTTAGGAATCACTCTACAAAAATCATGTTATGCCCTCAACTTGAATTAACTAAGACAACTAAGTGAAACTAACTTATTTAACTCATTCAAGTTTTCTTGTGATGCGGGATTACAATTTTCTCCTAATTTAATTCAATGGAAAATTAAATCAGGATTTTCTTGTTGCATTTTAGACACAGAGATTTGATGCAAGAAACTTCATCAAGAAACTTTGTCTGGGATATGGATGCTCATTGGTAGAGAAGCAGTGCTTGATACTTCTTGAGTGACTCCACCTGGGCTATGGATTCTCACTAGTAGTGGAGAAATATCGGGGATTTGTATAAAAATTCTAAAAATTTTAAACTCGCAAATATATACTATCCTTATCACTTATAAAAAAATGTGTGTTTGGATAATATGTGGTCGAATTATGAAAGCAACTAAAGAGGCTAAATCTGTAACTGAGGTTGAATATCTAGATCAATGGGGTTCATAGGTTGAGTCAATACTTATTGAGGATCAGACTTTTATCTTTAAAAAGGGCCTAAAAAGAGATGCAGAGGTCCTACCTATGAATCTCCAATTGTTCTAGTTGCTACAACAACCCCCCAAAATTTTGACATCTTAAAATTTTGGATCCCCCCATATCGAAATCTCAAAGGAATAAATATTTTAAATTTTCTAGGTTCCTTTTTCTTAGTAAAATCATTGATGCATCTTCCTTAAAATTATATGATAAACCACAATCACCTTTTCTATTCATAGTTTAATTAGGGCATTTCTACAAGATATTCACAATCACACTCTACATAAGCACATTGCACTATGTAAACTTTCGCACCACCATAAACTTGAGAGCCCATCAAAACACAAGTTTGTATTTATTTCACCTACCTTCACACATGCGGATGAAGTCTATATAAATACTTCAAGCCCTTATTAATTTCATTCAATCACTAGGCTCAATTTTCTCTGCACGAATTTTTCAAGAAAAGAACTCAACTACCATTGAAAGCTACAATTGCGGCCAAGTGACCAAATAAAGGTAGGCATCACACCTTTTCCTTAAATCTTGCAAGTGCATGTTTCTTTTGGTTTTATGTGACTTTGTATTTTTTGTGTGGCTCTTCATATTCCATGAGTCTTGTAATTATCATATTTAACAAATGTATATATGTAGGTTCACTTTCATTTGAAACATTACCCCCACACTATCTGAGCCAACCCCTAATCAAACACTTAGCCAAATTTTGACTTCCCTCAATCACATACTCATGTTTTAGTGTGACAAGGTTTTAACTCTCCATTTGAAAATCTTGATTGCATTTTTCCTTAGTCTTTTTCTTACTAAAAGCACTCCTTAACCTCTTAGTCATTGTCACATAATTTAACAGTCCATATTTTTCTTTTTTAGTTTCACTTGCAAGTTTTGATTGTGTTTCACTTTATTACCACCTCTCATGCACTTTAGTCTCGAATCTCCTTCATTGTATACAACCTTATGCATCCCGATTGCGATTTACATAGCTATCACACTTATGAAGTTTAACACTTCATCACTCCTCATTGCACTCTTTCCCTTGAAAACCATGACTATGATTAACACAAGCCTTCTACCCTCATTATTCTCTTGCATGTGAAATATAGCCACATATATCCTTGCATTGATATTTCCTGTTAAAATTTTCGATTGCAACCAAGACATAACCCTTAACCTTGAGAAGTGTGACTGTGACTTATCCAACTGGAAATTTGTGGCCACTCGCTTATCCACCTAGACCTCCAGTTTATTTCATCACTTTCCTTGATTATCACAAAAATTACTATTTTTAGCAGTTTTTTTTTGTCCTGAACTTCCAGAGTTATTTTGACCCCCTAAATGATGTTCTTTTGAGGTCCATCGTAGGCCTGTAGCCCACAATTCTTGTAATACTTGGAGATATATTTCTAATGAGGTATTGTATATACCAAATGAAGATCATATGACCAAGTTACGGTCCCCAGAATTTGGCTGCCTAATTAACCCTAATGGCACCCACAAACTCTTGGTGCTCCATCTCCTAGGGTTAGTTTTTTGGTTGTGTAGGGTTTTCCTTTGTTGTTCAATAATAAAAAGGCCCTTTATTCTCATTGTAGCATAGTTCAGTGGCATGTATCTGCTACATCTCTTCTCATAGATAAGCTCCAATCGCTTGAGCTAGTTTATTTCCATTCTGTATGTATGGATATTTCAGTTATTTGATATTAATGAAATGAAGTTTTTTTTTCTACTCCATATATGTGTTTATGTTTATATATGTATTCAATTTTGTTCTTTCATAAGTCCGAATCCAAATTTGCCTCAAGTATTTTGGTGAAGACAAATAATCAATTGGTAGGAGAAAAATAACCAATTAACTACACAAATAATTAAAATTTCACACTTTGGTCCCCGTGGGATATCCATCGTAATCCACTTCTCTTTTTTCTTCAAAGTAATTGGGTGCACCCCCCCATGCATCTCTACCAATCTCTTCTACTCAACATATGATTTTCCATTCTGCCACCATGTCTCTCATGTCCCCTCAAAGGATTTGTAGATAAATGGAACCCAAGATATCATTGGGCAAGGTTCCATATTTATAGGTTCATCCCTAGCTAATGCAATGGTTTTGCATCAAAAAAATTTAAGGAGGTATCAGAATTTGGTCCACCAAATGAAATTCCAACACTCCATCCTACTTCTACTCCATGACATGTATTCATGGTTAAAGAGGCACCCCTACAACGTTCCCTTTTAGTGGAATCTTATGTTTTTGCCCAAACCAAATCTAACCATTGTCATGAGTTAATTTGTAGGTTTAATGAGATATTCCTAAAGCTAATATATCTACACCATTGAATTTTTGTGACTTGGAACCTAAAAATCCTAGAAGAAACTTTCATTTACCCTTATGCAAAAGGGTTCTTCCTATGGATTTTTATTCAGCTAAAGATCAAAATTTCATCTTAATATCAAGTCCTTGCTTCTAGGGTAACACTATATTGTGCATGAAACCATGGTTCCAACCATTGACCCCTCTTTGGATACCCTATCCTTCGCCCCAATATGGGTATAGCTCCCCATTCCCCCCTATATCTCTAAAGCTTCAATTCCCTATAACACATAAGGAATTCCACCAACAAATTTCATTTTTGAAGTGATGATATTGTGAAAATATATATTATCACAGTTTCTTAAATATATGGCAATATTTACTTCTCTAAAGAATTTCCTTTTGAGATCACACTAGTAGCTAAATTTTATACCTATCATAACCTTTGGATTATTAAAGAGTAGTTTTCCGTTGACACTAGGCATGTGGCATATTACTATTTAAAATCCAATGACTCGACATTTCAAAAACAAAAAAGTTAGTGGAAGGGCACACATGAGAAATATCACTACCTTATTAACATGGAATCTCATATAACAAATTTCCAGGAAAAAAGAACAACAGGGGATTTACCAAAAGTTCTAGTTGGGGTCGGATAGTAAATGTTATGTGAAAGAAAACTCTAGCTAAGTCAATTGATCCACTAGAAGCTAACCTTATTTAGGGAGATAAAAGCACCCCAATATCCTCTTAATAAAGCTAGAGTAGCCACACCTTTTTTAGTTGAAATGAAGTAATAATTCCTCCATTCCTCGAAGCACCCTAATTATGGTGAGAGTGGAAAATTCTTCCCTAAAATAACACCCAAGATTAGTGATAGATTGGAAAATGTGGCAAATTTTGAGGACCAATTCCTTCCTTAGCCCCCCATGGAGGAAGTACTGAGGGAATATGGATCCTAAAATAATGATTTTAAAGTGGGGCCAAAAGAAAAAACCACTAACCTATAAGAATCAATCACAACCTTCCAAGATAATCCAAAAGAATGGGAATAAGTAATAAATAAGAAGATATGGATATCCTAGCTAAGGTTCTCACCTTATACAACACTTTAGTATGCATTCTTTTTTTCAATTACTATGCAAACAATTTACTTGAATATATCCATGTACTTAAGAATGTAAGAATCATAGGACTCCCTATGTCTTGGTGCTCCCCACCCCTAGTGGGATTGGAACACTAGTATTGACATTAGATAATATCTATACTCTCCCATTGAATGAGTTAGGCTACAACACTTTTAATTAAAATAAACAATTGTCACTAAGAAAACAGATGAGAATATAGTTAGGAATCCCCATATACATATAAAACATATAATATGAAGTCACATGGACTAAGAACCTAAGAATTGTAGCCTTCACTATAAAACTAATCTATGAATCTTTCATAGAGTCTTAGGTCTCAGACCCCAAAAAATGGTAGTGGGACATTTTATGGAAAGTTCTTCAGGCTTCACTCAAATGTATTATTGCCCTTCTGTTAGTCTTGAAAAATAAAATTCTCACTTGGGATAATTTACTGAAAAAAGGTTGGGTAGGCCCAAGTAGATGTGCCTTTTGCAGGTCCTTGGAGGAATCTATCTCACACCTTTTCATTTCATGTCCCTATTAGTAATTACCCACCAAAATGGGTATACCCATAGGAAGAATTTTTTTTCCTACACTTGGCAGTCGGTCAATAAACTAGACAACCAGTAGTCCCTGTCAACCACCATTAGACAATGATATGCCATGTGACTTCACCACTTGCATTAGTTATGTGCCTCTCACCATTTGACACTAGCACTTGGATGAAGGTGGATACTATTCAAAAGGTACTTTGATAACTTTGTAGTCATTTTCATATACTTGTTTGTTTTTGGAATTTAGTATGGATAATGGGGTGGGCTAAAAGATTGATATACCTTGATCATATTCTTGTTCTCTCACCTTACCCGAGGGGTTAATCTTTGACCCTAGTCTAGTTGGACCTACCTTAAGGCCCTTTGGGTTATAGGATGGGTACTACTTGGAAAGCCATGATTGAGATAGCATGGTCCATCTTCCCTACATCATACTTAACACTTTCCATGCCACGTTACAAACCCTATATCTCACCTCCATTCTTCAGGTACAAATTGTCATTGGTTCTTTTGGATTTAGCACTTACATGTTCACATAACTTGAGTCGGGCCTAGAATATTTTTCCCTGGGAGGTTGATGCAGCTAAAAGAAAAGGAAAAAACATATCATGGCCACAATAAAAAAAAATAAAGAAGATTTAAAATGTAAAAAATGATCGGAACATAAAGATTAGCACATGGTAAAAAGCCTAGCATGAGGTCTACCTATCTCATATGACCATCACATGGTTCCTAAGCACCTGATGCTCCATCACATCAAAAAGGAACCCTTGCATGTACCAACCTCGATAAGCGATAAACAGACTCATCTTAAAGGGGTAGTAAAATTGTTATATTGTACAAAACAAGCTCTAACACTTGAGCTATAAGAGGCAATTAAAGGAATAATCAAGAAGAAGTAAAAGACACATAAGAGGGGTGAAAAAAACAAGGCCAAGCTAGTAGCTCATACATCCACGAATGCTCCCTCCTAACATCTATAAACTTAGGACGTGGACACTCCAATTAGTTGGTCCCTTTGACCATGCCACTTGACCATGAATTCCTCTCCCCTCCATTACCATATTATTGTTCACTAACACCTATCAATTGAAGGGTGGACCAAGGAATGTTACTTCGCCTTAGGGGCTAGAAGCACCTAATGTGGTTGACCTTTAGCCACTCATACCTAGGGAGGAAAAACCATTACCACACCTCATATTTTTCTCCCTTTGTCGATTTCTTTCTTTGAGAGCTACCCTCACAATACCTACTATATTTTGAGGCAACAACTCCTATACAATGTAGGTAGTTTTCAAGGTTAATGTTGAATTGGGGTTGATTTCTTCCTGGGCTCAAGAGGATCTTGTAGAATGCTTCAGATTGTAGCACGAGGATCCATCAACATCAAAATTTAAACCTTTTTATTTCATTATTATAAACAACATTTGGTGGTCAAGAAGTTCCAATATATTCTATTCTTGTGATGTCCCATTGGATTTAATAGTGGGCCTAATAAAAATTGTGTAAAGAATACAAAGTTGATCCAAAAGAAAAGAAAATGCAAATTATGGTTTTACCACCTCTAGACCAATCCATTCCATGGGATTATTTGGATGGAGTCACATAAGGTCATCCTTCCAAACATGGAGTAGGTTTCAATTTATTTCTCAACTATACTCATGTACATGCAGGTTTGATATGCCCCTGGGAATGATTATAATAGCACGAGAGAGTTTATTACACTGATAATACTTATTTCTATAGTATCTCAAGAAGAAACTTAAAAAAATTCATGTTCTCGAAGATTCCAAGATAGTTATTGAATGGGGAATCCACAACATAACTATTGAAAATGTGTATTTGAAGCCCATTCTACGAGACATACAAGAAGCTTTAACTTGTTTTGAATGGATTATTTTCACTCATACTCTCAAAGAATTAGACGAAATAAAATGCTTTATACAAAGAAGAAATAGAAATGCCCCTTGGATCTATGTCCATATCTAAAATCATTCATGGAGAAGAACACAAACAAATAGATTTCCATTATGAATTTTTATTCATTGTTGACAATATGTTTTTTGAAGTTTTGAAAATGATCTTGTAACAAGTAGAATAATTTGAACTTTATGTATATTGTTTTGATGGAGGACCAAATGAAAAGGTGAAGATCAAGTTAGATGTTTTTTTTGTTTATCTGTTTTCCTAATTAGTCATTTTAGGAGTAAAATATGTATATTCAATTACTTTTAATATAAATAATTTGTTTCTTACAGAATACATATATATCAAGTGGAAGACAACACCTTTATTAAAAAATATACTAATATTTAATGCATGTAGCAAAATTCAGAATAAAGTCATGCAATTTAATGATACACAAAGTTGCAATGCCCATTGATATAGAACTTTGACATTTAGAGTTTATCATGCATTGCCTATTATACCTACAATCTAATTCGACATTTTTTCATAGAAGCTTAGTTTAGATTGTTAATGTTGTATGGTAAACTAATTGACAACCTATATTATTTTTTTTGTTCATGATTATTATTAAACTTTCAACATTTGGATTTAGATCACACAGTCAAATTGTTAATATTATATTAACATAATCTAGTAAACTTTGAATGTTTGAATTTAATTTAAATGTTTATTTTAAAATTAAGTTAGTAAGCTAATCTTGCATTTAGGAAAATCAATAACTAACCATAAGCTATAGTTTCAAAGGAGGGTTATTACCTTTAAGAGGGAAAGATTCCACTAACATATTAACTAATAAAAGTAATTATGTTTTTAGCATATTTATAATTTAAATAGATCTTAAGAATTTGTTCTTCTTAAAAACGTTAAAAATTATTTTCAAATATTATACTAGATTTCCAATAAGAAAATCAACAAATATTATCCACCTACAACTCTCACACCATCTCATAAAATAATAAAAATAAAAATACACAACAAAAAACAAAATACAAATATAAAATTAAAAATACACTTAAAATGCAAATATAAAAACTAATAACCACTAATACTAAACATCACTACAAACTGTATTGCTAGAAGAAAGGGCATAGGAATATAGATCTTGTTTATTTTTTTTATTTTTTTTAAAGGAAACTTGTTTGAATTAAGATTTTATTTTGAAAGTTGGGTTTTTAAAATTTAGGTTAGTTTGTAATTTTGCTTATTTTATTTTATTATGATAAAGTTTATTATCAATTTTAAATTGGTGAATAAGACTTTTTTGTTTATAAAATAATTTTTTATTTGTATTTTTAAATAATAATTTGACTAAAGTTAATGAAAATATATACTCTATCTTTCTAATTTTAAACCTAAAAAACAAACATATACTCTTAACTATTAAACTCACTCAAACTATATATTATATATATTTACAACCAATAATATAATATATATCGTCCTGAACCATGCCCGTCCTATAGCCTGTCCTATCACATTGTATAATAGTATAAGTGTTGGGAAAATAGTTAACCTAATTCCATTATGAAATCATTTACACCTGTCTTTTTACCCAATTCAGAATCTTTAAATCTTATATTTTATCTTCAAATTATTGAACCTGGTTTTTTAAAACTCCATTATGGTGTATAATGCTGAGAAATTAAAATAATAAAATAAAAAAGGACGATCTTAACTCCATATGAAAACGGAATATTTAAGCCGTACAAGGATCACACTTTATTACATCCCTGTCAGTACTGTCAAGAAAGTCGCAAGGGAATACAATAATGATTGCATTAATGTAGACACCTAGTGATCTCACCTTGTCTTCCCATACATGACAAGCTCCTGTGAGTAAATGTTCCTTAGTTAAATCTTAATCTAAATAACACTCTGCCATTCATCAGTGTCAGCGCAATGCATTTTCTTCTTTGTCAGAGTGGCATATTATAATAATCTCCGGAACGGTTTGTGAAAGTGATAACCCACTACTACTAAATTTTTACACTGTGAAATCAGAATGATGCTGATTTATGCATCTGAAACTGCATAGTTAACATATTCCTCTCAAAAGGGAGAATCGACCACATGACCTGAATATCTTCGTATGGACAAGATTTGATGTCGTAAAGCATTTCAAGACCGGCTGAAACACATTATCACCAAAATAGAAGCATATTATTATAAAATTAATATTATTGAGTATAGAAGCATATTTTATACTCAGTATGAAAAGATGTATAAACTTGTTAGTAGTCAGTTTATGTCTTTTAAAATAAAAATAAAAATAAAATTTTATATTCTAAATAGAAAAATAATGTTGGCTATAATTAAAAAAAATATGCTGTAAAGTAATTAAAAGTAAAAATAAATGTGTAATCAAATATTTAAATCTTATGCTTTTCAAAAATATTTCAACCATAGATTTAAATAAATTATTTGAAGATCTGTGTTAACAAATTTATGTGGATATTAACTTTAAAAAATCAAGTTTTTATGGTTAATTTTTTTATTTAGTCCTATATATATTCTATTTAGCATTCAAAAGTACAATTTAAACAATGAAAAATAACACATTGTATTTTGCACTCTAAAAAAGTTTGCCCATGAAGAAATTTGATCCCTCTTGGCTCATGTTAAATCCTTAAGATGGATCTATGAGGATTTATTTGAATTTGAGTTAATTGATTTACCTAGGAGTAATTAATGGTATCCTCTTATCTAGAGTCAATTCTTGACAAGATAAATTAATATTTAACTCTTTGACATGATAAATTTTAAAGGTATAGACCTAGGACTTGGTCTAAGAGATCCGAAACACAACAACAACATCATGGGCGCAAGTATATGGTGGAAATGGGTCTCCTGCCCACATACATTGTGGGAGACCTTATGGGCAGCCAAATATGCTGGAATAGGCCCAAGGAGGAACTAATTAGATTCAACATTGCTCTTGGAGGATCTCAAATATGGAATGCAACCAGTCAATAAAAATATCTAATCCAAACACATAACTTCTCGAAACTGGGCGATGGAACTCAAGCCCGGTTCTGGGAGGACTCATGGCAACAAATGCCCAACCTATCCTCGATCTTCCCTTGCCCCATCTGGTGCACGGTCTTATAGGCAAGAGAACAAAACTGTGTTTGGGACTTTTGGACTAATGATGCAACTCAAGGTTACAAGAATTGGCTCCACACAGATAGATGGCAGGAAAATTGGAACAATGAACATCACAAAGATATTTGGGAGGAATTAACAAAAAGGAGAATCAGAACTCAGCAAGGGCTAGACCTTCTCCGTTGGGGCCATACTCCAAGTGGAAGTTACTCAACTAAGGAAGCCTATCATCTCATTCAAACTCTGAACCCTAGCCCGACAAATCAACTATGGAGGAAGATATGTACAACTAAGCTCTTGCCCAAAGTAGCTACATTTTTATGGTTCCTAAGTAAAAGACGCATCCTCACATGGGAGAATCTCAGGAAGAGAGGATTTGTGGGTCCTTCGAGGTGTCCTCTATGTCAGAATGATATCGAAACCATCGATCACTTGCTGGACCTCAACCCCATGTCCAACACTTTCTGGGATAGGATTGAGATCGAAGATCCAATCGAGATCGGGGCAACATCACCAACACCATTAGCAGGTGGCAGGATAACCCCTACTCCAGCAATCTCTTAAATTGTCTCTCGCAACTCATTCCAGGACTACTCATATGGAACATCTTGAAAGAGTGAAATAGAACGATATTTAAAGATGATGCTTTAAATCAAGAGCAGATTTGGGCCAAGCTACACAACAACTTAGAAGAAACTCTTGACATGGATCATTGGGGAAACGATGATTTCCCGAAAAACACAGCTGAATGCACTATCTGGAACAATTGGAATATGAGTATTGAACCCCCAATGGAGAACTCCCCATCGCGCACAGGAAGGATCAACGCACCTGAACTCTAAAATCCCCCCCCGGCCAGTTTTTTCAAATGAAACTTCGATGGAGCCTCCAAAAGCAACCCAGGGGAAGACGGATTTTGGGGCATCTTCAGAGATTCTAATGACAATCCATTACATGCCTACTATGGAAACCTGGGGTGGGATAGCAACAACTCCGTGGAACTAGAGGGGCTCATACATGGTATCTCCATAGCCATTGAACTTAATTTCTTCCCACTGGAAATGGAAGGAGATTCTCAAATCATCATCCAAGTGGCCACCCGCATCCTCCTTGGCTCTTCTTCCATAAAGGTCTCCACCAGATCGCGACTACCAACCGCCTTAACCATTCGGAACACCTGCTACAGCATCACTAGGCCATTACATTCCACCATGTGCGTAGAAAGGCAAACACCATAGCAGATCTCCTGGCCAACAAAGGAGTGGACAGTCACTCAACGCTCTACCACTCAAATTTTCTACAGATTCAAGATGACATCCTACACAAGAGATGCCTCACTGTCCTCCAAAAGTATAGAATTTTCCTGGATGTAGGTGAAATTTTCAGAATGTGCGAGGATAGATCTTCCCATGCTCAGGCTAATGCCGCCTTGCAACGCTAGCTCTAACATGATGCAGGAAATAATTTCGTCCATAATTCATAACAATGCTCTGACACACCTGACCTCTTGCCATACTTCATATCACATGCAGTCTCGCTTGGACCGTCCATCATGACATCTGCGCTTGTGCCACAGTCCATCACCGCATTTGCGTTTGTGCCACAGGTCTTCAAAAGGCTTGGTTGCTCCTCATTCAACCATCCCATTGCTATTCTAGTCGGTCTCAAGAGCCATTGCTATTATTCTCCCAATCATCACGCCATTACTCCTGCTTCCCTCATGCATCTCCATTGCCACTACTCTCCCTGATGCGTGCTCCCCTGGTTGCGCGCCCCCCGTCGCGCGGCCTCCTACTGAGTGCCGCTCTCTCTCAGATTCTCCCTGCTGCGCGTCCCTACTGTGAGCCCCCCGACTGTGCACCTCCTTGTTGAAATCCCCTCCTCCTATGCCTCTCCGTGCTGCACGCTACCCGTGGCAAGTTCCCTTGCTGCGCACCCCCTGTGCGTTACTCATGGCAAATTCTCAAGGTGGTATCACCGTGGCCAAGACCAGCGTCTAGAATCCATTGAAGGTTCCTCTTCAGCTAACCACAAAAGGGAGGCTAATCAAAGGCCTGAATGCACTCAGGAAGATATTTTCTTAACTTTGCAGAAGCCCAGGGGCAGAAGAGGCCCCAGAAAATCTACCATCATGCACTCTGAGATGCCCACTCCTCAGAAAACTGAGTTGCTCCTGGTTCACAAGCCAACGGAGGAGGAGACAGATGTTTGGATCATGGATTCAGAGCGAGTATGGACCATAGGTTTATATGCAGAGTACCCTGTGGCTCCTATCATCCATGCAACCCCTCCGAAGCCCCCACGTGCGCCTACAGCTGAGGAGGAGGCCATAGCATGTGAATATGGTTGCATCATCGAGGAGGAGGACCCCGCAACAAAGGCAGATGAAGGAACACCATGACTGTGCAGTTTCCTGGTTCTTTTCTGTTTTTTGTCAACTCAAGACATACTATAGCTATTTTTTTATATATGTATTACGAAACATTTTTTAAAACATGACTTCATGACTCTAGTAAGGGGTTGGTTTCCTCCTAGGACGCAACCCCACATTTTCTCTATTTTGAAAACCACAAAGGTTGGGATTGGCTAAGCACCTTTTGCCATCTTAGCCCAATGCCTATGTAAAGTTTCTTTCATGATCTAATATAGTTTAGCCTAACTTTAAAAAAAAAAAAATTGTTATAGACCTAATATGTATATTCCTAACATAAAATATATACAATTGTATATATTAAAAAATAAAATCATTTATTTGAATTTTCAATTTAAAAAGTTGAAACACGGAGTGGACAAAGTTCTTTACATATTTATACATGTGTTGTACTTTCTTTGGCTTTGAGACCTTATAAAGTTGTGGGAGATAATTGAGCCGGGAGGCTCATTCTACAACCTAGTATGAGGGGATGTGTAAGTTTGTATGTTTTTCTAGTTGACATATGCCCCTTTCAAATAAAAAATAAAAAATTATTCCCTAAAAAAAAAATTTGAATATGTTGTAAATTATGTTA
Source organism: Pinus albicaulis (assembly GCA_034641835.2). Taxonomy (NCBI): domain Eukaryota; kingdom Viridiplantae; phylum Streptophyta; class Pinopsida; order Pinales; family Pinaceae; genus Pinus; species Pinus albicaulis. The sequence continues at coordinate 611,671,206 of CM076572.1, forward strand.
ACTAATTTATGTGGATATCAACTTCATATATATTTATATATACAAATAATGGTTAAAATAAAATATTTTAATGTCAATTATATATATTATATGTCATTTTAAAATAATTATATATATATCATAAAAGTTTTTATTGTTAAAATTTTTATTTGTTCCTATATACAAAACTAGCATTTGCACGAAGAGGTGCAAAGTAACGTTGGGGAGTGGGGAAAGCAATAATTAAGTGAAATATATGGAAATGTTAGTTTCTATATATATTTTAAAGAATTTAATAGGAGGTTAAATTTAGAACTAAATTTACACTAACATAAAGTAACCCTAATATAATTGTGCCAAAATAATGGCATAGTAATGATGGTATCTTTCCTCTTCGTGCTCCCTTCTCATCCTATGTTTTAGTATATGACATTTGAGAAGTGGAGAAAGTATAAAGGTGGGATAAGAATAAAAAAGTGACAAATATGAAGAGATAAAATGAAGGAAATGAAACCCTTTGCACTCAAGAAGCATACAAAATGGATTCATGAACTCCCTCATAAATTAGATCAAATAAAAAAATCAGGGAGCTCCTTGCCAATAATGAGAAAGAAAATAAATTTGGAAAAAAGGAAAAAACTTGAGAAAGAGATGCTCATTTGAATATAACACTAGGCTCAGAAGCATCTCTTGCCAAATTTTGCTACTAGGGTCAAAAGCATCGCTTGCCAAATTTGACTACTCTATGTGAAATTCTATTGAAATTAAAGTATTTTTTTTCATTGTGTAAAGACAATTTATCAAGCAATGGTTAACCACTCTATTTATCAAGAAATTTTCTTCTAGTTAACACCTCTATTTGTCCAGGAAGTTGTTTGTGTTGCATAGAGGGCTTTGGTAGGAGAATGAGGAAGAGTAGCGACTCTCGTGAGTGCTAGATGAATCGTTTGGGTGGGTTGCACTGGGGCATAGAAAAGAGAGACCCCGAGTTGTCATTTATTAATTTGTAAACCCTATTTCCAATAGTTGTGGAGAGGATATGAATACAAACTAAACCCTAATTAAAGAGCTGAACCAATAGCTGCTAACTGCATCATATACGAAAAAAAGAAGTTTCTATGTTAATTTGTAGAATGTAAATACCCTCGAGGCGCATATATCTCCAAGTGGTCATAGGTAAAATGTCTTACACAAACTCATTCAATTGTTGGTTATCCTTCCTTCTATTGATGGACTTATTCTTTTTCCCTTCCATGATGTGAGAAACTCATTGGTGCCGATTCCACACCCATTTCGCTTCGTGCTTGTCTCTCATCAGTCAAGCTGGAAGAATCTTTACCATCTGCTGGCCTTTTTTTTAATTATTGAAGGTGATAAAGTGCAGAGGAAATCCTTTCGTATTCCTTGAAGCTCCATGCAGTCACCTATTTTTTTTCATTCAAAGGTATGTACCACGGTCTGATCTTTTTCTTCTGCTATGTTTGTGGAACAATTAATAAATTATCTATGGATTTTCATGGTTATGAATTACTTCTTTTCTTGTCTTATTTTGATAGTTTCATAGAGTATGTTAGACAGGCAGTGAAAGAATATAATGTTGGGAATTATGCTAAGGCATTTTCTCTTTACATGAATGCCCTTGAATAATTCAAAACTCATCTGAAGTATGAGAAGAACCCCAAGATTAAAGAGCCTATTACACATAATTTTACTAAGTATTTGCGAAGGGCAAGGGAAATCCGTTGCTCTCGAGAATCTTCAGTTGCTGGAGATATATATAGGTTTTAGTTAGGAAAGTAAATCTCATATCTACTTTCCTTATTTATTTCACTTTCCGATTGATTCTTCTTTGCAGACCACTATCTCAACAACTTCACTTTAGATTATTTTTCAAACGCACTTCAAGATGATATCATATTCATGTTCATGATCTTGGGCAGATCTGCACTTCCATACTCAGTTTGATCTGCACCTTAACACAGGAACATTTCCCCTTGCATGTTGCATGTATCCATGGCACAACCTTAACCTTGAATGTTGTGACCACTTCAGGATTACATGCACAACCTTTGATAAACAGCCAGAGACATTCCGCACTCCTATTCTGGAAAATCGCAACAATTCATTACACTAATATACCACAAGGATGTATCTTAAATAGTCTTGAATCTTGTCAAAAATTTGCACTAAAACTTCGACCAAAAATTATTCACTTAAACTCGTCCTGTAATCCGCACTAAACTTCAGGATAACTGAAAATCTGTGTTTGAATGAACCGAAAAACTGAGGTATATATAGAGGAATTTATACTGTCGTTAGGCCGACCTGCCAATTGGCTTGTAAGCCAACTTTTTCAACTGATGAAGGCTGACTTTAACACATCAATATAGTTACTCTTCCAGCATTTGAGTGAGGGCTGATTAGAGCCATTCTTCCACTATTTCTGGACTTGGTCTTGGAGCATTTCTTTAGACTAGATCATTCATGTATATATGAAACTTATTACATTTATATCCAGAAGACAAAACCCTAGATAAACATCAAGAAGAAGTATATTAACCTATAATAAAATCTTACTCATGAAACCCATGAAGCAAGTACAAAATACATTTTATTATATTTGTCTTCTTCTTTACATAAATCTATAATTACATAGTCAATATGAAGACTGATCCTAGTTACACTTTTCAACAATCTTCACCTTCATCACTGCCCTCAAATGATCTCCAACGCAATCAACTCATCAATGACAAATTTGTCTTCTCATGAATGTGTCTCCACAGCTCTTCATGTTACCCAAAAAAATTATCCAAGGTCACCTCATGATGGCTTCAATGCATCATGGTCTCTAATATTATCTCCAAGACAACTTCTAAAAGGATTTTCAACAATACTTGCCCCAACAAGATGTATTCAAGATACTCCCACTACAACTTTCAAGATGGCATTCCAAGATATACTAACCAAGAAGATCCCTAAGACTTCTTCAACTTCACTTTAATATGTATTCACCAAGATTCTTCTTAAATACTTCTCCAAACTATGCCCAATATACTTCTGTCAATGTCAATCCAAGTCTTCTTTGAATATCCTTCAATAGTTTCTCCAAGGAGGTTTCTCTAGGTCTTCAAATTCTTCAAATAAATGTCCAAACTAAGTGTTCAAACCTGCTATAAATCCATCATCAAAAGGTCTTCAATGTGCTACAAAGGGGTATGTCAGGGTTGTTTAAAAAAACTTTCAAGTGCTGCTACAGGACTATTTTAAAGCTGGTCCAAAATTGCCTTCTAAAAACCTTAAAAGATGTCACACAAACACCTTAAATAATATTCTATACAAATATTTATGCCAAACCTCCTTTCAAGTCAATTCCCCAATGTCTGTAAGTCAGATATTAGATCTTCCCACAAGATTGATTCAATAAGTCTGAGAAAAAATGCTTCTTCCAAGTCAAAATCTTCTTTAATAGGCTCAAGGGTGTGTCAAGGTTTACTCCACAATTCTGAGTTATGCTTAAGGTATTTTGTCTCTTGACTAAAGCACAGGAAAACTCAAATTTGAGCTATGTGCTAGCCTAGAAGGGTTGTTTCAATAGATATATGTTCAACCACAGGAAGGCCAAAGTTTAGAGACTATCCAAGCTCATAACAGAGTCCCTCTCAGCCTCCTCAAATAGTTCTCCAATAGTTTTGTAACTACAACATTTCCAATGATCTGAGTTATTGAGGCTAAGTCCATAGTTCGAGGTTGATGAGGGTATCACAGTGGAGATTCCAACCAATTCTGAGCTTAAAAGAAAATTTTTCTCACTTGTTACAGGCCTGAGGTTATATGTTTCTTACACAATCCGAGCTACAATAGCACTGAGTTGTAATAGTAATTTCTCTCATTTTCTCCATAGGTTTGAAGCTAACCACAATTAATAGACTGAGCTTCTTCCACTGCCCACAGATCCGAGATACGTTATAAGAGACTTGTCTAAGAGATTGTAATGCAGCATGCACAACTCTCACACACAGGTTTGAGTCTCTGCACTGATTTCCCGAGCTTTCTCAAGTTACTTACCTCAGATCTGAAGACCCATGCCTGAAATCATAGGTTCGTGCTACTAGTGCTAAGACCGATCCCTAAAAAACATTTTCCAGTTTATTCAGGTTACAGGGGCATAGATCTAAAGCCTTTTTAGTAAACCGATTTATCATAAGAATCTGATCACAAGTCGAAATCCCTAAATCCAACCTCGAGCAACTTTGGTATATGTGCATCTATTTCGAGGCCTAAGCAACTTCAGATTTTTATCTAGATATGTGAATTTTGACTTATCTTTCACTGTGATGTAGTTATTGTGACCAGAGCAAAGACCAGGCCCGACAACAAGGACGGGTATGGAGATGGAGAGGATCCTGAGCAAACAAAATGCGGGCCTCAATTCAACAATTATTTGCGAGAAGCCTGACGTGAAATGGAGTGATGTGGCAGGGCTCGAAAGTGCCAAACAGACTTTGCAAGAGGCAATTATCCTTCCTGTTAGACAGAAGTTAGGCATTATTAGTGAGAATCCTAACGTGAAATGGAGTGATGTGGCAGGGCTTGAAAGTGCCAAACAAGATTTGTAAGAGGAAATTATCCTTCATGTCAGACAAACGTTAGACGTTATTAGCGAGAAGCCTAACGTGAAATGGAGTGATGTGGCAGGGCTTGAAAGTGCCAAACTAGCTTTGCAAGAGGTAGTTATCCTTCATGTGAGACAGTCGTTAGACGTCCAATGCAAATCTAGGACAATGGAGAAATCAGAATCTAGGACGGTGGCGAGATCGAGTATGGAAAGATGAATTAAACTCACTCAAGTGTCAACATATAATTGGTTAGAAGGGTGATGAGAAATTTTTCTGATTGGGTGGGGTGAACAGTGTTTACCCACCCAATCTCATAAATAAAACGCCTCTGGCGTAAATATAATGCACTGCGAAAACCCCTCCCCTCACTACTTAGGTACATGAGATAAATTAAGTAATGCAAAAACTGAGAATCCATAATTTTTCTTAGGGTCTGCCTGTTTAAATAATATTTGGCTAGTGTTCTATTTAGCATCCAACCTTTCTTTGATGACCGTTTGCTTGTGGTTTTGTGGATCGGGTAGCGTTTTTCTCATAAACTCATACCACACTCTATATTTTAATTTTCCAATTCACTGCCACTCTATTTCAAAAAAATTACCATCTCCATAGAATAATATAATGTATGGAGGGCGAAATTCATTATAATATAATTTATAATGTAATGTATGGAGGGTGAAATTCATTATAAATTTATTATGTAAAAAAACAATTTAAATTTATTTAATATTTTGATGTAAAAAGATGTTTTTACATTATGAAATTTTATTTTTAGTGATAAATATTTAATTAAAATAAATTTATAATGATTATTAATATAATTTTATTCATGAGGTGTGGAATTTGACTTTTCCTGATAAATATTTAATTAAAATAAATTTATAATGATTATTAATATAATTTTTTTCATGAGGTGTGGAACTAGTAGGATTTAGTCCCTACCCAGTTTCCTAGTGGGGTTTAGTTCCCCAACCAGGTTCGAGGGTTTCATATTCAAGGTTTCGAGGAAACTGGGGTTTATTTCCCACCCAAGTTCTAGGGTTTTGTATTTAAAAGGTAAATCCTGTGAACCTATCGGTTTTAATTTTAATCCTGCAAATTTCACTTCTAAAAAATTATTAAGCATTACCCAGGAAAATTGTATATGTGAATTATAGTCAGGAATTTTTTTTTAACAAATTTAATTGTTATGAATGAATGCAGTGCCTACTCAATACTCTGTGGGAAGGTAGATAGACACAGTGAAATATCTAGAAATAGATAAAGAATATGAATGTGTACCTTTTAATGTCAGGACACTCATTATGGCTAGAAAGTTGAAAATATTTTCAGTTCAAACATGGATGAAATCCCTACCTCCTAGTTGAATCGAGGCATGAATGATGTACTCTGCTATTTTCTCCAAGTCCTCTCTTGCATCTTCAACATTTAAAGTAGGTACCATTTTCCAAGCATTGCCAATCATTTAGAGTAGGTACCATTTGCGAAACTAAATCTAGTGATATTAACTTCGAGATCTTGCATTTAGAACTCCAGAGTCCAGACCCAGAAAGTACACCTGATGCTAATTGTGAAGCATACCCGAAAGTGGAATAACTTCCTCACCAACAGGTGTCCCACCTCCATTCACGAATGGCCCATTCTTCTTATGTGACTTTCAAACAACATTAACGTTAATTCAACAACTCCATTCTCTAAAATATCTAAAACAATGAAAAAAAAGTAAACACAAAATCCCATATGTATCACTTCTACAAAATATCTTGCCCTCTTTTGTCAGCCAAATGAATTGTATGTGTTCTAGACCATCAATGCCAGTTCCAGAATTTTTACCCACCTATTCAAAATGAACACAACAATAGTAATGACCAGCACAAGCAGAGAGAGATGTTTAGGCAGGCTGGTGAGAAATTGACATTCCCCCCATACCAAATTGAAACCTGCATACCTGAAAGTTGGAGGTTTTAACCTTATACCGGATCTTGAACGGACAATTGATTGAATGAGAAAACTAGCAGTAAAGCCCTCTTCGATTATGGGATGGGCCTCTGAAATTCTCTCTCAAGAAGCTTCTACTAGAGCTCAAAGTAAACACCTCAGGTGTACCTTACAATGGCTCTGAGAAAGCACCTCAAGTGTACCTTACAGTGGATGGAAACAACCTTAGCAAACACCTCAGGTGTTCTTAAGTCTTAATGGCAGGATGGAATAACTTTTTGTTCTTCCTTTAAGTTAGACATCCCAAAAAAATTATGTATAATTGAACCAGGCTCCCACCCATTCGCCATCGAACCACTAGGGAAACAAGTGGTTTTGGGTGAGTAGTATGATTCCTTGAGTTTCCCATGGAAAAGCACAAAGAATTAACCTTCTTATTTGACTGTTCGACTGGGGCTGCATCGCACACTTCAGGAAGTCTTCAATGTTGCATACTTGATCGTGGGATTCCATGGATGGATGGAGCCTTGGAGGTATTTAGAGGGGTTTTCATCAATGAAGTTCCTATATTACTACCTATCAATAATAGTGCATGGAATGTACATTCATGGTAGAGGCGATTCGATGTGGCACTTTAATCTAGGACAAGTGAATTACAATGAATTATTGTGTAAATACATTATAAAAAGTCATTAATTCTCTTTATAGATGGACAAGATGTTCCACATCCCATTCACATGGTAGAGCATAACTGTAACAAAAATCAAGTACGACGGGACGAATTAAATTCACCCACATGTCAACATATAATTTGTTAGAAGGGCGATGAGAAATATTTCTGATTGGGTGGGGTGAACAGTGTTTGCCCATCCAATCTCATAAAGAAAACGCCTCTGGCATAAATAACATATTTTATTTTGTATTTTAAAAAAATGTGCACTTGAAATTTGATTTTTCTAGGCTCATATTAAATCCATACTTTAATAAACCTATACTAGTATAGTCCCAAACTCTTTTTTAAATTGGAACAACTGCACTAACTATATTTTTTAATTTAGTATGGCCTTTTTTTTTTCCTTTTAAGTCTCAGCAATCCTAGAAGTTGAATTATAGTGGAATGCCCAGATTATATGATATTGCAGAAGAGAAAGCAAGGTGAGGTAGTGAATTATAGGGACAGATAACAGTCATGAAATATATGGATAAGGTTGGTCAAATTTGGAATAGTTGCGGGAGGGGCAAAGCTTACTCATCTGCAGCTTCTCAATCAAGAAAATTTCGTACCTGCACTGGGCAGTTTTGGACAAGTAGCTCTTTCTGTGGACACATCGTTCGAATCGATAATCTAAATTATAATGTGCTAATATTAAATCTAATTACATTAAATTGTATTTATTAACCCTCTAACATAAGTAGTTATTTCATGCACTAAATTTTTTGTACGGTTAAGATAATAATGATATTTCGACCCCCGAATGTGGGTGACAGAACTAACACGTATGACAATCAAATCTCACACACCCCAGAGGACGAAGATCTTCTACGCAACGCCTCACCTGTTGCGGATCCTCAAACTGTTAGCCATCCACACGAGACGAACAGAAACAGGAATGATGATGAGACATCAGGAATTGCGTCACCCTGTCCAGGGCACCCCTTCACATCTATCACCTTAAATGATTATCATGATTAAATCGTATAGTAGCCATCCGCCTTCCCTCGAGCCTGCTTAGGTGATCGATCTTTGCACATAGCTACGTGCAAGGCTTACTCTTTGCCATCCTCCTCACATGTGTCCAAGCCCATTTTAAAGGATGAGCTCTCAACCCTGAACAACCCACAATATTTTCCCTCTGCCTTTCACTTTTTTATCTCTGCTCCAACACTTCCCTGTTTTAAGAAGGCTGCGAAGCCCTATCCAATGCACTGTTTCGTGTAGTCCCATCTACGTGGCTGCATCCATTCTTCATGCCTCTTCCTCAGCCTTTCCTACCCCCTATCCCTAGCGCTACTTCCCTCCTTGTTGCGTACCCATCCCTTGACATCTCCCCCCTGCCTTACTACGCAATGGCCCCCAGACTTTGCCAGAGAACCATCCGAGGTGGACAAAGAGGGGCTCTCCCTGGTCATTATCACCCTGGTGAGGACAATCGACTGGAGTCGATGGAAGGCTCCCCCTCCAGAATTTTGCACGTTAGAGCCTCGACCCTAAGAAAGAGGAAGCAATCCCCGAGCACACTGTGCAGAGAGGTAGGCGCGACCTACAGAAGTCCACCATCTCTCTCCAGACACACCCCTAGCCTCGCAAGACTGACCCGCTTCCAGTTCAGGAGAAGGAAGATGATGATTCAAATGTCTAGTGATGGATTCCGATGGAAATTGGACGTGTGTCCCTAATGACATAGATACAAAGTCCCCCATCCTTTGTGCACCATTCCACAAACCTGGGCGTTCAATGGCAGATTCAGAGGAATTGGTTGCACAGGCACCTGCTTTCCCCATTGAGGAGGAGGTCCCCAACAACGATGATGAAGACGAAGATTGAGGCTTTCGTAGCTGCATAGCTCTTCCATGTTTTTTGGCAAGCTTTCCATCAGTGCTTTTTTGCTTCTGCATATTTTTTGCTACTTAGATACATCAGCGCAACTATGCATAATGTAATTTTTTGTCTTAAGTTTTGTTCGAGTTGGTTTCCTCCTCTGAGGCAACCCTAAAACCGAGTAACTAAGGCTGGTATTTTCTAAGCGTAGCTTGCCAACCCCGCCTGTAGCATATGTAATTTCCCTGTTTTCGAATTAATAGAATAACCTAACTTACCAAAAAAAAAAATTAATGACATTTCGACATTAATGTAATGTTTATTTTTTATTATTAAGGATAATAAAAAAGTGTTGATTATAAATCTTCATAAGCTTTTATAATGTTAAGGTACACAACATACATACAAGAATAGTGTGGTAAAGATAGGTAGAGGTATACAAGGGGAAGTAAAAATTAGTTAATGAATTAGGGATGATATAGTTTTTTTTAATGGACGAATCAAGTGAAGAATTGTGAAGGCTGCTTATGTTTTGCAAAACATGGGTTTAGGTTCTCACCCTAGTTGCAATGATAAACTATGGCTCAGCGTATTTATCGTTTAAACTCTTTGGTTCCCATGGGATATCCACCGTAATCTAACTATTTTTTTTCTTCAAAGTAGTTGGGTTCATCTAACCATGCCTCTCTGCCAATTTCTTCTACTCAACCATGTGACTTTCCCTTATATCACCATGTCTCTCATGTACCCTCAAGGGCTTTGTAGATAAATGGAACCAAAGCTATCATCGGGAAAGGATCCATATTTATATGTTCATCCCTAGCTAATGAATTTGTTTTGCATCAAAAATATTTTAAGGAGGTGCTGGCATTTGGTCAACTAGAATAAATCCCAACACCCATGCTCCTACTCAAAAACATGTATGAATGGTTAAAGAGGCACCACCCACAACCTTTATTTTCGGTGTACTCTTATGTTTCATCTCAAACCAAGTTCAACCATTGTCATTAGATAATTTGTAGGCTTAATGAGCTATTCCTAAATCTAACATATCTACACCATTGAATTTTTGTGACTCGGAATCCAAAAATCCTAGAAGAAACATTCACCTACCCCTATGCCAAAGGTTTTTTCATATGAATATCTAAAGATAATATCATCTTAATATCAAGTCCTTGGTTCTAGGGTAACACTTCACTATGCATGAAACCATTGTTTTGACCATTGACCCCTCATTGGATACCTTATCATTTTCCCTAGAATGGGTATGGCTCCCCATCCCCCACCTCGCCCCATAGTTCTAGAGCTTCAATTCCCTATAGCACAAAAGGAATTCCACCCACAAGTTTCCTTTTTGAAGTGAAGAGATTTTGAAAAGAGATATTATCACAATTTCTTAAATATGTGTCAAATGATGGACTTATCTAAATAATTTCCTTTTGAGACCACACTAGTAGCTAAATATTACAACTATCATAACCTTTGGGTTATCAACCAGTAGCTTTCTATTGAAACTAGGTGTGTGTCATCTTACTATTTAAAATTCAATGACTCATTGTTTTAAAAAAATTCCACTTAGTGGAAGGGCACACATAAGAAATATCATTACCTTATCAACATGGAAGCTCCTAAAGTGAATTTCCAAGCACAAGGGACAACCTAATTAGGGGGTTTACCAAAATTTCTAGTTGGGGCCAAAGTTATAGGTTATGTCAAAGACAACTTTAGCTAACTTGAACGATCCACTAGAAGCTAACCTTATTCAAGGAGAGAAAAGCACCCCAATACCCTCTTAATAAAGCTAGAGTAGCCACACCTTGTTTACTTGCACTGAAGTAATAATTCACCCATTCCTCCAAGCGCCTTGATTATGGTGAGAGTGGAAAAATTCTCCCCAAAAGAGCACCTGAAAACAATGATAGATCAGAAAATGTGGAAAATGTTGAGCATCAATGCCTTCCTCAGCACCCTATGAAGGAAGTACTAAAGGAAGAGGAATTATAAAACAATTATTTCAATGTGGGGCCAAAATAAGAATCCACTGACCTATAAATAACCAATCATGTCCTTCCAAGATCAACCAAAAGAATAGGCATAAGCCATGAAAATAAAGATATGGATATTCTAGTTATTTGTTTGACCTTATATGACCCTTTAATATGAATTTTTTTTGTCAAATAATATGCAAATAATTTGTTTGAATATATCCACGTACTCAAGAAAATGAAAGGAGTGTAGGAATCATAGTACTCCCTCTCTCTTGGTGCTTCCCATTCTCAATGGTGGTGGAATAGTAATATTGACACTAGATAATGTCTATACTCTCTCATTGAATGAGTTAGGCTACATCACTTTTAATTCCAATAAGCAATTGTCAGTATGAAGAAAAATATGAGAATACAGGTATGAATCCCTATATAAAAATATGATAATATAGGTATGAATCCTGATATACATATAATACATAGAAGATGAACTAACATGGACTAAGAACCCAAGAAGTGGATCCCTTATTGTAAAATTGGTCTATGGTTCCTTCATAGAGTCTCAATTCTCAAGCCTCAAAAACTGGTTGTGGGGCATTTCATGGGAACTTCATACTTTTCTCAAATTTAAGATTGTCCTTTGGTTATCCTCGAAAAATAAACTTCTCACTTGGAACAACTTACGAAAAAGAGGCTCGATAGGCCCAAGTAGATGCACCCTTCGTAGGTCCTTGGAGGAATCCTTCTCACACCTCTTCATTTAATTTCCCTATACAATGCAGGTAGTTTTCAAGGTTAATTTTGAGCTACAGATGATGTCTTTTTGGGCTTTAGAGGACCTCATAGAACGCTTCAAATTCTAGTATAAAGAGCCATCAACATAACAATTTGACCTTTTTCTTGCATTCTTATAAACAACATTTAGTAGTTAAGAAATTTTAGAATATTCTCTTATTGTGATATCCTGTTGGATTTAGAAGTGGACATGATAACAAAAGTGTGCAGAGAATACGAAGTTGATCCAAAAATGAAGAAAATTAGATCACCTCTAGATCAATCCATTCCATGTGATTATTTTGATGCAGTTACACAATTTCATCCTTCCAAATGTGGAGTGGGTGTCATTTTATTTCTCAACTATACTCAATAAGTGCATGTTTGATATGCCCCTATGTATGATTCTAACAACAAAGCGGATTTTATTTCCATGAGAATACTTTTTTCTATAGCCTCTCTAAAAAAAGTTCAAAAAACTTCAGGTGCTGGGAGATTCCATGGTTATTAAATTAGTAATCCACAAGATAACTATTGAAAATGTATTAACATCACATTCTACAGGACATACATGAATCTCAAATTGACTTTGAGAGGATTAATTTCTCTCATATTTTAAGAGAATTAAACACAAAAGCAAATGGTGTATTCAAAGAAGCACTAGAAATGCCCCTTGGTTTATGGCCATATCAAAATTCATTGACGAGGAATAACACAAAAAAATAGATTTCCACTTATAACTTTTTATTAACCAAAGACTTGATATGTTTTTCGAAGTTTTGAAAATGATTTGTAACAATAAGAACAATTTGATATTTATGTATATTGTTTTGATATAGCACCAAATGAAAAGGTAAAGAGCAAGTTAGACTTTTTTAGGTTTATCTACGTTTCTAATTAGACAGGATGATTGAAATATGTATATTCTACTACTTTGAATATAAATGTTTTTTACTTATGGAATATATATATATGAATCTTGAAGACAACACATCTATTAAGAAATATACTTGTTTTTAATGCATGCACCCAAATGTATAGTGAATTTCTGTAATAGTGGAGCAAATTTCTCTCGTGCTTTATATAGAACTTTGACACTTAGAGTTAACATGCATTGCAGGTTAATCTAATTTGACATTTTCTCATAAAAACTTAGTTTAGATTGTTAACGTTGTATGGTAAACTAATTGACAACTTACATTAATTTTTTTTCATAATTGTCATTAAAATATCAACATTTGGATTTAGTTTACACTCAAATTGTTAATGTTGTATTATCAACTGATATTATTATTTTTCCCGTAATATCAGTAAACTTTGAATGTTTGAATTTAATTTAGATACTTGTTTTAAAACTAGGCTAGTACTCCAATCATGCATTTAAGAAAATGAATTACTAACCATAAATTATAGTTTCAAATTTACAGTCCCATAATAAAAAGGTTATTGCCCTTAAGGAGGGGGAAGATTCCACTAATTACACTGTAAAGCGTACTTATTTGAAAACAACTTTCCTAAATCGCTACATGTACCATTTTGAACCCTGAGATGTAATGTTAGACGATTCAAATCATATGGACCGAACGATTAAAAACAATTGCAATTTTTAATCAGTTACAAGAAATGAACATCAAAATAATAAGTTGTTGTGTCTGCAATCGGTGAAAAATTCCTCGGCGAGCTCTAATTGCTACGTATGGTCTGCGGGCCGAGAGCAGCACTTCCTGGTAGTTTCTTAAGAATGTATTCGAGAGTATAGTAGCCGGAGAATCTTGGAGTTTGCAGGCCGAGAGCAGCACTTCCTGGTAGTTTCTTAAGAATGTCTTCGAGAGTATAGTAGCCAGACAATCTTGCACGCTTAGCAGGAGGTTCCTCACCGCCAGAGGCAGATGATTCAGAGGGATTGGACATATTACGCCATGCTGCTGCTGGAGGTCTCGATTTTCTCTTAAAGAGCACTTTCCAATACCAGAAAATCGATAACAATGGCGAGGAAATACTACATGAGCAACACAACAATGGCGGTGTCGATACTATTGCTGGCATGTCTGTGCAGAAGTTTTGATGCTTCAACTCGTATTGGGGGGATCCGCGATGTTCCGGGGTTCGAACACAAGAAAGAGATTCAAGACCTCGGACGCTTTGCTTTCGATGAGTACAACAGGCAACAGGTCTCTACGTGTAAATATATATACAATTTCCGGTTAATATTCTCTCTTTATGGTAATGCAATTGACAGTTAGGGTTTTATTGGCTTTTGGCAGAATGCCAGTATTTCATTTTCCAAGGTAGTAAAAGCCTAGGAGCAGGGCTGAAATTATAGAAATAGCTCCCGGGGTGATTAAGGTTGTGATTCGGGAGGCTAACAGAAGACTCAGGTTTTCGATGGATGAATTGGAATTGGATATGTGGCACTTTATGCTACCTACATCCACTCCGCCAGAGCTGTCAACTGCAATTTACAATGATGGAGATCTTGTTGTGATCGTGCCCAAAAATTTTCACACTTCCGATACAGAGGAAGAGGAAGAAGAAGTGAAGAGCACCTTGGTTGAGGCCAGAGAAGGATATTTCAGCGACAGGAATGGCTCTGGGATCAACTCAGGGAAGGTGGATGTCTACTAAGAAAACCGAAATGGAGAGGACTCTGGTATGGCTAAGTTCGAGGTCAGGTCTTGCATGAAGTGGAATCAGCCTGGTCGGCCCTAGTTCTTTCACAAGACTTGGGAACTCCATTGGATCCCCTGTGTTCGTTCAATGATAAGTTTACCATATCCATGCCATGACTTTTTTAGCGATTGTAAAAATTTTTACAAGCTTTTATGCTTTTAGAAAGTTTCATTTTAATGTGTTTTATCAGATCTTGGTCACTAAAATGGACATAATGTTGGTAAATTTTAGTGGTTATATAATACTGGGAGATTGCCTGGTCCATAATATTTTTCTATTCCCCAGGCTAATTAGGTGCAAGTTTTTTTTGTGGTCAAACTTCTTTTCTTTCTTTTTTTTTCTTTTTCCCTTGTAAATTTTATTTGGAAGTGCTTCAACGGAGATGCACCTAGGAGCTGCAGTGCATTGAGTGAATTTCTTTCAGCTTAGATGCTAGGTCTGAGGGGAAACCACTCTGCTAACATCGCCCTCATCCCTTTTATACTCATGTCAAAGCTAGCTGGATGGGACAGACTACAACAAGAACGAAGCCCTGGTGGATAGTTTAATGGTTTGGCGATAACCAGTGAATCGATGCCCTATTCACAAGTGTTAAATTGGCAATTTCAAACATGTCTCTAGATCTAGGTCTATTTTTTTCTATATCTGATATTCTTGTAAAAAAGGATGAAGCAAGTTGTGCTATATAACTCTTACTGCAGATTTTGTGTTCTTTTATTTTACAGTTTACTTGAGAAAGTAATTTTGGTTGGACCAATTAACTACCAGAGGTCTCAGTTGTAATGTAGCTTTTGGGTAGCAGAGGACTATAAAATTACTTCTGTCCAAGGCCTTTTTATTATGTTGTTACATTATTAGTACATAACTGATTGTGCATTATTTTTCCCTACAGAATAATTGATATTCTTCGTTTACTACTTACTATTACTGTCTTCCCTGTGTTAAGTAGTTGGTACATGTGAACTTTATTTCTATTTCGGAGTCACGGATGCCAGAACTCTTTTTTTTTATCGAGGCCTTATGTAATATTTATCTGTCTTTCAATATTTTTAAATCTTACCATAACATCACTGGAAACCACAGTAGGAAGCTGAACCAGATATTTGTAACATTGTATGCCAAAGAAAAAAAAATTATTTACAATAGGCCTGAATGATAAATGTGTATAATTCGGTTTAGCATCCTTTAATCATTTAAGGAACAATTTGATATCAGTAGAAGGCTTATGGTTTGAAAATATTAGGTTGTGTTGTTCAAGGATCTTGTATCTACAGATGAGTTGGTTGCTGGCAAATAGATTTAAATGTAGTGTCTGCCTGTACCTGAAGCAGATCAATCATGTAGTCCATCAAGATAATGGAATAGTACATAGATTTTAGTAACTAACTGTGTCTTCATCCAGAACAGTGATTTCTGACCTACTCTAAATTCTGACTGCAATGGCTAATGTTGAAACCAAAAACCCTGTTGTCAAAACCATAGAAATCTACCCTGTTTAAAACTTGAGAAGTCGCATTGCACCTCGAAATTATTTTAATAGCTTCAAATCTTAAGTTTTCTTTATGTTTAAGTGGGATTCTGTCTCAGTCCTGAATGGCTAAGAAATGTTGAAACTTTATGTTTGAGTTGTCATCTACTCTGCCTTTTCAGCATGCATTTTATGATTGTAATTTAAAGGATTGTTGCAAATACCGTGTTGGTGAATATATTGTCGAGGGATGTAACTTATGAGGAAAATTGCGGAAAAAATTGACAAATCTATAAAACAAAAGGAAAAAACCACTTTCTTATTCCATTTTCTTAAACATCTATGGTAATGACAACCTCAAACAAACGCATTGTTACATGAAAGTGAAAATAAAACAGATATATAAGATTTATGGGATGTTGAGCGTACATTACATGTTGATATTGAATCTAAATTACAGTCCTAACAACCTCAAACAAATGCATTGTTACATGAAAGTGAAAATAAAACAGATATATAAGATTTATGGGATGTTGAGTGTACATTACATGTTGATACTGAATCTGAATTACAGTCCTGACTTTTGAAAGGCTGATGCAAAATCAAATAAAAAAATAATAATAAATCTATCTCATGATTCGTCAAAATGAGTCAACTTGATGCTACAGTGATAAATATATAATGAAATCATTAATTCCCTCTACCCCTTTTATGGGCAAAGGTGGTTCTCTTCCTTGGAAGTAGTAGGTGTTAGTGCTGAGGTGAAAGGCAGGGGAATTGAAATGTCCTCTATTAGCCACATGTCTTTGATTCCTTCTCATATTTCTTCTTTCCAATATCAAAAATTGATTGAGTGGCAATTTGGACGTCTTCTGGGGTAAATGCAGGGCAAATTTCCACTTCATGCCCTCTAATTTTGGCAACTTATTTCACTGTTTATTTCCTTCCCACACAACTTGCAGCTGAAACTTTTCCGATTACGAGGGTCAACCAGCTGACCGTAATCTCCAATTAACTACCAGAGTTCTCAGTTGCAATGTAGCTTTTGGGTAGCAGAGGACTATAAAATTACTTCTGTCCAAGGCCTTTTTATTATGTTGTTACATTATTAGTACATAACTGATTGTGCATTATTTTTCCCTACAGAATAATTGATATTCTTCATTTACTGCTTACTATTACTGCCTTCCCTGTGTTAAGTAGTTGGTACGTGTGAACTTTATTTCTATTTCGGAGTCACGGATGCCAGAACTCTTTTTTTTTATCGAGGCCTTATGTAATATTTATCTGTCTTTCAATATTTTTAAATCTTACCATAACATCACTGGAAACCACAGTAGGAAGCTGAACCAGATATTTGTAACATTGTATGTCAAAGAAAAAAGTTTTTATTTACAATAGGCCTGAATGATAAATGTGTATAATTCGGTTTAGCATCCTTTAATCATTTAAGGAACAATTTGATATCAGTATAAGGCTTATGGTTTGAAAATATTAGGTTGTGTTGTTCAAGGATCTTTTATCTACAGATGAGTTGGTTGCTAGCAAATAGATTTAAATGCAGTGTCTGCCTGTACCTGAAGCAGATCAATCATGTAGTCCATCAAGATAATGTAATAGTACACAAATTTTAGTAACTAACTGTGTCTTCATCCAGAACAGTGATTTCTGACCTACTCTAAATTCTGACTGCAATGGCTAATGTTGAAACCAAAAACCCTGTTGTCAAAACCATAGAAATCTACCCTGTTTAAAACTTGAGAAGTCACATTGCACCTCGAAATTCTTTTAATAGCTTCAAATCTTAAGTTTTCCTTATGTTTAAGTGGGATTCTGTCTCAGTCCTGAATGGCTAAGAAATGCTGAAACTTTATGTTTGAGTTGTCATCTACTCTGCCTTTTCAGCATGCATTTTATGATTGTACTTTAAAGGATTGTTGCAGATACCATGTTGGTGAATATATTGTCGAGGGATGTAACTTATGAGGAAAATTGCGGAAAACATTGACAAATATATAAAACAAAAGGAAAAAAACCACTTTCTTATTCCATTTTCTTAAACATCTATGGTAATGACAACCTCAAACAAACGCATTGTTACATGAAAGTGAAAATAAAACAGATATATAAGATTTATGGGATGTTGAGCGTACATTACGTGTTGATACTGAATCTGAATTGCAGTCCTGACTTTTGAAAGGCTGATGCAAAATCACATAAAATAATAATAAAAAATCTATCTCATGATTCGTCAAAATGAGTCAACTTGATGCTACAGTGATAAATATATAATGAAATCGTTAATTCCCTCTACCCCTTTTATGGGAAAAGGTGGTTCTCTTCCTTGGAAGTAGTAGGTGTTAGTGCTGAGGTGAAAGGCATGGGAATTGAAATGTCCTCTATTAGCCACATGTCTTTGATTCCTTCTCATCTTTCTTCTTTCCAATATCAAAAATTGATTGAGTGGCAATTTGGATGTCTTCCGGGGTAAATGCAGGGCAAATTTCCACTTCATGCCCTCTAATTTTGGCAACTTATTTCACTGTTTATTTCCTTCCCACACAACTTGCAGCTGAAACTTTTCCGATTACGAGGGTCAACCAACTGACCGTAATCTCCTAGTGGATCCAATGCCATTGGTATATTCATAGGACATTGATTAAAACTAGGACACACAAAGAAACAGAAAACCAAAACAAAAGAATGCTACAAGTGAAAAATCAGGCCTAGATAAGCATTAAATCTCCCATCAAAATTGTCAAGAAGGGGAAAATCCAATGGAAATTTCATGTACTATACTAAATCTCGAAAAAAAAACAAAATATAAGCATAATTTCTTATACATATTGGGAATATGGAAATGGTAGATTGGAATTAATCCCCACTCAACAATAGCTCTGCTAATGGTGATGTGAACACTGGATCCCCCCTCATTAGCTCGATAAACGATGGTGGCAATAGTATTGGTACCTTTAAAAACTCATGAAATATTGTAATATCTGTGATATCGACAACACTGCTTTAAAGTTTATACCGATATTTGAATCTGGATTAAAAAACCATATTAGAAAGCAACGTTCGATGAACGTGATGAGTTTATAGCTCAAATGGTTTGGCCTTGTATCTGTAAGAAACGAATGTCAGCTATTTCTTGATTGGTAGATGGTAATGGCATTTTTTCCGATGGATCTGTTCAAACTATCAAGGAATGATATCCCTCTTTGGTCTGCCTAGGCTCTGTTGCCTACTAGTCATATTTGGTATCTAAAGTTAAACATCTGTGGAAAAAAACAATATGTGCCATGTTTTCAGTATCAACATACGGATATGGTTATGCTTGGGTTTTTTTGGGTTTACTTTTCATTGATTCCAAAAAATGTGCTTTTGATGTATGTTTAATGCTTATATTATTATCCTTCCATATGCATTGGGAATGCTTTTGCATTCACAGAAAAGATGATAATATATTCTTGAGCAGTTGGACACATTTAGAACGGTCTACCTTCTCTCTGCACCATTTACTTGCGAACATTTCATATCAGAATGTATTTCCTTGACTAAACTTATAGCTTATATCTTAAAGTAAATACACGGTCTCTTTACAAGTTCATATTTGATGCCTGAGGATTTTGTTGTCAATGTTGTTTTAATTTTATATACCCCTACCCATTTAGCCAGACCTGTTATGATATTCTACCTGATTTATACGGCTGCGCAGGGAAAATTTCCACTTCATGCCCTGTAATTTTGGCAACTGATTTCACTGTTTATTTCCTTCCCACACAACTTGCAGCTGAAACGTTTCCGATTACGAGGGTCAAACAGCTGACCGTAATCTCCAATTAACTACCAGAGGTCTCAGTTGTAATGTAGCTTTTGGGTAGCAGAGGACTATAAAATTACTTATGTCCAAGGCCTTTTTATTATGTTGTTACATTATTAGTACATAACTGATTGTGCATTATTTTTCCCTACAGAATAATTGATATTCTTCATTTACTGCTTACTATTACTGCCTTCCCTGTGTTAAGTAGTTGGTACGTGTGAACTTTATTTCTATTTCGGAGTCACGGATGCCAGAACTCTTTTTTTTATCGAGGCCTTATGTAATATTTATCTATCTTTCAATATTTTTAAATATTACCATAACATCACTGGAAACCACAGTAGGAAGTTGAACCA
Organism: Pinus albicaulis; assembly: GCA_034641835.2. Classification (NCBI taxonomy): domain Eukaryota; kingdom Viridiplantae; phylum Streptophyta; class Pinopsida; order Pinales; family Pinaceae; genus Pinus; species Pinus albicaulis. The sequence continues at coordinate 611,691,357 of CM076572.1, forward strand.
GATATTTGTAACATTGTATGTCAAAGAAAAAAGTTTTTATTTACAATAGGCCTGAATGATAAATGTGTCTAATTTGGTTTAGCATCCTTTAATCATTTAAGGAACAATTTGATATCAGTAGAAGGCTTATGGTTTGAAAATGTTAGGTTGTGTTGTTCAAGGATCTTGTATCTACAGATGAGTTGGTTCCTGGCAAATAGATTTAAATGCAGTGTCTGCCTGTACCTGAAGCAGATCAATCATGTAGTCCATCAAGATAAAGGAATAGTACACATATTTTAGTAACTAACTGTGTCTTCATCCAGAACAGTGATTTCTGACCTACTCTATATTCTGACTGCAATGGCTAATGTTGAAACCAAAAACCCTGTTGTCAAAACCATAGAAATCTACCCTGTTTAAAACTTGAGAAGTCGCATTGCACCTCGAAATTATTTTAATAGCTTCAAATCTTAAGTTTTCTTTATGTTTAAGTGGGATTCTGTCTCAGTCCTGAATGGCTAAGAAATGCTGAAACTTTATGGTTGAGTTGTCATCTACTCTGCCTTTTCAGCATGCATTTTATGATTGTACTTTAAAGGATTGTTGCAAATACCGTGTTGGTGAATATATTGTCGAGGGATGTAAATTATGAGGAAAATTGCAGAAAACATTGACAAATCTATAAAACAAAAGGAAAAAAACCACTTTCTTATTCCATTTTCTTAAACATCTATGGTAATGACAACCTCAAACAAACGCATTGTTACATGAAAGTGAAAATAAAATAGATATATAAGATTTATGGGATGTTGAACGTACATTACATGTTGATACTGAATCTGAATTACAGTCCTGACAACCTCAAACAAACGCATTGTTACATGAAAGTGAAAATAAAACAGATATATAAGATTTATGGGATGTTGAGCGTACATTACATGTTGATACTGAATCTGAATTACAGTCCTGACTTTTGAAAGGCTGATGCAAAATCAAATAAAAAAATAATAATAAATCTATCTCATGATTCGTCAAAATGAGTCAGCTTGATGCTACAGTGATAAATATATAATGAAATCGTTAATTCCCTCTACCCCTTTTATGGGCAAAGGTGGTTCTCTTCCTTGGAAGTAGTAGGTGTTAGTGCTGAGGTGAAAGGCAGGGGAATTGAAATGTCCTCTATTAGCCACATGTCTTTGATTCCTTCTCATCTTTCTTCTTTCCAATATCAAAAATTGATTGAGTGGCAATTTGGACGTCTTCCGGGGTAAATGCAGGGCAAATTTCCACTTCATGCCCTCTAATTTTGGCAACTTATTTCACTGTTTATTTCCTTCCCACACAACTTGCAGCTGAAATTTTTCCGATTACGAGGGTCAACCAGCTGACCGTAATCTCCTAGTGGATCCAATGCCATTGGTATATTCATAGGACATTGAGTAAAACTAGGACACACAAAGAAACAGAAAACCAAAACAAAAGAATGCTGCAAGTGAAAAATCAGGCCCAGATAAGCATTATATCGCCCATCAAAATTGTCAAGAAGGGGCAAATCCAATGGAAATTCCATGTACTATACTAAATCTCGAAAAACAAACAAAATATAAGCATAAATTCTTATACATATTAGGAATATGGAAATGGTAGATTCGAATTAATCCCCACTCAACAATAGCTCCGCTAATGGTGATGTGAACATTGGATCCCCCCTCATTAGCTCGATAAACGATGGTGGCAATAGTATTGGTACCTTTAAAAACTCATGAAATATTGTAATATCTGTGATATCGACAACACTGCTTTAAATTTTATACCGATATTTGAATCTGGATTAAAAAACCATATTAGAAAGCAACGTTCGATGAACGTGATGAGTTTATAGCTCAAACGGTTTGGCCTTGTATCTGTAAGAAACGAATGTCAGCTATTTCTTGATTGGTATATGGTAATGGCATTTTTTCCGATGGATTTGTTCAAACTATCAAGGAATGATATCCCTCTTTGGTCTGCCTAGGCTCTGTTGCCTGCTAGTCAGATTTGGTATCTAAAGTTAAACATCTGTGGAAAAAAACAATATGTGCCATGTTTTCAGTATCAACATACGGATATGGTTATGCTTGGGTTTTTTTGGGTTTACTTTTCATTGATTCCAAAAAATGTGCTTTTGATGTATGTTTAATGCTTGTATTATTATCCTTCCATATGCATTGGGAATGCTTTTGCATTCACAGAAAAGATGATAATATATTCTTGAGCAGTTGGACACATTTAGAACGGTCTACCTTCTCTCTGCACCATTTACTTGCGAACATTTCATATCAGAATGTATTTCCTTGACTAAACTTATAGCTTATATCTTAAAGTAAATACACGGTCTCTTTACAAGTTCATATTTGATGCAGGATTTTGTTGTCAATGTTGTTTTAATTTTATATAACCCTACCCATTTAGCCAGACCTGTTATGATATTCTACCTGATTTATATGGCTGCGCAGCTTACTTAAAACCAGTATAGATCCGATGTTCTTTTTTATTATATTATTAGTATTTTTGGAAGGTCTTCTAATGAATTAGGTTCATTGTACTTTTAGACATAACTTAGCTTCATAGACCCTTATTTGATATGAGCCTCCATATGCATCTAGCTACCAAAGCCTTCCCAAAATGATGCATATTCTTAAACTCCAACTCTTTCACCACCTTAAAACTCAACTTACTTACTCTATACTACTATTTCCTTTGTTACTGCTTTACAACGTTTCCTTTGCAACATATGGTGCAATTTCTAGTATATTAACTAATAAAATTAATATACCTGGATGTGTAAGTATGTCAGAAGCCAAAACAAAACAAAAAAACTAAAGAAAATTTAAATAGTAAAATCTAAATAATGTGAGCTTAAACAATAACTTACATAACCAATTAAATAAACAATTTAAAATTTAAAATAAATTTAAACAATATAAATAAAATATGAATAGCTTTACAAACACTCCAGAAAAGAGATGGTAAACAAATAAAGATAAAAATAAACTAGAGGTATCATAAATAAATAAAACCTCTTTTTATACTTACTCTCTAGGTATGGTAAATAAATAAAAATAAAAATAAACTAGAGGTATGGTAAATAAATAAATAAAAAAAATTTATATTTACTCCATAAACTTATATATTTACAAAAACTCAAAAAAAAGGTTTTATTTAGATGAATCCTATGGGCCAAATACCATGGGACAAATACCATGGGCCAAATACCATATTTATAAAAGAGGTAAGATAAATAAATAAATATAAAAGGGGTATAAATAGGTTAGATAAATAAATAAAAATATATCAAATAGGATTAGAAATCAACATATAATTATATATCAAGTCTATGGCCCAAATACCATGGACCAACTTATTATTAATAACATGAAAAAAAAAACATTATTAACCCTAACATTATTATTATTATTATCGTTAAATCTAATATTCATATTAATATATTATAATATAAGTATTATTAAATTAAATAACTTTAGATTAATACAATATTAAATTTTTTATATTATAATATATATTAATATATCATCAATATATATATATTAACTCTTGATATATATGGGATGGAATATCAAAGACATATGATAGAGGTGGAGACATAGGGGGAGTGACAAGGGAGAGATGGAGATAAAGTAAAGGAGGTGGGAGAGGAGGAATGAAGAGAGAGAGAGGTGGGAGAGTAGTGAGAGAGGTAGAGAAGGGTAACCGATGGAGGGAAGCATAAAGATGGAGGTGGGAGAGAGAGAAGGAGAGAGGGAGGGAGAAGGAGAGAGGATTGAAGGGTAGAGAGAGAGAGAAAGAGAAGGGATGAGGGAGAGGGAGGTAGGAGATAAAGGGAGAGACAGGAAGGATGAGAGGAAGAGGAGAGATGGAGGGATAGATATATGGATTTGGAAGGGGATAGAGGGAGGGAAGAAGAAATGTATAGAGTGAGAAGTTGAGAGAGAGCGAGTGGCAAGGGAGAGATGGAGACAGAGTTTGTATGTTTAGGGGTGAGATAAAGAGACATAGGAGTGATGGATACAAGGGGGGAGAGACAGAGAGAGAAGGAGAAATGGAGGGATATGGTAACATAGTTGGAGAGATAGATAGAGTGATGGGGGAAGATAGAGGATTGGAGGGCAGAGAGAGAGAGAGAGAGAGAGAGAGAGAGGCACATAGAGTGAGGCGAGAGATAAAGGGACAGAGAGGACTTGAGAGAGAGGAAGAGAGCGATGGGGGAAGAGAGAGGATTGTAGAGAGAGAGAGAGAGAGAGAGAGAGAGAGAGAGAGAGAGAGAGAGATGTGGGAAGAGAAAGGGAGGTAGAAGAGAAAGGGAGAGAGAGGAAGGAAAAGAGAGGGGACTTGAAAGAGAGGAGGAGAGAGGGAGAGATAAAGATATGGATTTGGAGGTGGAGAGAGGGAGGGATAGAGAAATGGATCAGGATGGGGAGAGAGGCAGGGAAAAATAAATACATAGAGAGTGAGTAGTGGAGAGAGAGAGGGAGTAACAAGGGAAAAATGGAGAGAGTGTGTATGTTTGGGGGTGAGATATAGATACAAACAAGGAGATATGGAGAGAAGGAGGGAGAGATGGAGGGGGAGAGAGAGGGAGGTAAGAATAAAGAAATAGAGAGCGAAAGGTGGAGAGAGAGAGAGAAAGAGAGGAAGTGATAAGGAAGATGGAGAGAGAGGGAGAGAGGATAGCAGGAGGGAGAGGGAGAGGAGGAGGGGATGATAGATAGATATATTGGAGAAAGAGAGTGTATTTTTTGGAGTTGATATAGATATAGATGGAAGGAAGGGAGATAGAGATATAGATGGAAGGTGAAGAGAAGGAAAGGATAGATGAAGACAAGGAGGCAAGGACAAAGATATTGATAAATGTGGAGTGAGAGAGAATGTGTGTTCTATGGGATGTGATAAAGAGGCAAATAAGGAGAGATGGAGGGATATATAGATATATATGGAAGGGGGAGAGAGGGAAGAAGATTTCTTGCACAAGATTCAGTGATTTCAGTGTAGATGGTGATTTCTAGTCCTATTTGATTGTCTGCACTAGATGCATTGATTTTAGTTGATTTCTAATGATATTTGATTACTTGCACTAGATGCATTGATTTCAATGTAGATGATTTCTAATTCTATTTTATTGCTTGAACTAAATGCATTGGTTTCAATGTATATGGTTATTTCTAATCCTATTTGATTGCTTGCACTAGATGCATTGATTTCAGTGTAGATGTTGGTTTTTAATCCTATTTTCCTACTTGCACTAGATGCATTGATTTGAGTGTAGATGTTGATTTCTAATCGCATTTGATTACTTGCATTGGATGCATTGATTTCAGTGTAGATATTTTTTTCTAATCTTATTTGATTTCTTGCATTATATGCATTGATTTCAGTGTATATGTTGATTTATGATTTGATGTAATTGGATGTATGATGGTACATTAATTTTAAAGTCATTGGATTAATATTGTCCATCGATTTTAGTGTATATGTTGATTTAGGATTTGATGTACATAATTGGATGTATGATGGTACACTAATTTTAAAGTTATTGGATTAATATTGTCTATTGATTTCAGTGTAAGCACAAAAACTTATTGACAATGTATATTGATTTTTGTGTTATTGTAATTAAACCTATTAATGTTGGAGAGCAAGAGAGACAAAGTATGATGTTTACTACAACAACTCTAGCTAAATATTTAAATGGTTTATGATTCTAACTTTCCTGTTCATATAATTGATATGAACATATGACACAACTAACAAGGTGACATTAAGAATAGTAGAAGAAAATAGTTTGAAATTGATCACAATGAAGATTATTTGTAATTGATTATATTCTTATTATTCACATTTTATATCATTCAATATTATTACATTGTCACTTTGCATTCAAAATTTGTATTTCACCATTTTTCATTATTAAAGTTATTTTACAATATTTATCATCTCAACAAACTAAGATAACTAAAAAAATTTAAAATTAAAACGATGCAAACTTTTGCTCAAGTTTTACACAAAAAATAAGTTTGCACCTAGAGAGATTTTATCCCTCTCTGGCGCTTGATAGATCCAGAGTTACCATACTCTAATTTTTCATTCTCAATTTTTCCTTCTTAAAAGCTTTACAAAATCATAAAATATTATCCTATAACTGTTTCCTAAAAGAAAATAAAAAATTACAATAAAATGCAAATATAGAAACCAATATTATTTCACATAGATACACACATTCTCAATATACCTTAACACATCCATGAAAAAACATATTTAATCATTTTGAAAAACATATTTAATAGTTTTGGTTTTTAAACTATATTCAATGCATACATTCCGAAAATACATAACAACCTACCATTGCACTTTAGGGAATGGGTTAAAAGATTGAAATTAATGGATTTTATTGCACTTTCAAGACTTGGAAGAGTTGAAAGATTAGATGGTAAGATTTTCCATTGATAGTTGTATTTCAAAAATAAAAACTATATTGCGGCTATGGCATTCCACTTCTTTCTTTCTGATTAGTCTAAATGGTTCAAAAGCTTAGCATCCAGTTCGGTGTGTTTTAGTATTTTTTTATTTTTATTTTTTTATTTATTAATTTATTTATTTTTTTTTGTTTTTTTTGTTTTGTGTTTCAGCATTATTTTAATTTTCCTTTTGGGAAGAAGCTTGGTTGAATTAGGATTTTTTTTGGGCTAGTGAGGTTTCTAAATTTATATTTGTTTATAATTTTTTTTACTAATAAGAAATATTAAAATGTGTATAATTTTTTAGTTAAATTTATTTTTTCAATTGTAATAAATTTTAAATTTTAAGGTTAAGTTTAAGTTAGATATTAAATTGGTGTATAAGATCTCTTTATTTGTGAAACAAGAAACCTACATTCTTGTAAGATGATTGTTAATTTAAGACATACTATACTCAAACTTCTCTAATTTTAAACTGATGACCTCTTCAAAAAAAAACATATGCTCTTAACCATTAAACTCACTCAAACTATATATATTACACCATATTCTTTCTATCACATAATATAATATTAATACTATAAATTAAGATTTGGAAAAATAATTTATCATAAATCCGTTACAAAATCTTTTGGACAGGTTTCTTTTTTACCCATTCTTTAAATTTGATATTTTATCTTCCAATCATTGAAGATGTTTTTTTAAATTTCCATTATGGTGTTATAACGCTGAGAAATTAAAATTAAAAAAAGAAAAGACTATCTTAACTCCATATGAAACCAAAATCTTTAACCCGTACTGTCAATAAACTCTCCTGGGCTATCTAAATGTGTCCCGAAATAGTAAGGGCATACAAAAATTTCAGAAATCAATTAAGTCTTCCAGAATTATTGCATTAGTGTATACATGTACCAGGTAATTTCACCTTCACTTACCACACATGACAAGCAAGCACCTGTGAGTAAATGTTCCCTACTTAAACCTTAATCTACATAACACAAGAAATTACCACTCACGCCTTAATCTACATAACACAAGAAATTACCACTCACGTTAGAATTATATTAATATCATTTGAATTTGAGTAGATTGGAGTTATTTGAGTGGTGGGAAGGAATAATATTAATATTATTTGAATTTGACTATATGGGAGTTATTCTAGTGGTTGGGAGGAATGAATGGAATTTTTCAGACACTATGGAAAGAATGAACAAAATTTTCTTAAATTCAATTTCTCCTAATAACACAATGATATGAAAAAATTTAATATAATTTAAATTGTTGAAAAAAATGAATGGAAGAGGAAATGAATAAAATCTTCCAAACTCGGATTCAGTTTCTCCTAATGATTCAATTTCTCCTAATGACCTGATAAATTTTGATGTAATAGACAAACTATGTATATATAATACATACACTCATATCTATGAAAAAATCCTTTATTTGAATTTGTAATTCAAAAAGACCTGAAACACGGAGTGATACGGAGACAAAGTTTTTTGCATATTTATACCTGTGCTGTACTTGCGTTGGCTTTGAGACCTTCTAAAACTGTGGGAGATAATGTAGTCCCAAGCTCTTCTCAGAGCTGGAACAACTGCAAGAACTCCATTCTTCCATCCAGTCTCGTATTTTTTTCCCTTATTCCGTCGCAGTAATCCTAGAAGTTGGGTCATGGTGGAACGCCCAGATTATATGATATTGCAGAAGAGAAGGCAAGGTGAGGGAGTGAATTATAGGAACAGATAGCAGTCGAGCTTGCAGAATGTAATGTGGTTATAGAATCTTAATGTAATGTGGTTATAGAATCTTACTTAAACTTGGAATGCTTGCAAGCTTACTCAGCTGCAGCTTCTCAAACAAGAAAATGCCATGCCTGCACTGGGCAGTTTTGGACAAGTAGCTCTTTCTCGAGACACGTCGTCCCAATTGACAATTGAAGTTACAGTGTGCAAGTCGTACAACAGTGTTCTGACAATGTTATTATATGATATTATATAATATTAAATTGTTAGGATAACATTTAGTATTTGTTTTAGATATGTGTTTTGTGTATTTGAAGATTTTTTTGGTGGATTTTTCTTGTTTAATTTCTCTAAAATTTAATAGTAATTTATTGAAAGCAGAAGTTAGATGGGTAACTTTGCACAATCAAAAAGTCCTAAAAAGTTTAAAAACCAATTTAAATAACATAAATCAAGATTTCATCTCAATGATTCTGATAGCCTAAACTCCAAAAATTCACACTAAAAACAACTCCTATGTCAATCACTAGTTACTAACCCTTACACCAAGTTTATTTGATATTTAGTTTCAAATAAACTTAAACAGAAATGTCACCCACATAAAAAAGAACTCTGAAAAGCATGGTTTCAATGGTGTTTTTTAGGGGATAAGATCTTTCAAAGTGGTGTTTCTATTAATTTGTTAAAATATTTTGAATGATCACTTAAAGCCAAGAGATCACGGATCACAATCAGACCGAGGACTCAATCAGTTGTAATATTAGACTTTTTGCCCCAGCTCAAAAAGTTCACAAAGTTCACATAAGCAAGGATTGTTACTCAAGCTTAGATTGATAAGACGAGGTCTCAGGTTTTATTTTTTTAAATGCGCCAGGGTAGGGTGAGCCGAGGCTTTGTGGGGAGGAGCCATTTTGTTTTTGATAGCCACATTTTTTCCATATTAAAATATGATAGGATTGGGTGAAGGTTCAAACAATTTCATAGAATTAATGGCTTTGAAGTTTTTATTTCTTTTTGTCTTTGAAAAAATGTTTCTTCTTTGCAAGTTGCCCAATGAGATAAATCATTTAAAAGATTCATTTAACATGTTCATGATTTCTCATGTCTATGGGGAAGTTAACACCTAGGCACACTCTCTCTCTCCAAAGAGGGTCTTATGGTGGGTCATTGGATTTGGATGATTTCTGAGTCTCACAATGAGAGATTCCATGAGTACTCTCATAGACTTTTCATTGAGAAGGGTCCAGAAACACTGATGCACAAAATGTTTAGACTTTTTGTTGTGAATTTTTAAAGTGATTGTATATATGTACTAAACAACACTTGTATGTTTTTTTTATCAACATATTATAAGTGATTATACATTTTTATTACACGGAATATCTATTCTTGTAATAGTTTGATAATGTTTTTTTTCCAATTTTTGGACAAATCTACATGATCTACATACAAGAATACATGTTAGAAATGTATACTAAGAATGTGATTTTATTTTCTCATAATAAAATTAAGCTTCTTTTTTTCCACCCAAAAGAAAAGTTATACATATTAAACATGTATGTGCAAAATGTGATTTTATTTCTTCTTAATAAAATTAAGTTTTTTTCTAAGGAAAAAAATGTTAAATTAAATTTGAGTGTCACATACCTTATAAGAAAAATGACCTATTTATTTTTTATAAATATAATATAAAGTATAATTTTATATATAATATTTTGTTTTAGATGATTTATATCTTATTTATTATGTATTAAATGATGTAGCTTTAAATGCAATATAATGTAAAATAGCATATTAATATGAAATATAATATATTAATATATAGTATTTTGGGTGGTTGGGAGGAAGGAATGAAATCATCTTCACTTAGATTCAATTTTGACATAATAGACGTTAACTATATATATATATATATATATATATATAGATCAAATAAAAAATGTGTCATTAACCAAAGTTCTTGCTATCAAAATGATTATTGATAGCCCTGCCTCACATGTGTACCTTATGTTATAATATTATCATGCAATCTAATATATCATCTAATATGTTTTAAGATGTACACAACTTGATATAAATATAAATGGTTTCATATTAACTAGCAATTGCACCAGAAGTTGCAAAGGAAACGTCGTAAGGCATAAATTCGAATTGTGGCATATAAAAGGTCATTCCAATTATTAGTTCATAGTAGTTCTAGGCTTTAGCAACAATTTCTAAAGCTCATGAAATATGCTCTATAATTTCGAATTTTCAAGACAATTGCGATTTTTGGATGCTCAAAGAATTTTGATTTTGCTACTAGTCTAGTTTATCTTGTAGCGGAATAACGCAAACCAATATGCATATTTTTATTAGGATCTAAGAAATGAAATCGCTTTCCCTTACCAAAAAAATAAAATTATAAACTTAATAAAAATAAATCTAGATTTAACCAATCTTTATTTTTATGGTTAAATTAGACACTAAAATGGTGTATGAGATTCTCTTGTTTATGGAGAAAGGGACCCACCTATGCTCTAGCTAATTGTTTGATTACTAAAATCTACAAAGACATACATACTCAACATCCTCTAGATTTGACAATTATTTAATCACTAAAGTCTATAAAGGAATATATGCTCTACTACTCTAAGTTTAAACATATCACCTCTCAAAATAAACACATATTCTTAATCATCTCAACCAACCCACCTAATACCATAGCTATTGCTTCATAATATAAAAATTTGGCCTTCATTTAAATTCACGAAGTAGTTGTTTTCTCCATTAAAAAGCTCTGGAGATAGAGGACTTTAAGTGAGTGTCTGCAAAAATGTAGAAAAGTATGACATAGGTCTTTAAGTGAGAAAAAATAATAGGAAATTTCACATGGTAAACTGTGTCAAGACAATCACTTCAAATGTCAATATTTTCCAAAAAATGCATTTTCATTTCTAAATATTGGTTTTTGAGCATCATTATGTTACAGTTAAATTTGCTTAGATATAATCATGTGTTTGCACAGGTAATTTCTGAAATAATGTTTTTCATACATGGGACAATTTCAGACTCCTGCTTCCTTCCCCAAAAGCATTTTGACTGCTTCCTATGGTCAGCAATCTTGATCAACTAGTATTCGCAAATAAAACTACATAATGGATATAAAATCTTATGGCTTGCCCATTTCCAAATAAAATCTACTTGAATATGAAGAAACAGAGCATGGATCATCTCCCAACAACAAATCCACTACTTCTCACATGAAATGCCTCAATGGAGGTAGATGGATGGTGCAGAGCACTTCTATTTTAAGCGCCCTCATCATGCTCTCCTTGTAAATATCAGGTATCCTGCTATCTATCACCTATCTATCACCTCAAATGTGCTTTCTCTAGTAGAAATTCTACAAGTAATCCAGTGAACAATGTCTTTGTTCTCCCCAAAATCTGGCTCTATAGGTTGTCTGCCAGTCACAAACTCCATCAGCACAACCCCGAAGTTGTATACATCACTCTTTTCGCTCACCTTATATGTATAGGCATAATCTGCAAACCAAAATCACATATTATCAGTTACTTTCATTCTTCTAAATTGTTAGCATTGCATTTGTTTTTGGCTACTCTAAAACATTACTATGTTCAACCCTTTTACAAAGTATGAAAGATGGATTACTCGGAGCAATGTAGCCATGAGTCCAGCAATAATAGTTGTAGAGTATCCCCTTCCACAGGATTGACAGATTTTTGCAATTCTAAAATCAGCTAATCATGACTCGTAATATTCATCTAACAATATATTACTGGATTTGAAATTTCTGTGAACAATATCAGGAACACAATCATTGTGAAAATAATCCAATCCATGAGCTATTCCAAGTGCTATTTTATAGCGTGTCTACCAATCCAATATTGGACTGGTTGTCTGATGCAGTTTGTCCCACAAACTTCCATTTTTCATGTATTCGTATACAAGGAGGTGTGAATCTATGCTAGAAATGCAGCAGTAGAGTTTCACTATATTTTTATGTCTGATAGAGCCTAAGGTTTCAACCTCCATCTTTAATTGTTGATATTTTAGTGCCTCTTTGTTGTGTTTAAGCATGGTGGTATTGTTGTTGGTCTAGAGCTTCTTTACAACAATAACTTCTCCATCCCTTAACTCTCCTCTGTATACCTTTCTATATCCCGCACTTCCAATCATGTTCTCTTCCGTCAAGCAATGGAGAATGTCATTGTCAGTGAATTTCATATTGTAAAAGGATTTCATATCCAAAGATAGGGCTTCCATACTATCTCGATCAGGGGTTCTATACAAAAGGCAGATGATAACAAGAATTAAGAGTGAAGTTGCAACAACAGTACACACAATGATAAGTTTCATATGGAATCTTCTTCTGGAAGAAGAAGGGCATGGATTTAGGAAATATGAACTAAACTTGTTTGCACATAGTCCAGGGTTTCCAGAAAAGTTATGGTTTGCTGCCAGGTAAATCAGCTGCGCTGGCATAGGCCATGTCAGCTGATTGTTGGAAAAATCAAGCAAGTTGTGCTTCAATGAAGAAAGGCTCGTTGGAATCTGACCACTTAGCTAATTTTTGGAGAGGTTTAGAGAATTGAAGACTTGTATGGATCCCAATGATGCAGGGATAGTATTTTTCAGTGTATTTCCAGCAAGATTTATTTTAGCAAGAGCCCTGCAAAGGCCTAATTTTTGAGGCATAAGACTAGAGAGCACGTTATGCTGCAAAATCAGGATGTTCTACATGCTCAAATTTCCAATTTCAGCAAGCAATTCACGAGATACCCTATTATTGCTTGCATCTGGTCTAGCCAAGAGTAGTGCCTGCCCAATTTCTAGAGGCAGGATTCATAAGAACTGATTGTTTTGGATGAAGAGTTAAAATAGATTTTTGGCCTTGTTGATTCCTTGGCATATTTCTGCCTCAAATATATTGAAACTCAAATCAATTAGGGTGGCATGGGGTAATCCCCAGACACCAGATGGTACCATGCCTGTCAGATTGTTATTGCTTACTAGAAAGTGATTCAACGTTGAACAAGCCCCATATGATTCATGATCCCTGCTGTAAAGACATTTTGTATAACAAGAAAGTAAACTAATTGACCCCTTTTACATATATCAGGGGGGAACATTCAAGTGAGACCATTTTTTTATACATATATGGTAGTGAAATAAGACAAACTACCAAGGTTTTGTGGTATTGGACCAGTGAGATTATTCTCATATAGAGATATATCTGCTAGATAGTGGAACTCGACAAACTCATTGGGTATTTCTCCTGAAATGTTGTTTGTATAGAGGTGAAGAGACTCTAAATTGTTAAATCTTGAAGGCTCAGAGAATGTCCCATTGGAGAAAGTTCTTAGAGGCATCAAATAACCTCATGGACGTGAGGTTTCGAAACCCTGAAGGGATCTGTCCTATAAGATAATTATCAAAAAGTTCCAATTCATATAGCTTCATAATCATGGTGTTGTGTTAAATAGTAAGGCATGAATCAAGCTATAAATCAATGGTATTGAAAACTACCTTATTTATGGAAGTTAAAGTCTCAATGATATCTTGATATACAAATTAATGTGTGGATTTTCTTCTAATAGGGGTAGCTGTGTGGATCATTGTATGGGAACACACTGGAAGGGAATAAAATTTTCAAATCAATGCCTTGAAACTCTTAATAAAACCTTTAATACAATATTTACCATCTCCTCATAATTGCAGGATATCGATCCCTTGCAAGTGCGTACTAGAAATGTATTTTATGAAGCCTCTGTGATTGTTGGGTGACACTGTAGCTTTATTTTAAGAGCCAATTATGGAAATAGAGTGCATGTTTTTGCATCAATGAAATTGTAACACTACTATGTTTTGAATGTCATGGAGTAAATTCTCCAAAGTCATATATTTTTCTTTTAGGATTTTGATTGGATTTAAGTTTTACATCTGGATAGACCACTTTGCATAAAATGATGAGCTTACCCAAGATCTTTGAAGAGCACTAGTTTTACAAAAAATCCAATTTAAGATTGATTCATGACAAGAATACTGATATTGAATCATTAACCTGTAACTTCTTTAGATGAAAGAAAGAGAGTTATGATTTTAAGGTTGCAAAATGTTATTTGTATCTTTTATCATGAAGTAATCATTTTTAGAATTTAGTTGTTGATGACGGTTGGATTTTGTGTGAAAGTTTCAATGGATTACTACCATATCTGAATAGAAATATCATATGTGATGCTTGGCTTGTACAATTAGCACATTACACTTAGATTAATTGAAACAGATTCTATACAAAAGTAGTGGAAATGGGATTGAATACAGATTTGTGATAGTATTGGTGGCTTATTTTGGAGATTGATTATGGTTTATCAAAGAGCTTGAGTCCAGATTCCTAAAAATTAGGTTTTTCCTCTTAGTTTTCCATAATTAATATTTTTATTTTAATTATCAGTGATATTTTTCCTCTTAAATAGGGTTTTCTTTCAGTAGAACTACAATTTTGGTGCTTTCCCAAATTAAAATTTCATTTCTAGCGAATGATTTCGAGTGCAGGAATAGAAGAGGGAGTCTTCACTGCTGCAAGAATTTAAGGCATGAGCAATTTTCAGACAAATTAGGGTTTTCTTTTGCAAGTCACCAGACTCTTTCTGTGGCATTTCCAATTCTATTTCTCAAATTCCATGATCCCCAAATTGACATTTAATTGTTGTTCCATTAATACAACCTATACCATTATTGCACCCAAAAAAGGTTAAGGCAGATGCCTTGAAGGTTCTGGAAGATACCTCCATGAAACATACATTTTTGCATTGTGTTCAACTCTGTTTTTGTTTCTTCTTCAACCCTTCTAAATGGCAGCTCATGCAGTGGAGACCTTTCTACTTCTAAAACTTCGAGATTGTTCATATTTTGAGGTAAGTATTCTATCCCACATCTCCTTATCCTCAAACCTATCAACCGAGTCAACAATTCAAAGGAATAGGGTAGGTATTTCAACCCTAGGAAATCCTCGATCATCAAAATTGGCAATTGAGTCAACATACCAAAGGAATCCATAAAACATTTCAACTCTTGTAAGTTCTTTACTGTCAAATATTCCAACTGACTGAAGATTCCAAAAGAATTAGGAAAGCATTTAAATTCCCGCACCCAAAAAAGGTTAGGGCAGATGCCTTGAAGTTTCTGGCAGATACCTCCATGAAACATACATTTTTGCATTGTGTTCAACTCTGTTTTTTTTTTCTCCTTCAACCCTTCTAAATGGAAGTCCATGCAGTGGAGACCCTTCTACCTCAAAAAGTTCAATATTGTTCATATTTTGAGTTAAGTATTTTATCCCACATCTCCTTATCCTTAAATATGTCAACTGAGTCATTTTTAGAATTCAGTTGTTGATGACAGTTGGAGTTTGTGTGAAAGTTAGAATGGAGTACTGCCATATCTAAACAGAAATATCGTATGTGATGCTTGGCTTGTACAATTATCACATTACACTTAGATTAATTTAAACAGTTTTTATACAAAAGTGGTGGAAATGGGATTGAATTCAGATTTGTGATAGTATTGGTGGTTTATTTTGGAGATTGATTATGGTTTGTCGAAGAGCTTGAGTCTATATTCCTAACAATTAGGTTTTTCCTCTTAGTTTTCCATAATTAATATTTTTCTTTCAATTATCAGTGATAGTTTGCCTCTTAAATAGGGTTTTCTTTCAGTAGAACTACAAGATTGGTATTTTCCCAAATTAGGATTTCATTTCTAGTGAATTATTTCGAGTGCAAGAATAGAAGAGGGAGTCTTGACTGGTGCAAGAATTTAAGGCATGAGCAATTTTCAGACAAATTAGTGTTTTCTTTTACAGGTCACTAGACTCTTTCTGTGACATTTCTAGTTCTACTTCTCAAAGTCCATGATCCCCAAATTGAAATTTAATTGTTGTTCCATTAATACACCCTATACCATTATTGCACCCAAAAAATGTTAGGGCAGATGCCTTGAAGGTTATGGCAGATACCTCCATGAAACATACAATTTTGCATTGTGTTCAACCCTTCTAAATGGCAGCTCACGCAGTGGAGACCCTTCTACCTCTAAAACTTTGAGGTTGTTCATATTTTGAGGTAATTATTCTATCCCACATCTCCTTATCCTCAAATATGTCAACCAAGTCAACAATCCAAAGGAATTGGGTAGGTATTTCAATCCTAGGAAATCCTCAATCGTCAAATTTTCCATTTGAGTCAACATACCAAAGGAATCCGGAAAACATTTCAACTCAGGGAATTCTTTACTTTCAAATATTCCAACCAACTGAAGAGTCCAAAAGAATTAGGAAAACATTTAAATTCTAACACCCAAAAAAGGTTTGGGCAGATGCCTTGTGTTGAATCTTTAGTTAAACTGAGAGGGGGGGGGGGGGGGTGAATTAGTTTAACACCTTCCTGATTTTAAAAACTTTTCATTAAGCTTATTTACACCGTCATTTCATATCCAATTTAATGTGTGAGTAATATTAGAATGTAAGCAACAAATATTAGTATAATATTATAATATAACAGTAGACTTAATATGAGAGCAACAGGTATTAAGCAGATTATATATATCAGATCAATGCATAAATATCATACACATAGACACCAGATATAAGTGGAAACCCATAAAGGGAGAAAACCACATCTTATTATTGTTGTGATGCAAAGGAAAGATCCAACTCCCTCTCACCACTGTTTTTCTGTAGGCACCAACCTACAGGAGGCTCCTTCCTCAATTCTGCAAGCTACAACTTGCAAGGAAGCACCAACTCCCTTCAATTTTCTGCAGACACCAACCTACAGGAGGCTCCAACCTCAGTCAGCTACAACTGACAGCTATCAAGCTACAACTCGATAGGGAAGCTTCAACTTCCTCAATTTATCAAACTGAATGTTTGCTGATTTACTCCAGATATCAGCTCTGTTCTGTATCTGCTCTTCTTTTCTTAATCTTCTCTGCTTTATTCTTCTATATTCTGCATTCTCTATATTTGCTCTCTCTCCACACCCTTTGCATATCAAGATGATATTATTTATAGATTTCCTCACATGGCTGTTTGTATTCTACTTGGAATTCGAAATGGACAGTCATGTCTCTTTGCCTTCTGCCTTCTCACTCCTTTTATCTGCTTATTCAGAAAATATAACTGTAGGTATCACTTTAGCATTACAGTGGGAATTTTGTTTTTCCTCTGGAGATTTGCCAGTGCATCACAAACAATAAAACAATTAAAACATTTACATTCGACTTACAATGTGAACTCCAGCTCAACTCATTTAGCCTTTTGAATCGCTACGCATTTGTCTTTTCTTTGGCTGTCATTGTCTTTTCTGTGACTATGTTTTATCTCCTTTCAGCTCTGTTTTCTTTTCTGTCCTCTGTGGGGGTGTAATTGCTGCATACGTGTAACTGAGCCTTTAAAAATGTAATTGCTGTCTTTTAAATCAGGGCAATTCCAACCCTTTTCATGCCACAAGTGTCTTGTTGATGTGGCGAGTTCCGCAGGCCGGAACATACATATATTACAATTGTATTATATTGATAATAGCCCTCCCGTTACGCTGAGGCCCATGGATCTACAGACCACACAGCTTATCGCAACAGCGTTATATATATATATATGTGTGTGTGTGTGTGTGTGTGTGTGTGTGACAACGCGTTTTAATATATATATAACCCAACCTTGTCTCTTGGCTTAATTATAAGATGATTTAATCATATACTCTGCCCTTTTTATACACCTTAACATACTCTCGGCGCATACAATAAATCCTGTTTTAAAACATATAAAACTCCTTTCAGGCCCACCTGACACGTTTTCAAATGCGATTGATCGCAATCGCAAATTTTTATTTGCAATAGTTGTTGTGCAGTTTCAACCAACTGCGATATTGCGATATTGCGTTCGTTGTGATATTGTGGGTTCCGCCTTATAAAATTTTGTATTATGCGCTCCATATCACTTCATAAATATGCTTTGGACCTTTGATTCTTTCAAATTCGGGCTCCATAACATGAAACTTATATATAAAATGCCTTGAACTATATCCAAACCATTACAATATGTCGATTGACATTAATAACCAATTCTTTACATATATTTCCGTCGGACCTTATATTAATGTTAATAAACCAAATTCATAACATAGATCTTCATCCCGGGCCCACAATACCATCGCGAATGCATACACCGTACCTGACTTATCGTCCACGCACCTTTGTTAATCCTCGTGTAAGTCCTACGAGCACCCACCGTTGGATAGCCTTTCTCCAGATCAACGAACCCTATATATTTCGCTGGGCGTCTTCCGTCGATCCTTAATGCGTGAAGGTGCATGTTAACCCGTTGCTTTACAATACCACCGGGACATGCGGCGGCTTCCCTATGGAATCGCTCCGATTCCACAAATACCGCCTGCTCCGGAAGAGTGGTGCGAAATGGTAGGGCGGTTTTCGGCAATCCACGTTCACTATTCATCAGTCATGGTTCCATTCTCCCTCACGGTTCCGCTCTTCTCCCTTACGCTCCAGTTTCGCCCGTTGAGTTCAACGTTTATTCAAATTTGACATAATTCTTCATGGTTCTTATCTCCTCGTTCTATAGTGCTCGTCTGATGAACACCACTTTCGCTATACGTGGGTTAAATCCATGCCTCTGTTGTGGCTTATACTCGTGGCTCTATCACCCCCTTATCGACAGTATCGACATTATTTACATCAATTCCGCTTATTGCATGCACAACACCATTCATCATATCACAGGTTCTTAATTGTCACGGCTTCGATTATTCTCCCATTAAATACAGAGCCTCGTGCATACTTTTCGCTGGAGTTAAGCGATTCCCGAAATAATATAATGGCTCTGTGCCTCTGTCTCTGCCTCTGCTACTTCTGTCACTCTGCCTCTGCCTCTACCTTCCTATAACGGTTCTTCGTCATGCTTCTGTGACTGTTACATTTTGACATTCTTCTTGCTGCCTCCATTTCCTTCGTCGTGCTTCAGCTCTTTCTCCTTTGCCATCAATGACAACATTTCCAACACCTTGAAGGTTCTGGCAAATACCTCTATGAAACATACATTTTTGCATTGTGTTCAACTCTATTTTTATTTCTCCTTCAACCCTTCTAAATGGAAGCTCATGCAGTGGAGACCCTTCTACCTCTAAAACTTCAAGATTGTTCATATTTGAGGTAAGTATTCTATCCCACATCTCCTTATCCTCAAATCTGTCAACTGAGTCAACAATCTAAAGGAATCGGGTAGGTATTTCAACCCTGGGAAATCCTTGATTGTCAAATTTTCCAATTGAGTCAACATACCAAAGGAATCCGAAAAACATTTCAACTCCGGGAAATTCTTTACCGTCAAATATTCCAACCGACTGAAATTCCAGGCAATCGAAAATAAACAAATTCTTCAAGGTCCTAAGATAAGCAATCAAAGGTGGAAGCATTTCCAAGAAACGATCCCCTCCTAATTCCAAAGATTCCATCTTGGACAATTTTCCAATACTTTTTGCAGGAAATCCATTTAACATCATTCCAGACATATCTAATTTGAACAGGAACTATTGATGTGCCACTTGGGGAGGCAATTCCTTCACATTTCTTCAACCTTTCAAATCTAAAAGTTTCAGGGTGTTAATATTTCCAAATGCTTCATTTGAGATGGAAAATTTTGAGCAATCTATTTAAGTGCTTTAGGCCGAATATTTATATGGATATTAAGCATTGAGATAGAGAATGGATATTAAGCCTTGAGACAGAGGATTATCATTTAAGTTCAAGACATACAATTGATTCAAAGTTGTAATAGAAACATGGAACTTACCAGAAAAATTGTTAATCGACAAGTCCAAACATTTCAAAGAGATTTCTCTCTCGACCTCTTCTCTCTTCACCACAAGCACCCCATTCTCATTTTCCTTTCGTCCCCCACTCCCAATTTATCCACTAGGAGCTTTGCCTCAAAGGATGATAATCATGGAAGACCCATGCTAATATGGGGATTCCTTACGAGATGATCTCCAGTATTGAGTTCCAACGACAATGGCTCACGTGTGCATCCGTGGTAGGATGCCCTAATATTTGCAATTGAGGAACCCAACCCAAAACTACCAAATCCCTACACTCAGAGTGATATCCAACGTGACTGTACCTTTGGATGAAGGTTTGCAAATCCAGTGGAAGGGAGGAAATGAAAAATCTCCATCCATGTCTTCAGGGTCGGTTTCTTCATCACTGCCAGGGTCGAGAGTGATATGGTTGTCGAAATCCTGACTATCCAAAACTTACCCTAACCAACAAAAATTCACATCGATGTCTTCAGGGTCGGTTTCTTCATCACTGCCAGGGTTGAGAGAGTGATATGGCCGTCGAAATCCTAACTAACCAAAACTTACCCTAACCAACAAAAATTCGCATTAGACGATTGATAATGTTTCAATCATCTAACACAAAATCGAACTGTCACAAACAGTGTAGAGTGTCAGTTAGGAGAGTTGTTTTCAAATAAGGATGCCTGACGGTGTAAATATAATTAGCTACTTTGTTTTTATTAATTATTAGCCACCAGTGCTCTCTATAATTAAGTATTTATTTCATGTAATAATTTTTTATTGATTTAGATAATAATAATATTTTTATATTATTATAATGTTTATTTTTTATTATTAAGGATATTTAAAAGATAGATGGATCAGGTCACGCTGCTACTCCACCTACGCCTGCGCTATCGCACCTGCACCTTCAGCCCCTGCTCTTCATCTTTCTCTTCTAGGCATGGCCCCTCCGGAATCCTCCTCGGAGGCAGTCACTGCTCAGCTTGCCTTCTCGGCTCTTGTTAACTCTCTGTCGCCTCAGCATCCTCGCCCAACGATCTCCAAGTTTTTGAATAAAGTCGATGGTCTGCAGGAAGTCATTCTACCACCATCTTTACCTCGCATGGCTCTCTCCCTTGCTGAAAAGAGACAAATTGGACAATTTACCGGGCTCTGGCCCTCTCCGAAGATGGTGCAAAGATGGATAGAGTGAAACTGGTCTGATAAAATTAATGGCAAGATCTCAATCTGCTTCTGTGGGAAAGGGTATTTTACCTTCCATTTTGAATCCAAAGAAGACAAATATTTGATCTTCAGAAATGGCCCTTACTTCATGGACACCAGAGATTTGTACCTCAAAAAATGGACGCCGTATTTTGACCTTGAAATGGATGTGCCCAATGCGGTTCTGGTGTGGGTTCGTCTTCCTCACCTCCCCCTCCACTGCTGGGGAGATGAATCTGTCTGTGCCATTGGGAATGTCGTTGGTAAATTTATTGATCGAAGCGAACCAAGGAAAAACATGCAAGCCTGTGCTAGGATCTGTGTTGAGATAGATCTCGACAAGGGCCTCTTAGAGGCCATCAAGCTCAAAGTGGATGACTAGACTCATATACAACAGCTAGATTATGAACAAATTTCGTTCAAATGTAAGTTATGTCACGAATATGGCCACTTTGCAAATCGTTTCTCTAAAATAATTGATGTTGAAAACTATGATCAAGATGCTCAATGGGAAATGGTTAAAAAAGAAGAAGATTGTATCAAACTCTAAGGCAAACCCTTCTACAGCCCCTCCCAAGGCTAATCCCCTTGCCTCCTCTTCCTAGGATCCCCCCCTCCACCTATCTATACCCCCTGTTTCTCCTTCTCCCCCTTCCAAGACCGCCTTGGAATCTTCCAACCCATTTTCCTCCATCTCTCCTCCCAATGATGACCCTCCCCTTATCATCCCTCTTACCCAACCTAAAAACCCTTGTACCTCCCCTATCCTTTCGGATCCTCCTTCTTTCTCCCAAGACCCCCCTTCCATTCGAACAACTAGAAACTCTTCGAAGGAGCATGGAGCAAATCTTGAGTCACAAAAAAACAAGGCCCAGGAAGGAAATTTACAAAACAGCAAAGGGATGAAAATTCACAAAAGGATATAGCAATGAGCACTCAAAATCCCATAGAAACCTACATATTGGGTCAGAGTAGCAAGGAGGCTCATAAGGAACATGGAGGGTGAGAAACCCTTCGAACCACCTCCCCTGAATGATGAAAGTCCCTTGGAACATCAGTGGATTAGGGTACCCCTCCAAAATAGCTTCCCTCAGAGATCTGATAAATCATGAAAAGCCAAAAATTCTTCTCTTGCAATAAACTAAGCAAGGAAGATCATAAATGAAAACAATTGATAAGCTAAAGCAGTATGAAGGCCTCCTCTCTGAGTCAAGAGGTGCTTCTGGTGGTCTTGTCACCCTTTGGAATCGTAGTATTTGGAACCATAAAGACAACACAATCAATCAAAATTGGGTCAAAATTACTTTATATAACTGCAAAGATCGCAAAATAATTACCATTTACAATGTTTATGCCCCAAATCATTATAAAGATAAAGAAAAATGTTGGAATTCCATCAAGGCATATATTGATGAAGAGGAAAACAATAACATCTTAATTGGAGGAGATTTCAATCTTATCCTCCATGCCAATAAGAAGAGAGGAGGATGTTTCAATCAAGACACTTTTAGAACTCAGCTTGAAGGTATAATGCAGGAGCATGATTTGGTGGATATAGCACCTAAAAACCGCAACTTCACTTGGAGCAATCGAAGACTAGGGAGGGACAACATCATGGAGAGGCTAGACAGAATTCTCGTACATGTCTCCTTCCTTTCATCCTTCTCTAAAACCTCTGCCTATGTTCTTCCCTTTTCTGTTTTGGACCACTATCCTATCACCATCACCTTTGAAAATCAATGCTCTATGGGGCCCATCCCTTTCAAATACAATCCTCTATGGAACAGTATACCTGAAGCAAATCAGAATGTTCGCAATACTTGGTTCTAGCACATTGAAGGCTCCCCAGCTTTCATATGGGAAAATAAATTGAAGAAGACAAAGATAGCTCTGAAAGAGTGGGAAAAATTCCATTATAAAGAACCAGAGAGGATCCAATCTTATATAAAGTGCAAATTGGAAGATGTCCACAACAAAATTGAAGTAGTTGAGCTTATTCAAGAGTATCGTGATCTCGAAAGAGATCTCTACTGCCAGCTCTATTGTGCCAATAGAGAGGAGGAGAAAAAATGGCGCATAAAATCGAGGCAGATTTGGCTGAAGGGAGGTGACAAGAACTTTGCCTTCTTTCACAAACAGGCCACTGTTAGGAATTCAAAGGACAATATCACATTTATTATAGATGTGGAAGGACATATCCAAACCGACCAAGAAACAATAAAAAAGGCCGCCACTGAGCATTTTCATGATCTTCTTACTGAGACGAGAGGAATTGAAGATTAGTCAAACTTCCTCCAGCATCTTCCCACCATGGTTAATGAGGAAATGAATCATCTTCTCAACAGAAAAATTGAAGAGGAGGAGATCCAAAGTGCAATCTGGACCCTGCATCTGGACAAAGCACTAGGTCCAGATGGTTTTTCTATTTGTTTCTACAGGGCATATTGGGACACAATTAAAAAATATCTGGTCAAAATGATACAATGGACAGAGTGTAAGAGCAAAATAGGAGGTTACACCAATGCCACCCACGTCACCCTCATTCCCAAGGAAAATTGGACCTCATCCTTCTCTAGATTTCGGCCTATTTCTCTTTGTAACTCCTCTTATAAGATCTTGACCAAAATTCTTGCCATGCACCTTAAACCGCATCTTCATAACCTCATCTCTGAAAATCAAGGAGGCTTCATGTCTAACAGACAAATAACCGATTCCATCCTCCTTGTTCAAGAGGAAATACACTATAGCATCTCTCAAAAAGAAAAAGGCTTCATTTTAAAACTTGATCTTGCCAATGCTTTTGACATGGTTAGACATTCCTTCCTCCTTATTGTCCTTAAAAAAATGGGGTTCGATCCAATCTTTCTTAATCTTGTCAAAGCTTGCATTTCTGGGCCTTGGATATCTCCCCTCGTCAATGGCAGACCAGTCCCCGCACTTCAATCCTCATGAGGTTTAAGACAAGGTTGTCCTCTATCTCCTTATCTCTTCATTTTGATGGTTGAATCCTTCAGCAAGGATTTGGACCAAAAGCGTTGGGTGTGGCTTATAACCGACATCAAATTCGGAAACAAAGTTAAAAATATGAATCATTCTCAATTTGCAAACGATACTCTTCTTATGGGAGAAGCCTCCAAGATCATAGCCCAGTGATTTAAAACAACCTTGGACAAATTCATGAGCTACTCCAGAGGTATGATTAATCATATTAAAAGTTGTATCTATGGTTGGAATGCTTCTGCTCAAACTATTCACAGTATTGATAACATATTTGGGGTCCCTTGCAAATTAGACTGGGGGCATTTTTCTTATCTGGGTATGCCTATGAGTATTAGTTCCTTGAAGGCAGAAGTATGGAACATTACCATTGACAAAATGAAAAGAAAAGTGCAACAACGGGGTTCATAGTGGCTTAATCCTGCAGGCCACCTTATCCTCCTCAAATCTGGTCTCTCTTCTCTACCCTTATACCAATTCACCCTTCTTCAAGCCCCTGCCATATTCCATCATAAAATGGAAGCCATCCTTATACACTTCCTTTGGCAAGGGGGGAAAGTGACAAAAGGAAATACAACCTCATAAATTGGAGACAGGTCATACAAGATCAGGAACATGGTGGATTGGGAGTCCGATCTCCAAAACTCCTAAATGTTGCCTTCAGAGGTAAGATAGTTTGGAGACTCATCAGTGGTAAGCCAGCTTGGTGGAAGAGTGTCTTGGAAATAAAATATCTCAATACTACCAAGCAACATCTCCTTGACCAAGATATCCCCAATAGATCTTACTCCAAAATTTAGGGGCTATGCAAAAAAGCAATTCCATTCTTAGCTCAAAATGTTTCCAAAGTACCCATGGGCGATAACAACATCAACATTGGGAAGTATCAAATTATGGGACAACTCCCCATTAAAATCAAACCTGAAACTCACCAAATTTTATCTTTCTTCAGTAACATGGGCCTGCATTATTTAAACCAAATCTCTAATTGGGATGCTCAATCTCTGCTTTGGACTAGGTGGCACTTCCCAGAAGTTCCTGCTCATCTAGATGCGAGTCTCAAAGCCCTTCAAGGTCATCTCCATGGTATTGCTCCTATTAAAAAAAACAGTGAGGATGAATTCTGTTGGGATCCTTCTGGATCAACTTACACTATAAAAGTTGCATATCAATACCTCTGCAATAATGACTATCCCATGCCTATATGGTCAAACTGGAAGGCAGCTTGGAGATCCAAGGCCCTCCCCAAGATAAAATTCTTTATATGGACTATGTTAAAAGGGAAAATATTAACCCCTGACAATATTAAAAAATGAGGTGTGATTGGACCCTCAAGATGCCCAAATTGTCAAGCAGCAAAAGAAACTATTCAACATCTATTTATTGAATGCCCCTTTGCCTCTCATTGTTGGAAGGAGCTCATCCCAAATTTCCAACCTTCATGGGATTCACATAGCACCATTTTTGAAGCCTTGCATTCATGGGGAAGAATTTATCCTTGGAAACGAAAGAAGAACAACATAGCCAAAAGAGTTTGGGATGCCCTTCCCTATTCAACTCTTTGGAATATATGGCTGGCTCAGAATTGAAATGTCTTTAAAGACAAAGAACCCTCCTTCAGAAAGCTATGTAGCAAATCTCAGAGCCTCACACTCGAAGCAATTTCAGCCAAGAGTAAAAAAAAAATGGATTATAAAGACCTCAGTGTGGAAGAACGAAACTTTATTGGCTATATTCTGGACAAAAGAAATAGCATCAATAGCAGTAGCACCATAACTAATCAGTGGCGCACTTCTAATAATAGTTGGAAAATTCAACTGAATGAGGAGGAGTTTGTCATTTGGTTAAAAATCTGTAACAAACCTTCCCTATTCTTCGATGGGGCTTCTAAGTCCAATCCGGGAGTGGCTGGGGCTGGAGGCATCATCCGTAATGAAGCTGGTGTTATTATTTCATCTTATGAATGGGGACTAGGTTCTCTTTCTAACAATAGGGCAAACGCTCTCACCTTGCTTCAAGGTATAATCCAATTGCAAAAGCTCAGCATAATCAATGCCATGATCTTTGGAGATTCGGCAATTATTATCAGTATGATGATTCACAATTTTTCGGCATCTAATGTGGCGCTCAGTCAGACCACCAACAGGTGCCAATCTCTTGTTTTTATGATGAAGGAGATAAGCTTCTTCCACATACTCTGCAACCTAAATAAGGAGGAAGATCTTCGTGCCAAAAGAGAATGTACTAGAACCATTGGATGTCTTTTCTACAATGATCTCGAATATCAAGCTCATCTGCCATGAATATGCACAAATCGCTTATGATATCTCCTGCGGGGGATTCTGTCCTCTATGGAATATTTCACATAATCTCCCTCACCCTCCTCGTGACTCTTTCCTCACTCCGTCCCGCCTTCTTATGCTCGGTCCTCCCTACTTATCAGGCCAACCTCCCTCCATGGAGATCACCCTTCTCTCCCCCTTCGCGCTGCCTCTCTGTAGAGTTTTGGATCTGCATTTCCCTCTGCTACCCTAGGAATTCTATTTTGGAAATCCGCCTTGAGCACAGCTTGCCCTCCTCAGCTCTGGCCCTTTTATTTTGTATTAATGACTCTCTTTCAGTTTCTATTTGCCTCTTTTTCGAGCTTTGCATCCTGAAGCAGCATTCGGTTCATCCTTGCATCCGGTTGTAGTGTTTAATTACTGAAGATTTGCATTTTCTCCCTAGAATGGCACGTAGTGAGGACTGCCTACATTGTGCAGACCTCCAAGCTGAACTGGAACAGATTCAAGACCATCAGAAGATCCTAGACACTAAAATTCAATCTTAGGCAAATATGAATGATGAGAAACGTGAATTTGATCTCAACTTTTTCCTCCACAAGTTCTCCTCGCTCCAGGAACAATTCAATGAGCTTTTGAACAAATGCGGTCATGCTGAAGAGTCAATTAAAATCCTGAAATATATGATGGATAAGAATAGTTCTCCAAGTTCCAACTCTATAAATTTGAGAAATTTGGGCACTGAAGCCAATCCTGAAGACTCTGCCATGTGACAGATAAGCCATATAAATATAGATTAAGCATGTCATGTAAATTCTCCTTACTTCTATTCTAGTTTGTTCGTATTTATGCAATCTTTGTTTTTCAGATATTTAGGAAAGCTAGAAGCAAAAGGGTTGTAGTTGTTTACTGTTGCCACACTCTTCACGCTCTTCATCTATCACATCATGTAACAATGGAGCTTTGTCTCCCCTCTCTTCTTTGAATACAAATAGCAACCGATTATGTCAAAAAAAAAAGGATATTTAAAAGCTTTTATTCTATACATTTTTAAGTCTTATAGTGTATACAACATATACTAAATAATAGTGTGGTAAATGGAAGTATATGTATAAATGAGAAATTTTGAGAATAAAAAGTTATCTTAAAGTCTAAAAACCTCGCAATTACTAGTTTTAATATGCAAACTATAAAATATTTGGCTATATTTTTAGTAAAAATATTAAAATGTATAATGATTTTATATAGTCTCTATGAAATTTTGACCATTTTTAAGGTAAATTTATTTTGAAATATAAAATTTGGGTGAATCATTTTAAGAAAAAGGAAAATTGGAAAATATATATATATATTGGAAAAATCATGGAAAATTAGTCCAATTGGGAATATTAGCTCCTAAAATTTAATTTGGGGATGATGTAGATTTCAAAGTTACTCTTGATAAAAGTTTAAAGGAAAGTGTTTTTCTTATGTAGGATTCAAATAAAGAAGTATGAAGGTCTCTTGTGCACTATGATATGTTGGTTAGTGTTCTCACCCTACTTGCAAAGTTCCATTGGTT
This sequence comes from Pinus albicaulis, assembly GCA_034641835.2. Classification (NCBI taxonomy): domain Eukaryota; kingdom Viridiplantae; phylum Streptophyta; class Pinopsida; order Pinales; family Pinaceae; genus Pinus; species Pinus albicaulis. The sequence goes on from CM076572.1 coordinate 611,719,518, forward strand.
GAACATGGATTAGTGGATAATCACTTAATTTGTTTAGTCCCCATGGGATATCCAACTTAAACCACCTCTATTTTTTCTTCAAATTCATTGGGTTCACCACGCGCCCCGCTCCAATATCCCCCCCCCCCCCCCCACACGCCTCTTCATAAATCCCTTCTACTCAACCACATTGTGTTTTTCCTTTCTACCACCATGTCTCTCATGTCCCCTCAAGGGCTCTGTAGATAAGTGAAACCCAATCTATCATTTGGAAAGGATCCATACTTATAGTTTCATCCCTAGATAATGCAATGGTTTTGCATTAAAATTATTTTAAGGAGGTGCTAGCATTTGTTTTTCCAAAATAAATCTTAACATCACCTTGTCCCTCTACTCAAAGACATGTATGCATGGTTAAAGAGGCACCCTCTCTCCACCTTCATTTCTAGTGGACTCTTATGCTTTGGCCCAAACCAAGTTCAACCATTGTCATGAGTTAATTTGTAAGTTTAGTGAGATATTTCTAAAGCTAACATATCTACAACATTGATTTTTTTTTGTTTGGAATCCAAAAATCCTAGAATAAGCATTCATCTACCCCTATGCCCAAAGGATTTTCATATGCAATTTAATTTAGCTAAAAATTAAAATAACATGTCCTTTGTTCTAGGGTAACACTACATTGTCAGACATGAAGCCATGGTTTTTACCATCAACCCCTCTTTGGATACCCTATCCTTGGCCCTAGTTTGGTTATGGCTCCCCATTCACCCCCTATAGTTGTAGAGCTTCAATTCCTTATAGGACATAGGGAATCCCACCCACAAGTTTCATTATTGAAGTGAAAATACTATGCAAATAAATATCATCACATTTTCTTGAATATGTGTCATTATGGACTTCTCCAAAGGATTTCCTTTTGAGACTCACACTAGTAGCTAATGATTACACCTATCATAACCTTTGGAAATGGGTAGTTTTCCATTGCCAAGCATGCCACACCATTATTAGGGTAAACTTGACTCAGTGAAAGAGAAAAAGTTGTTAGGTCCACAGTAGTGGTTTTAGGCACATGGTTTTAGTGGATAATGGTATTTACTACCCATTGATTACATTTGATGAAGCCCTAAAAACGTTTAGGGATTATTCATTGTAATGTGCTTGATTTGAGTGGAGGGTTCACCTAGTCAAGCCAAGATGTTGGCTGGCTTGGTTGCTTTTAAGTCAATGCATGATTTCATTTAATCCATAATATAATAATAGATCTATTGTGAGCTAGTTTTTGCAAAATTGGTTTTTTTTAAGGTATGATGCAGAAGCATCGGGAAACTAGCCAGCAATGTGATATTTTGATCACATGTTCTGGCTAATCTAAAACAATAAACATTAGTAGTAGTATATTTATTTATTTTATCATTATTGTTATTTATTTATGACGATTGTTAGTTTGTTTTTATGTTTAAATAAATTAGGAATAAAATTAGTAGTTGGTTTCTTTCCCTGTGTGGATATAGAGCCAACATAGGGATACGCATTTGAAAATAGGGAGGTAGTGATTTGTTAAGGAAATTCAAGAAGAAAAATATTTTAAGAAGCACAGTTTAATATTTCAAGTATAAATAATAGGGAGGTAGAGGAGAAACACGAAGTGTGCCAGTGTGAAGACTGTAAATGCAAAGGGAAACTCAAGTTATATTTTCCTTGTGAATCAATATATCTATGTTTTTTGAAATCCTATGTTTTCATTTTGTTTCTGTTTCACTTTGTATCAGTATATTGATATAGAAATTGCAGGAAGATGAATTCACCTAGATTCTACGTTGCTGGTGAAGTTGAATTGGCCAACGTATGAGAAAATTTGATGTTGTGTAATGAAATCAAAGGATGGAATTTGAAGAAGAATGGATGGATTAAAGGTGCAGCACTTCCGGTTATGAAGCTGGATCAAAATTTTAAACGCAGTATTAATATCTGCAAAGTCGTGTTAGTCCAATGCATTAGTGTTGGGAGTCTCGAGTGGATTGACTGTAATGCAGAAAATCCCGGCAATGAACACTTCCAGAAAATGCAGCGTGAATGGTTTCGAACACATTAAAATTCATATATATAGTCATCTTCATTGGGTTAGTGTCCCATCTTCAGCAATGACTGCGCTTTTTAATTGTGGACTGCATAAAAATTTAAACCAATTCGAAAATTGTTGACTGGCATATTTGCTTGGCTATGTCGTTGAGTTATAACTGTGTTGGTTTATTTTTGCATGGTTTCAAACATAATATTACAGATTGCGTTGAGTTTTGTTTGGTTCTAAAAGCAACCTGGAAAATAAATGAATCCATACTTGAAAAGCAACGTATATGATATTGTTGTATGTATAACCATAGTCTTGAAATAATTATGTCCATAGTTTGCAATGAAGTTTACATACAAGCTCAAATAAGCCTGATTGTTATCTGTGGAAGTTGGGATTGCCATTATGTGGCAAGTAATGAATTATCTACACCATTTTAAACAGTAAGCCTGGGTCTTAGTCAAGTTGCATGTTCAACTAAAGTAAAATAAAAGTGGGAATAGTGTTTTCCTACATCATTTCTAGTATCGGAGCCTTGAGTTGTTCTTAAGAATTGTAGAGAATGCCGCCCAGAAGAGGAGCTAGAATAGGTCGAGGGAGACCTATAGCAAACGCAGTTTTGCTAGATGAAATCTAGCACTTGCGTACAAGAGTGGCTACAATGGAAACTACTCAGAGGATGGCGCCAGATGATGGAATTTCCAGTGCTGATGAAGAAGACACCACCGAAGAAGAAGTGGAGGAATAAATTGAGGCAGCCAAAGTCATGAAGATGCTCGCAAAGGTCAGTAGCAGACCAAAGGTATAAGTACCTTTATATGATGGAAATCTTAGTGTGGAAATACTAATGGACTGGATTAGTTCATTAGAAAAATATTTCGACTATGAAGAATTCGATGACAAGAAGAAAGTGAAGTTTGCAGCCATGAGATTGAAAGGTCATGCAGCCCTGTGGTGGGATGAATTGCAGTTATCCAGGGAATGAAAAGGGAAACCCAAATCAAGCAGTGGGATAAGATGGTGAGTAAACTGAAAGGTAAGTTTATGTTGAAAGATTATCAATAAAATATTTTTATACAATTTCAGAACTTAAAGAAAAATGGCATGACTATCAAAGAATATACTGGAGAATTTTATAAGCTGAGTATTAGGGCAGGCCATATTGAAGATGACATAGAAAAAGTAGCTAGATATATAAATGGTTTGAGATATGAAATACAGGATGAGATCAGCTGATTAAATCTGAAGACGATTGAAGATGCCTATCAAGTAGCTTTGAGGGCAGAAGAAAAGATGTTGCGCAAACAAAATTAGAGAAATAAAGGGAAGAGTTCGACAAAAGAAAGGGGAGCATTTAAATCCAGATTTCAACACTCCCAGAATGAAGAAGAGAGTTCGAGTAATAGATCACCACAAAGAGGAGATTCTGTTCGTGGAAGGTTTGTGTCCAGAGGTAGAGGCCAAGGAAGAGATGTTCGGTGCTTTGCATGTGGTGAATGGGGACATGTGCAATGGGATTGTCCTCACAATAAATCAGTAACCCAGTGGAATGAGAACATTGCTGAAACAAAGGAAGAAATTCCTCATACTGTAGCTAAAGAGGAACCACCTGAAGCCGGAGAATCCTTGTTGTTGAAAAGGATATTGCTTAAAAGAGCTAAGGAAGCCAGAGAATCAGCTCAGAGAAAGAATCTGTTCAGAACTGTATGTAATTCAAAGGGTAACTGTTGAAAATTGGTAATTGATAGCGATAGTACTGATAATCTTGTTTCTACAGAAATGGTGGATAAATTGAAGTTGCAGAAAATAGTACACCCCACTCCTTATAAAGTATTGTGGCTCCAAAAAGGCCATCAAATTATTTTAACTAAACAATGTAAAGTTGAAATCCAGATAGGTACTTATAAGGATGATATTTTATGTGATGTAATGCCGATGGATGTATGTCACATATTTCTAGGAAGGCCCTAGAAGTTTGACCAGAAAGCCATACATGATGGTAGAATAAACAGTTATACTCTTGAGAAAGACAGGAGCAAGCATACATTGCTACCAATGAAAACAGAAGCTGACGAGGAAGCACCTGGAAACAGCGTTATGTTGATGAGTGGAAAAACCCTATTGCAAGAAGTCGAGAAGGGTAAGGAGATGCATTTTTCTAATGTTGGGAGACCCAAGATAATTTTAACTTCTACAAATTTAGAATATTTACCTGAAGAAATTCGCAATCTGTTGAATGATTTTGCTGATATTTTTGTGGATGAGCTGCCAAATGAGTTACCGCCCATCAGGAGTATTAGTCACCACATTGATCTAATCCCTGGAGCCAGTTTTTCGAATAAAGCAGCCTACAGGTTAACACCGCAGGAAAATGCTGAAGTTGGAAGACAAGTGCAAGAGTTGATGGATAAAGGATTAATCAGGGAAATCCTTAGTCCATGTGTTGTACCACCAGTACTCAGCCCAAAGAAAGGAGGTGAATGGCGCATGTGCACAGATCCTAGAATCATATTTGAGGTAAGAAGCTTCCATGGTCTTGCAAGTTTCTACAGAAAACTTGTCTGAAGATTTAGTCTAATTTATGCACCCATTATTGAAACAATTAGAAAAACTAATCAGTCATTTAAATGGACAAAAGCAGCAGATTGAAACTTTAAATTGCTAAATACTTTGGGCAGAGTGAACTTGATTATGAAGAAACTACAGGAAAATGTCAAAAGAAGATTGCAGGAAAGCAGCAGCAAATACAAGCAAAGAGCAGATATGAGGAGGCGAAAAAAGGAATTCCAAGTGGGTGACTTAATCATGGTATATTTAAGAAAAGAAAGATTTCCTGTTAAAACTTATAAAAAACTGAATAAGATAGGGCCATGTAAAATTGAAAGGAAATTTTCTTCAAATGCATATGAAGTTAAATTTCCAACAGGAATTGGAATATTTCCAATCTTCAATACTACAGATTTTTACCTATACTGAAAACCAGAAGAAGAATCACAAGGGGACGCCACAGTAGAAGACCCAACGATAAATTGGGAAGAGCAGATGCCCAAAGCATGGAAGAGGGAAGTTGAAACCATTTTGGAGAAGAGAGTGTCAAAGAAAACCAGGAGCCAAACCTATTATCAGTATTTAGTCAAGTGGAGAGGACAGCCAGTGGAAGACGCCAGTTGGATGACTGCAGCAGAGCTATAGAAGTTGGGGATCGATTCCAAAGCATTACAAGATCAGTTTTCTTCCACACGAGTCTGATGTAGGAGCATCGGGACCCTAGCCAACAATGTGATATTTTGATCACATGTTGTAGCTAATCTAAAACAATAAACATTAGTAGTAGTATATTTATTTATTTTATCATTATTGTTATTTATTTATGAGGATTGTTAGTTTGTTTTTATGCTTAAATAAATTAGGAATAAAATTAGTAGTGGGTTTCTTTCCCTACGTGGATATAGAGCCAACATAGGGATAAGCACTTGAAAATAGGGAGGTAGTGATTTGTTAATGAAATTTGAGAAGAAACCTATTTTAAGAAGCACAGTTTAATATTTCAAGTATAAATAATAGGGAGGTAGAGGAGAAACACGAAGTGTGCCAGTGTGAAGACTGTAAATGAAAAGGGCAACTCAAGTTATATTTGCCTTGAGAATCAATATATATCTATGTTTTCTGAAATCCTATGTTTTCATTTTGTTTCTGTTTCACTTTGTATCAATATATTGATATAGAAATAGCAGGAAGATGAATTCACCTAGATTCTATGTTGCTGGTGAGGTTGAATTGGCCAACGTATGAGAAAAAAAAAACGCTGTGTAATGAAATCAAAGGATGGAATTCGAAGCAGAACGGATGGATTAAAGGTGCATCACTTCTGGTTATGAAGCTGGATCGAAATTTTAAACTCAGTATTAATATCTGCAAAGCCGTGTTAGTCCAATGCATTAGTGTTGGCAGTGTCTAGTGTATTGACTGTGATGCAGAACAGCCCGGCAATGAACGCTTCCAGAAAATGCAAGGTGAATGGTTTCGAACACATTAAAATTCATATATATAGTCATCTTCATTGGGTTAGTGTCCCATCTTCAGCAACGACTGTGTTTTTTAATTGTGGACTGCATAAACATTTAAACCAATTCAAAAATTGTTGACTAGAATATTTGCTTAGCTACGTCATTGAGTTATAACTGTGTTGGTTTATTTGTGTGTGGGTTCAAACATAAGATTACAGATTGTGTTGAGTTTTGCTTGGTTCTAAAAACAACCTGAAAAAGAAATGAATCCATACTTTCAAAACAACGTATCTGATATTGTTGTATGTATAACCATAGTCTTGAAATAATTATGTTCGTAGTTGTGCAATGAAGTTTACATACAAGATCAAATAAGCTTGATTGTTATCTGTGGAAATTGTGATTTCCATTACGTGGAAAGTAATGAATTGTATACACCATTTTAAATAGTAAGCCTGGGTCTTATTCAAGTTGCATATTCAACTAAAGTAAAAGAAAAGTGGGAATAGTGTTTTCCTACATCAAGGTAATTCATGGCATGCATGGTTTTTGTGTTGTTATTCCTACGTATGTATGGTTTTTATGATTATTTTCTCTCGCATTCTCTTTATTTCTAGCCAACATTAGGCATGTGGCATATTACTATTTAAAACCAAATTAATCTCATTGTTCTAAAAAAATTACACTTAGTGGAAGGGAACACATTAGCAATATCACTACCTTATCAACATGGAAGCTCTTGTAGCAAATTTCCAAGAAAAAAGGGACAACCCAATTAGGGGATATACCAAAGGTTTTAGTTGCCATCAAATTCAAATGTTATGCCAAATACAACTCTAACCAACTCATTGGATCCACTAAAGGCTAAACTTATTCAAGGGGAGAAAAACACCCAGATGCCCTCTTAATAAAGCTAGAGTAGCCACAGCTTGTTGACTTGTAATGAAGTAATAATTCACCCATTCCTCCAACCACCCTAGTTATTGTGAGAGTGGAAAAAGGATCCCAAAAATATTACCCAAGGGTATTGATAGATAATAAAATTTTGAAGTTTTTAGCAATCAATGCCTTCCTCAGCCCCCCATGGAAGAAGTACTAATGGAAGAAGAACCCTAAAAAAATGATTTTAAAGTGGGTCCAAATGAATAAATCATTGACCTATAAGAAATAGTCACACCCTTCCAAGATAAACCAAAATAATGGGCATAGGTCATAAATAATAAGACATGGATATCCTAGCTAAGTGTCTCACCCTATTTGAACCTGTATTAATTTTGTCAAATATAATGCAAGAAATTTTTTTGAATACATCCATGTACTCAAGAAAACTAAAGGAATGTAGAAATCATATGACTCCCTCTGTCTTGGTGCTCCCCACCATTGTAGGGATGGAAAAATCTATTGACATTAGATAACTTATCAAATCTCTATACTCTCTCATTGAACGAGTTAGGCTATAAGTTTTTAAATTCCAATGAACAATTGTCGCTATCGAAAAAAAATATGAGAATATATGAATATATATATATATATATATATATATAGAGAGAGAGAGAGAGAGAGAGAGAGAGAGAGAGTAATGAAGACATAGAAGATGAACTTGACAATCATAGTCTTCAATGTAAACTATGCTATGAATATTTCATAGAGTTTTAGTTCTCAGGCCCCAAAATATGGTGGTGGGGCATTTTGTGGAAACTTCATGCTCCACTCAAATGTAAAATTTCCTTTGATTAGCCTTGAAAATTAAACTTCTCACTTGGGACAATTTAATGAAAAGAGGTTAAGTAGGTTGAAGTGTAGATGTGACAATTTAATGAAAAGAGGTTAAGTAGGTTGAAGTGTAGATGTGCCCTTTGTAAGTCCTCATAAGAATCCATGTATTACCTCTTAATTTAATATCCCTATATAGTGTAGGTAGTCTTCAAGGTTAATGTCGAGTTAACGTCTTCCTAAGTTGAAGAGGACCTGGTAGAATGCTTCAAATCCTGGAGTGAGGACCGATCAACATCACAGTTTGAATATTTTCCTTGCATTATTATAAACATCATTTGGTGGTCAAGTAATTCTAGTATATTCTCTTCTTGTGATATCCCATTTGATGTAACATCAGGCCTAATAAAAAAACTATGTAAGCCTGAATACATATTTGATCTAAAACTAAAGAAAAACATAGTTTTTGTTTTACCACTTCTGGGCCAATCCATTCCATGGGGTTATTTTGATGGAGATGTGCAGGGTCATCCTTCCAAATATGGAGTACGTGTTGTTTAATTTTTGAAGTCTACTTAATACATGCAGGTTTGTTATACACATGGGTGTGGTTATAAAAAAAGAGTGGAGTTTATTTCCCTAATAACACTTATTTCTATAGCCTCCTGAAAAAAATTAAAAAACTTCAAGTGTTGGGAGATGTCAAGATGGTTTTTGAATGGGAAAACCATAAGCTAATTGTTGAAAATTTTTATTTACAACCCATTCAACATGACATACAAGAAGCTTTGATTGAATTTGAGTTGATTAATTTATGTCATATTCTCAAAGAATTAAACACAAAATAGATACATTATCCAAAGAAGCAATGGAAATTCCCCTTGGATCTATGACCATATTAGAATGCATTAGTGGAGAAGAACACAATCACATGGATTTACACTTTTAACCTTTAATTCACTAGGGAAAATATGCTTTTTAAAGTTTTGAAAAGTATCCTATAACAAGAAGAATGTTTTAGGTTTATGTATATTTTTTGACAAAGGACCAAATGAAAAAGTAAAGAACAAGTTGGATGTTTTTTTGTTTTATATATGTACCTGATTATTCATGTAAGGACTAGGATAGGTATATTCAATTACTTTGAATATAAATATTTTTTTCTCATGAAAATATGTATATTAAGTAAAGAAAACAGATCTATTAAGAAATATACTTATCTTTAATGCATGTAGGCAATTTCATAATGAAGCCATCTAACTGTGTAGAAAACTTCCCTCAAGATTTCCGAAATTCAATTATACACAAAGTTGCAATAACCAAAGTGAATATTCTGTTGGAAATTGGGTTCAATGCTCCCCATGTGTTTCGTGACATGGACTAACCACCTCTCATGGATCCTAACTCTGACGATTGTAGCAGAGAATAATGCCTGCGGGTTCTGGTCTAATGGCAATCGTGATTCCAACAATCGGTATCAGAGTGACAAGTCTTGAGTTCGAAACTCACCCGGCTCGTATTGGGGGGGAGATTGTTGGACATTGGGTTCAACTCTCCCCGTGTGTTTCGCGACATGGACTAACCACCTCTCGCGGATCCTAACTCTGGCGATTGTAGCGGAGACTAATGTCCGGGGGTTTTGATCTAATTGAAATCGTGATTCCAACATATTCGAAGGTTATTAAATGGAATTTAATATTTTTAATAAGTCAATATTCAATTTTATTATCCTAAGACTTAGATAAATCCATTAGAAAATTAAAATATTTGTGTGAACATAGAAAAGGACAAGAGACTTTTTAGAAATATTGGAAAGACATGAAGAAGAGAAAATGAGATCAAAATAAGAAGAATATGAAAACAACTTTCAAAGGAATAGTCCTCATGGATATAAAAAAAAATAATCATGCTCAACGTGGAGCCAAATTAGAAGATTCGCTTGGAAACATAGGAATACCACCACTCCAATGTTGAGGATGTAAAGGATATCATTTAGATATATATTTCCCTCAGAAAATGAAAAAATGAGAATGTGGAGTAGAATTCAAGAGGTCACAATAGTTGAAGATATGGGAAAAATTATTCCAAGAATATATGAAGCCTTGGAGGACTGACATGAAGAATATCAATCCCACATGATTGAAGTGGCAGGTAAGATTATAAATCATCTTGTTGCTATTTTGATTGATTCAGGGGCAAGCCATAGTTACATTCGTATTAAATTAGTGGATGGATTTCATTTGATAAAAACAAAACTTGAATTATCATGGTTGGTTCAATGGCCACTAAAGCCAAGAAAATAATCAATGAGACTTTTGGGAGTTAACATATAAATATGAATGGAATGGAAACAATGGAATATTTGAATATCATACCATTTGAATCTTAGGATGTCATAATTGGAATTTATTCATTATACAAACATCATGAAAGTATGGAAATGTGGAAGGAATTATAACGCCTATTGATATAAGAGATATTTCATCATCACAACAAAATAGATATTTTAGAAAATGATGTTTATTCTACATAGGTCATGTATAGTAGCCAAAAATACCAAAGAACCAAGTCTTGAAAATTATCCATTGTTGCATGAGTTTGAAGATGTATTCAGATATATACCAAGTTTGTAACCAAAGTGGGATATATATTTCTCTATTGATTTGATTGTAGGAACTACTCCAGTACCAAATATCCCTTATAACATGAGTACACCTAAATTAAATGAGCTACAAATGTAGCTAGAAATATTGTTGAAGAAAGAATACATACACCCAAGTGTTTCACCTTGGGGATGATCTAGGTGGATATTGGTGGCCACCTGCCTATTCCACTTGGACCCCCAATGTTGTTTCCTTTCAGTTTCCTAATTTCCATTACAATTTTCTATTATTTGCATTTTTCCGATCCTAAACTTTCAAAGATGTTTTGAGGTCCTAAATGATGCTTTTTTAGAAAACAAGCAAACCCATATATTTTTGTAGGGTGTGTAATCGAGAGTTATTATCCTCGAATGGATATTTGTAACGAGGTATCGTACGCACAAAAAGGATATCATACTCCAAAGCTATGATATTAGGAAGTTTACGTTCCAACTAACCCCAATGGGGCTCACAACATTTTGGCGCTTCATCTCCTAGGGTTAGGGTTTTGGATGTTTAGGGTTTTTCATTGTTTCTTGATGATAAAAAGGCATGTGAGCCTCATTGTACATAGTTCATAAGGCGTGTTGTTGTAACATATTTTCTCAAATATAAGCTTCCATCGCCTAAGCTAGTTTGTTTCTGTTATGTATGTAAATAGTTTTCAGCACTTTTTATTTATTAATTGAAGTTATGTTTCATTGTATATTTGTTTTCTTGTTTAAATATGTATTTCATTTCATTCCTTCATAAATTTGGATTAGTGGTATGAGAGAAGTCTATTCTTTCTCTTTTTTTTCTATGCATGTCCCCAAGGAGGTCATGGTATAAGGAGTTGGGACTTGAACTGTTTGAACCCTTTCAAGGCCAACCTCACCAACCCCAACGACCTCCCCCGGCGAAATAAATGAAAGATGAGGGACAAATATATCCTTTTGTTAGTGTCAATTTTTGCATCCTACCACCAATGATCAAAAAAATATCTTTTCATATCATAGTAGGGTCCCATTCTGAAATTTTTGTCATTCCATTAGGTCATCATGCAAAAATTTGGTCATTGGAGGTAGCCCAAGGTCAAACCTCACTCTTTTCAAAAATTTCATTACTTGCTAGCTCATTTCACCACTTTGCTGAGTTTACATCAGTCATGAGTTTTCATCATCATTTTAGTATTTTCATCATGAATTTCATTCAGTCAAAGTCTCCATTAGGTCTTAGGGTTTCCAAATTCATAAAATCATCATTTCATTACATAAAATCCCAACAAAAGGTGTGCCAATAAAGAGTTTTTCATCAGTAAGTTTGATTTGTATATTTGATTTTAAAGAAAAATGTAATTTTATCTTTTCCTAATTTGTAATAAGTTCTCATGGTTCCAAGGTATCTGCATACTCAAGGTTCCATCAACCAAGTAAGTCAAAGTTCCTGTTAAACACACACATGGTGTATGAGGAAAGATAAACACACACATAGAAAGATAGGCATTCATTTCATCGTTATTACACATAGATGTACATTTATAATACAATATTGTGACTCTTGGATTGATCTTCCAAGGTCACTTGGACTCATTTATGACTCTTTGTCTTCCACACCTACCCATGGAGGATTAGGTGTTCAACATTCCCCCCCTTAATCCGAAGGGGTATGTGTGATTCCAAGAAGAGAGTTGTAATACAAATATGCAAAGTATGCATGGCAGCACTTAGGTTGAATCAGCTCTCTCAAATGTTGTCAAAAAGAGGTGGTTTAAGGATGACCACCAACACTAGAACGCAACGCTTATTGCAGTTCCCGAAACTCTTCCAAAACTGGCAAGAAGCTAAGGGCTTCTTCTAGAGGAATTTTCCCTCATATTTAAAGTGAGACCTTCAACCCAAAATAAGGGAAGTCTACAACCTGTGATGGTTTAAGGATGACCACCAACATTGGAATGCTTGATGCATTTCCTGGAACTCAACCAAAACTGGAAAGAAGTTGAATTCTTCTACTAGAGGAAGTGTTCTGAAAGAGGAAGAATATCAAGCAGTGGAATAAAAGGTAGCAAATTGACAGGGAACATTATGAGCCATACATCAAGCCTAGTTATTTGAGACAACTCAGCAGATTTTTTCCCTTTCAGTACCTGAAAGACTCATATACTCCCTTGATGAAACTCATAATTAAGTATTTCAGCTGTGAGGGCCGGTTTTCTCGCCTATATGCCTATCATATCAGATTGTTGATGCACTTTACCAAGGTGAGAATGATGAATCTCCCCTACTTCACATGCCGAAATATTGAAAATATGACCACCCTAGTGCAAAAGAAAACTCCTCAACATCAATATAACAGTATATATCATTTTTCACTCATCAAAATTGTGGTCATGCATCAGCTTGGTTTGCAGGACATCTCATGGGAGGATTTCATTTCTCATGAGTTCTTCACAGCTCCTCAGGTACCTTCAGAAGCTTTTCATGAGACAGGTGGACCTTCACATCAGCAAGAGGCTCATGAGACATAGACCGCTAGTGTGTCGGTGTTTGTCACCTATCAAAAGGGCACTAAAAGGTTCTTTGCAGCAGCAAAGCGAGTATTATCTCCACCCAGGGTGGAAGGGGTCTCATTTCCTCCATCAGTAGAGTACGTACAGGACAATGGAAAGTGACCATTACATGATGAGGGGCCTTCAAGAGGGCAAGAGACAGATTTCATTCTGATTCAGGATGATGACACCGATTTGGGCTCACCAAGCTCAAAGCTTAAAGAGATCATTCGGGAGCAACAGAAGGACATTAATGCTTTGTCCCTCAACCTACAAAGATCCAAGTGGATAATAAAATACCTTGAGCAAAACAATAAGCAACTAGAGGATCAGCAAACCATTATGGAGCTTCAAAACATACGAGAGAACCGTCAAGCCGCCAAAAGAAGCAAAACCAAGTTGACATCACTTGAGCAAGAAATTGAAGCTGATCGTGAAACTTGGCTTGAAAGGGTAAATATGCATTTGGAAAATCTATTGGAAAAGGCTAACAAAGAGAAAAACATGTTGAGGCACATGGCCAACCATTACTGGGCGAGAAACCATGTGTGCAAAGCAATAATTGGGAACTTGAAAGCCAAGTTGAAGAAGGTATCAAAGAGGCGAAAAGAGAAAAATAAACTTCAAATCTTGGCTGAGGCTTCCTTGGCCCAGCATAGCACTTAATGGAGGACACTCAGCCCAAATTTCAAAAAAATTGGGACACATTTTTCATTTTGGAATTTTTGGGCCAAAACACAGGTTTTTCTGCCCAATGCGCCGTGCCACCTGGTGCTTGCTTTTGATAGGGGACTCCTTTTGATGCAAACTCAACATTTTTGGATTTTCATAGAAAAATATGCATGCCTACCAATGGCCAAGAAATTTTGACAGGTTTTTGGCTTCCAAAAAGGTCAAAAACCCCTCAAAAATGACCTTTCTGCCCCTTTTTTGACACACAGAAAGTAGTCTTGGGAGAACTCATTTATGAAGGGGCAAATGGAGGCCAAATTCAAAAATTCCACTTGTGCTAGAAAGTAGACAGGAAGACCTTTCCAAAAAGCCCACTTGGAGCAAATGTTTACACCGAGAAGGCCTCCAAAATCAACTGCAAACAGGCGCTATGCATAGGGAAATCAGGCACGGCGCATTGGAGGCATTTTGCTCATTTTTGGTCAAAAACTCTGTTTTTCGCCTAGTTTTTTCACAGTTTGACTTTTTTCCTTCTAGTTGTCAAAATCATAAGTAATTTAATGTGACATGATGGATTTTGATGTAATCTTGCTAAATTTTCACTCATAGAGGTAGATTCATCCATCAAAGGGTAGTTTGCAATTGAATGAATCAGTTTCCTAGTTTTTAGAGGCAAGCTATTCCACTGCCTACTTTTTAGTTCTCAGTTTAGATTTTTTTGAAAAAGATCCTAATCTTATGAGCTCAACCCCTAGAGGCTAGGATGAGTTTTTGTTTTCATATATCTTATGTTTTGTCAGTCATTAGCATGGTTTGACTTTTGGGAATACTTTGAGCATCATTGTACATTCATCTATGCAGTTTGGCAAAGGAATAGACCAGGGTTTGTAGCACTCTATGGGATTCATGTGGCATCTTGCTTTGATATTGTGTTTCTCTCTGTAAATTTAATTTTACTTGTGTTTTATGTATTCCATTCTCTCTCTTATTTCTTCTTAACTAAAACAAACAAGGATAAAGGTAGAATCCATTGAGATTGCAGTGCTCTACCTAGGGTTTGCTTAGTTATCTATGTTTTTAGCTGTTTGAAGAGGATCCCTGAAGGTTTCTTGCCCTCTTCAACTCCTCACCTATATAAAGCTCTCCATTTCATTCAAATTGAAGTGTCAAATCAATTTCCTGCCTCGCCCCATTGAGATCTCTGCAAAACTGAGCCTCATTCCCCAGACCCAAAATCTGCCTTTCCATTTGAGCCAACAAAACATCCTTAAATTCAATCAAACTCTTTTGCATACATACCTAGCCTAAAATTAGTCTTCATATTAAGTCATCTCAAGCCTCATTGATCATTTTTTTTTGCTGAGATTGACAAGGAGAGAGCCCTCTCCCGATCTAGTAGGGATAGCTACTAGGTTAAGCGTGGTTTGATGTTACCCTAGATTCTAACTTTCTCAGCCTAAGGTAGATTTAGGCCCTAACATAGTGGCAACCATACTAGGGACACTCAAGATTGTTTGTTTGTTAGTGTTATTCGTTTTATAAACTACAGACGGAGCCTGAAGTTATGCCAGGTAGCCTTCGAACTGCACATTGCTTTGCAAGTGCATAAGTAGATAAATGCTGCTTCAGTCAATCTCTGGTCTAGTCTTATAAACATAACACCTGACTTGCAAATTGACGTACATCAGATATTTCTAGACTTTGGATGATGAGTTTAGAATCTGATAGGTTGAACAAGTTGATTTTGTCCATTTGATTTTTGGGAATAATTCAACACATTGGCTTCTAGACGACACACCAAGGCAAATACGGATCCTGATCCAGCTCCTATGTATGAAAATCCAAATCTTATTCCGAGAATCCTTCATCGATAAAGTCATGTGATTCCTATGTTCAAATATCCTTCATTTCCCATTGTTTTTTAGTATCTTTAAGATCTTGAGTTTGAAAAAAAAATTGAGCTATCATTGTTTGAGACCAAGTCCGAAAGTGATGTTGGTTCTACTGCCTTAAATCCAGAATTTGTCAAATATTTTGAAATTGAAAAGGCCAATAGATCGATTGACAGTTATATTTTTAATCTTCAAACTTCTATTGTGGCTACAAAAATTCCTGAATTCTTAGAGTCTGCATCTGCAACTCTTGGGTCATATGAAATCACATCTAGTTCACGAATTCCTACCGAGTCACCTTTCATTCCCACCATTCCCGTGCAGCCTTCTATCTCTGACAAAAAATCTGCAGTAGTGTCACCTCCATCCACACCACATACACCTCATACATCAGCTGCTCTCACTCTTCCTATATCCCCAAGACCGGTTGTAAATCCACCTAGAGCAATGGATGCCTGATTTTCACCCCTTGTGTTGCCTCAAAATTTGGATAACATGCCTACTGATTATCAAAGAAAAATTCCATTGTTTGATGGCACTCCTCAAAATGTTACAGCTCAGCAACATGTGGATAGGATGACAGATTTCTTTGACCTTCATGAGATTGATGCGGAAAATGTGAGAATGAGACTTTTTGTACAAACCTTTGGAGGCGAAGTGAGGAAGTGGTTCAGAGCTTTGTCGGCTACAAGTATTACTACATTGACTAATCTTCAGAGACAATTCTTGGATTGATGGGAAGTGAAGAAAAACCCTCTTCAGATCCTTTCCGAATATGATAATATCAAGTGGAACGTTGGTGAGTCTGTTCAAGATTATTGTATTAGATTCAATTCTGTTTACAATGCAATTCCTGCTGATATAAAGCCACCTATGGGGTTAGCTTTGATTAAGTTTCTGGATAGTTTCGATCCTGATATGGCCTATCAATTAAGAAAAATAGATCCGGCCACTTTAGAAGACATGCAGAAAATTGCAGTCAGCGTTGAAGCAAATCTACTTGCCAAGAGAGCTAGAACGAAAGCTGAAAAGAAAGTAACAATAAAGGAAGAGGTTTCCACTTCAAATCAAGTGCTCCGTAAGATGGAAAAGATGTTTGACAGATTGACGATTGACAAGTCTGAACCGCAAGTCAGAAATCCTAACTTCTGTGGCCAGCAGCAACCACAATTTAGAATCAAGCAAAGAGAGCAACGAGCACAAGACCAAGCAGTATAGCAGCAAGTGAAGACAGCTTTACAATAGAATTTTGTACATGGTCCAGAATCAGATGACGAGGAGAATGTAATTGGAGAGGAGAATAATTTCTTTACACCCGATGATATGCCAATTTTTATCACTGAAGACGAGGAGTATTCCAAGAACTCGGTTGTACAAAGGGACAAGAATTTCATCTTGGCGAATGAAATATTTCTTGAAAAAGAGTGATGAATATCAGAGGGGGTATATGAATTCTTTGATAGCCCAGCAGTGACAATATTCACTCAGAAGTAGAGATGTACCCATTAATCCAATTCAAAAAAGAAAGGAGGCGACAGCACCAAAGAATGATCCACTCGTTGTGCAGAAAAAGGGAAAAGAGATAGCTGATCCCACCACTAGCAAACCACCATCAGAAAATGAAAGATCCGATTAGCCAAATATATCAAAGGAGAAAACTGAAAAGAAGGATGTCCCAGCTAAAGAAGTAGAGAAAACTTCAGTTTTTAACTTAGAAAATGAAATTGCTAAGTTAAAAGTATCCATTCCTTTGACTGAATTGATGAAGAATAGTAGCTATAAGGGTCAAGTGTCTAATATTTTGAATTTAGATCCATTATCTGATATGGTAAATGTGGAGAATGATCGACCTGAGTTTATTTTTGGTCTAGCATTGGATGTTCAATCTCAAGATAGTGATGTACCTCCTTTTTACATCAGCCTTAGGTTGCACGACTATGTGTTACACAATGCTATGTTTGATTCCGGAGCCTCCCATAATCTCATGCCTAAGGTAATCATGGAGAAATTGGGATTGGATATCACCAGAAAGTATCATGACCTTTATTCTTTCGATTCTGGTAGAGTAAGATGCATTGGTCTTATCAAAGATTTGGTGGTCAGTTTGAATCAGATTCCGACTAAAAATGTTTTGATGGATGTGGTTCTGGCGGATATTCCTCCTAGATTTGGCATGCTTCTTTCCAGATATTTGGGAGAGAAACTTAAAGGGACATTGCAGCTTGATTTCTCCTATGCTACTATTCCTGTGTTTGGTCAGATGAGGAAATTATACCGGGAGCAAAAGATGAAGTACATGATCACTAGCAAGGAGAAACTAGTAAATCATCCAATCAAATATGTACATATTGATTTAGAATAATTTGTTTTATATTCATATATATTTAATGATGTGAATGGCCAAGTAATTGAAGTAGAAGACATTCCAGAAATCACTGAAAATTTCAGAGAGGTCTTAAAGAAAGAAATACAAAGACTTGATAGTACCGCTGAGCAATCAGCCTTCCGACAACAGCAAAATATTTATGGACAGCAAGGAAAAGTAAAAGAGCAAACAGAATTTCAGCATTTGGAAGAGGACGAAGCTGGTTTTTGGACCATGGATTTTGATGGCGTGGTAGGAAAGGAAGGTGTTGGAATTGGCATTTGGATATGCAGCCCTGTTTTCTCCCCAAAAAAAGTGCCAAGTAATGTAAGGGTTTTTTCTTATAAATTGGCTTTTGACTGTTCAAATAATGAGGCTGAATATGAGGCTTTAATTGCTGGTTTGAAAATTCTTATAAAGTTAAATGACAAAAGGATTGCAGTGTATGGCGACTCCGAGTTAGTTATCAAGCAAGTGAAAGGTGAATACCAAGCTAAGCATCCTCGAATGCGGGCCTACCACAATGCGGTACTAGATATCTTGAGATTGTTTACAGATCATACTTTGACATGTGTCACTCATATTCAGAATGGCATTGCAAATGCACTTGCAATAGCAGCAAGTAATTTGAAAATTTCGATGAATTCAAACAACAAGTTTGAAATTCATGTGAAGCATCGCCCGACTATCCCTGACAATCAAAGGTATTGGCAAGCGTTTCAAGATGATAAAGAAATCGATGAATTTCTGCAAAATGAAGGTAAATTCAAAGACACTTCTATTGATGGGGAGCATGATGATGGCGAGGTGGATATAGAAGTCAATCAGATGGAAGTTTTGTAGCTGAAGGACAATGTCATTCCTAAAGGTCTAATACCTTTAGAGGAGCTTTTCGACCAAGATAATGTAGCTCGAAAACCGAGCTTTCTTCCAACCAAGAAAGGAGTTGAGGATGTGAACATTGGATCAGCAGAAAATCCTAAAATGGTGAAATTATCTAAGGCATTGCCCCCACAAGTAAAAGCAAAGTATATCAGTTTATTATCTTTGTTTTCTAATGTCTTTGCTTGGGATTATTCAAATTTGAAGGCATATGACACAAACATAATTCAGCATATCATCCTGATCAAGCCAAATCAAAAGCCCTTTCGACAGAAGTTAAGAAGAATAAATCCAAAGCTGCTGCCCTCAATAGAGAAGGAAGTAAATCGGTTGTACAAAGCTGGTATCATCGTCCCCATAAGATTTTCAGATTGGATTTCTAATTTGGTGCCCGTACACAAGAAAACAGGTGAGATTCGCTTATGTATTGATTTTAGGAATCTGAATAAAGTATGTTTGAAAGATAACTATCCATTGCCAAAAATGGATCACATACTTCAGCAAGTAGTTGGAGCATCTCACATGTCGCTACTCGATGGTTATTCCGGTTATAACCAAATTCTGGTCCATGAGGATGACAAAGATAAAACAACGTTCACCACTCCGTGGGGAACTTTTCAATATGCTAAAATGTCTTTTGGATTGAAGAATGCTGGTGCAACCTTTCAGCGAGCAATGGATATTGCATTTGCAAATGAAAAATATGTCTTTCTAGTTATTTATCTTGATGACTTGACAATTTTTTCTAATTCAGATGAAGAGCACCTTTATCATTTGAAGATTGTATTTCAGCGGTGTAGAAAATATGGTATATCTCTCAATCCAAAGAAGAGTTTGTTTTCCATGGATGAAAGCAAGCTTCTCAGTCATATTATATCAAAGGATGGCATCCGCATCAATCCATCTCGAGTGTAAGCTATTCAGCAAATTGATCTTCCCCGAAGTAAAAATGAGATCTAATCATTCAACGGTAAGATGAATTTCTTACATCGCTTTATGCCCAATCTTGCAGAACATTTAAGGGAAATCACAAACATGCTCAAGAAAGATAGTGTAGTGAAGTGGACTGATGAAGCAATAAAGTCTTTCAATTTGGTGAAATTGGCCCTTTCTTCAGCTCCGGTTTTGATCAGCCCAGACTATACTCAAGATTTCATTTTTTTTTCATTTGCCTCGGATCATACTATGGCAGCAGTCTTGATGCAGAAAAGAGACCAGCTTGAGAAACCAATAGCATTTTTCAGCATACCCATAAGAGATGCAGCTTTAAAGTATAATATTATTGAAAAGCAAGCTCTTTCCTTGGTAAAGGCATTGAAATATTTTCGAGTTTATATTCTGCATTCTCACATCCTTTCTTATGTTCCTAATGCAGATGTTAAAGATGTCTTAGTGCAAACATATCCAGAAGGGAGACGAGGCAAATGGATTGCTGCCTTGCTGGAATATGACGTGGAGATCAAACCAACAAATCTCATCAAAGGACAGGGGTTGGCCAAACTAATGGCTGAATCAAATTTGCATGCCTTGGACATTAATCTCATTGCTGCTATGTCCGAGGAAAATGAAGAAATTTTGCCTGCTCAGGTATCAAAAATTTGTGTTCTTTCTCCTTGGTATTTGGACATTGTTTATGTACTCCAAAATTTGTCGCCACCACCTGGAATGGCTAAGAAAAAAAGTAGGACACTGAAATTGAAGGCTACCAATTTTTGTATCATGAATAATGTGCTCTATTGGAAAGATACCGTTGGTGTCTTGCTCAATTTTTTGGTTGAAGAAGAGGAAAAACAAGTTATGGAAGACATTCACAAGGGATATTGCGGAGGTCATCTTTTCTGGAAGACAACAATCAACAAAATTTTAAGAGCAGGATATTATTGGCCAACTCTCTTTGCTGATGTGTACAAAACTATTAAAAGCTGCCACGAATGTCATATTTTTCAAGGTAGGAGAAAATTGCAGCCTTTACCGCTCAAGCCCATTGAAGTAAGCGCTCCATTTCAGCAATGGGGTTTGGACTTCATTGGCGAGATCCATCCTACTTCTTCAGTGCAGCATATATGGATCCTTACAGCGACGGACTATTTTACCAAATGGATTGAGGCGATTCCCACTAGGCAGGCCACTGATTCGATACTCATTTCATTTCTTGAAAACAATATTTTGTCTCATTTTGGTTGTCCAAACAAAATGATCACTGATAATGCAGCAGCCTTTAAATCTAAAAGAATGATTGACTTTTGTAATAAGTATCAAATTACTTTGGGGCACTCAACCGCATATCATCCACAAGGCAATGGATTGGCCGAATCCTCAAATAAATCCTTGGTCAATATTATCAAAAAGCTACTGGAAACGAACAAGAAGATTTGGCACAAGAAACTGGTTAATGCACTTTGGGCAGACAGAGTAAGTCAAAAGAAATATATAGGCATCTCCCCTTTTGATCTTTTGTATGGTGTTGACACTATATTCCCAACCTCTCTCACAGTTCCAGTGGTTAAACTTCTACAGGAAGCTGGCAGTGATGATGATCATTTTCAATGAAGAATCAATCAAATGATCCATTTACAGCAGACTAGAGAGAAGGTTTTTCATAACACTTTCAGGCTGCAAGAGACAGTCAAGAAGATATATGATCAAAAGGCAAATGCAGACAAATTTCAAATAGAAGAAGTGGTGCTAAAATGGGACGTGAGAAACGAAGATAAAGGTAAGCATGGCAAGTTTGAGAATCTTAGGAAAGGACCTTTCAGAATTGCTACATATCAAGGCCAAAATTCTTTCCTTTTGAAAGAAATGAATGGAGAAGATTGTCCAAGTGGGCCGGTCAATGGTCGGCTACTCAAACATTACTATTTTTGAAAGTTTTGCTGCTGTCATATGTAGCACTGTACATACTGGTTTGTTTAACTTTCATTGCAAGTGTGTGATGTCATGATTCTTTCAGTTTGGGGCCCGAGGTGAAGGCTATAAAACTGAGGTTTGATTTCAGTTGTGGTTTGGTTTGTTTGAGTCAAGTCTTTCAGTTGATTTCAGTCTTGAAATTGAGTCAGTGTTGAGTCAGATTTTAGTCCTGAAATTGAGTCAAGAGTCTAGTTTTGGTTTGTCGAAGTTATTGATTCCATAGCCCAATGGACGAAGGCACTACCTGCTTTCCCAGAGATTTTGTAGTTCTTGGCACCTCCAAGGAGCTACCATCCCCATTGGAACCAATGTTAGTGTTGGTATCTTCATCCCTCCGTCAGTGATCAAATTCTCTTGTTGCATTGCATATTAGGTGTCTCGCTCAGTCAGCTGCATTCCATTAGGAGCATGGATCATCTAACGGGAGTGGCTTATTGTACATTTTCCCTCGTTTCCTTTACCTGCTAGCCTATTTCCATTCATAAAAATCATCTGTAGTCACTTTTTGTCTTTAAATTTGTAAGATTCATTTCTAGGGTTTCAGTTTTATTAGGTCTAGGGTTTCATCAAAAATGTCTTCAAAATGTCCAATAACGATCAGCAGGCGCATGAGGAGGTTGAATAAAGTTCCAGTACCAAATAAATTCCATCATCATATGCCCAGAAATGAATTTTTCCTCAAAACTCTGCTTTGAGGAAAAACAGAGTATTTATATCTTTTATGTATAAATTTGATGTAATTTTAGTTCTCTCATATGTAAATAACTTCAACGGAAACCCTGGTCACCTTGCCAAGCTTCAGTAACTCCATCCCCTACAAGGCAAACAAAAAACCAAGTCATTCAGTTAATTAGAGGCAAAATAAAGCAAAACTACCCAAAAAAAAAAGTTTGAAAAGAAAGTGTCAAATGTAAACATTACAAGAGTGGGTCTTATGAAGTGAAAAATTAAATTATTTTCTATATAAGTTATTTCTTGTGTTTAAAAGACTCATTTTCATCCAAAAGAGCAAGAGAGATTTAGAACAAGCTCGTGGTCACAAAATCACAGCCAATAGCTTCAGTTTCAAGTGTGCGGCGCATTGGGTGAGAGGCACAGTGCATACAAGTGGCGTGGTGCATTGGGTCAGCCTCAACAGTGTCAAAAATACACTGGCGCGGCACGTTGGGTTTGCAGCACGACACATAGAGCTGCAAGCCATTTTCACCACAAATTCATCAGTTAATTTACGGTCCCAAGTGACGAGGTCAGCAATGAAAGTGTGTCTTAAGATGTTTATGATGTTTTAATAAAAAAAAATTCAAACCCTACTTCCTTGCAATATTTTCTCAAGACATGATTGCTTAGGGTTTGTAAATTGGTTTTTTGTGGCCATCACTCCCTCACCTTTTTTCCCTCACTTCTTTTCTAGTTTCATTAACCCGTTTTACTATCCCCCATATCCCTAAATTCATTCACCTCTACCCCCAAATCCCATTATCCCAAACCCTAGCTACAAATTTCCCAAACCCTAATTGCTATCCCAAAAGCCTAAAAATTGTCCCTAAAACCCTTCAATTCCCAAAATTCCAATCAACAACATTCCCAAAATTCCTCTTACCCTCTCCCTTCATAGTCCCTCATACATTTTCATACACTTGGCAGAAAAAGATCAAAGACACCTAAATCTCTTCATACTCATCTAAGAAAACACAACTTTGGAAAACATGGAGTGTGATCCTTCCTATGATCGAGATGAAGAGACACATAGTGACTCTCCAACCGAAATGCATGCACCAAGGAGACCTCACAAGGGGGGTAAACATGTACGAGAGGAGCCTACTTCACTTGCCGAGCTGCAGGCCTGCCCTCTTGCTGTCACATGCTTTCAACAACAATCCTGTTATCAGTTTTGTGAGATGGTTGCTAGAGTCCAGTATCCTCATGACTTGGCCAAGTTGTTTGTGCTTCATCTTGATAATGGCCAAGTCATTCTTGCAGGTGTGACATTCACCTTGTCACCGGAATCTAATTCTCTAGCAACCGACATTCCAAATGTCAGAGAGCAGTGGAATAAAAGGCAGCAAATTGACAAAGAACATTATGAGCCATACATCAAGCCTGGTTATTTGAGACAACTCAACATAGTTTTTCCCTTTTGGTACCTGAAAGACTCATATGCTCCCTTGATGAAACTCATAATTAAGTATTTCAGCTGTGAGGGCCGGTTTTCTCGCCTATATGCCTATCATATCAGATTGTTGATGCACTTTACCAAGGTGAGAATGATGAATCTCCCCTACTTCATGTGCCGAAATATTGAAAAGATGACCACCCTAGTGTAAAAGAAAACTCCTCAGCAGCAGTATAACAATATATATCATTTTGCACTCATCAAAATTGTGGTCATGCATCAGCTTGGTTTGCAGGACATCTCATGGGAGAATTTCATTTCTCATGAGTTCTTCACAGCTCCTCAGGTACCTTCAAAAGCTTTTCATGAGACAGGTGGACCTTCACATCAGCAGGAGGGTCATGAGACACAGACTGCTAGTGTGTCGGTGTCTGTCACCTATCAAAAGGGCACTAGAAGGTTGTTTGCAGCAGCAAAGTGAGTATTATCTCCACCCAGGGTGGAAGGGGTCTCATTTCATCCATCAGTAAAGAAATTATAGGACAAGGGCAAGCGGCCATTACATGATGAGGGGCCTTCAAGAGGGCAAGAGACAGATTTCATTCTAATTATGGATGATGACACCGATTTGGGCTCACCAAGCTCAAAGCTTAAAGAGATCATTCAAGAGAAATAGGTGGACATTAATGCTTTATCCCTCAACCTAAAAAGAGCCAAGTGGATAATAAAATACCTTGAGAAAAGAAACAAGTATCTAGAGGATCAGAAAACCATTATGGAGCTGCAAAACATACGAGAGAACCGGCAAGCCGCCAAAAGGAGTAAAACAAGTTGACATCACTTGAGCAAGAAATTGAAGCTGATCGTGAAAATTGGCTTGAAAAGGTAAATATGCATTTGTAAAAGTTGTTGGAGAAGGCCAACAAAGAGAAAAACATGTTGAGGCACATGGCCAACCATTACTGGACGAGAAACCATGTGTGCAAAGAAGGAATCAGGAACTTGAAAGCCAAGTTGAAGAAGGTATAAAAGAGGCGAAAAGAGAAAAATAAATTTCAAATCTTGGCTGAGGCTTCCTTGGCCCAACATAGCAGTTAATGGAGGACACTCAGCGCAAATTTCAAAAAATTTGGGACACATTTTGCATTTTGGAATTTTTGGGCCAAAACATAGGTTTTTCTACCCAATGCGTCGTGCCACCTGGCGTTCGCTTTTGATAGGGGACTCATTTTGATACAAACTCAACATTTTTGGATTTTTCATGGAAAAATATGCATGCCTACTAGTGTCCAAGAAATTTTGACAGGTTTTGGGCTTCGAGTGTTGAGAGGGGGTGGGTGAGAGAAGGTCGTGAGGGAGATGTGAGGTGGGAAGGGGAGAGGGTTGAGTGGAGGGTGTGGTGAGGGGGCTGTGGGGGAGATGTGAGGTGGGAAGGGGAGAGGGTTGAGTGGAGGGTGTGGTGAGGGGGCCGTGGGGTAGAGCGAGGGTTGGGAGACCACAGGGCCGAAGCCCGAGAGGGAGGGGTGAGTGGGGACAGTGCCGAGAGGGGAGGGCAATGAGGTGAGGGCGAGCGTAGGGGTTGGGGAGTTGTGTGCGAGGGGTAGGGTGTGGTCTGCGAGGGGGAGAGCGAAGGGTTAGGGAGGGTCGAGCTGTGAGATGAGGGGGCTGAGAGCCCTGCTAAGAATATTTTTTTTTTTTAAGATAGCAGAGCAGTAGAATATAGCAGAATTTCACAAATGTACAACAGGAAAAAAAAAAAATGTAGAAACCCGCTTTAAACAATATTTTCCAGGAGCTCTCCAATGTGCAGAAATTAAAAGTAGGCAGAATTGCAGGAAAAATTCATAATTGGAATGAGCAGTGAGAAAACCTGCAGAGTTAAACACCATGTTAAAAGTCATAGTGTTCCAAATCCACCAAAAGATCAAATTCAAAGGATCAAGATCAAAAAATTAAAGGTGAATTGCAATGTTTTCATAAATAGTAAATCTCAGCCCGAAAAATGGGTAAACGTATACTGAGACCATGTAAATTCATTTAATTTAATGAGTTAAAAATGAAAAGTACTCGACGATATTTTTCATGTTTCGAGAATAAAAAATGAGCTTAAATTTGACTCCTCCTGGAAGAACGAGTGGTATAAAAGGTAGAAATTGGTTCCGTCGATGATGGAACTACTCAAAATAAGTAAAGTTTGAGAGGTTGGCTAATAATACCACTTATTGCAGCGGTACCTCATGAAAGGGTAAAAAGAATCAAGTGAGAACATATGATCGGCCAAGTAGATGGTGACGATGGAATGAGAAAACAAAGGCTCATATGGCAGAAGAGGCAGATAAAAGTGCAATCATGAGAGGTGAGATGAGAATGGTTTCATTTTTATGCAAGTTTGAAACATGGGAAACTCTGGTTGAAATTGGTTTCATTTTTTCACAAGCTTGAAAATTGTGCTTGGAATTGGTTTCATTTCTACACGAGCTTGAAATGAAGATAAAATATGCTTGAAATAAGTTTGCATGCCCCCAGCATGGTGGCTTAATTGGAGGTACATTCCCCTTAAGCTTCAATTCATTCCCCTAAGTAGACTACTGGTTATTAACAAGTGGATGGAATGAAGATTCAATCACAAGATCAAGTGAACGACACGACTGGGAATTTACAAGATCTAATCAAAGCCTTGAATTGAAAAGGTATTTGTTTCATTT
The DNA here is from genome assembly GCA_034641835.2 of Pinus albicaulis. NCBI lineage: Eukaryota > Viridiplantae > Streptophyta > Pinopsida > Pinales > Pinaceae > Pinus > Pinus albicaulis. The sequence goes on from CM076572.1 coordinate 611,745,996, forward strand.
TTTAATGAGGTTGAAATAGTAAAAGAACTATCCTTATGACACCTTGTTTCATTTTTTAACGAGCTTGACACAAGACAAGGAACTATGCTCCAAATACCTTGTTTCATTTTTTAAGGAGCTTGACACAAGAAAAGGAACTTTTCTCCAGAGAGTTTGTTTCATGTTTTAAGAATATTGACAAAAGAAAATGAACTTTTCTCCAGAGAGCTTGTTTCATTTTCTAAGGAGCTTGACACAAGAAAAGGAAATTTTCTCCATATATCTTGTTTCATTTTTTAAGGAGCTTGACACAAGAAAATGAACTCTTCTCTGACAACTTGTTTCATTTTTTAAGGAGCTTGACACGAGAAAAGGAACTCTGCTCTGGCAACTTTTGTTTCATTTTCTAAGAAGCTTGACATAAGAAAAGGAACTCTACTCTGACACTTTTCTCATGGCCCATAAGATAAAATGGCTTCCAAGAGGTTCTCATCAGATGGGAGAACAACGCTCTAGAAATCAGGGTCCAATGCCCCCAGTACATGATGCACTATATCAATGACTATATCATTAGTAGACACAAGCATGCAACAAGTTTCCACATAATTAAACTGTGGTGAGGAAGATACCACTAAAATGTAAGGATAATTAAGGGATGATGGTTGATTGGGATCCAAATTAGGACCAATGAAAGACAAGTGATCAATGGTCAAAATTCTTCCTTCATGTGGAAAACACATCACACAAAATAGACAAGAGACAAGAGATCCTATGACATAAGTATAGTCATGCCCAAGGAGTAAGTTAAAGTCCAAAGGGCCTTGGACAACCATTGCGTCTAAATAGACAATATTTCCTCCTAAGTAATAGGCAACTTCGGAAGGATCCCTAATGGTTGACTGGTTCCTTTGTTAAAAGCTAATAGATTCTGGGTAACATGAACAATCTATGAAGAACCTAAAGCTTTCCAAGCAGCTGAGGACAAAATACTAATAGATGTGCCTTCATATATTATTTTTCTCAGTACAAACACATTATAAGCCTTTACCGTGATATCAAAGGGCATGTACGAAGGATGACGATATCCTGCAAGGCAAATCCAATCAAAGGAAGTGACCAAACTACTTGGATTGGGTGTTGTGGGAACGGGAGAACTAACCCCTTGTGTTATGGGAATGGGAGGATCACCCTCCTGTATCGTGGTAACAAGAGTATTTCCCTCCAATTCATGGGAATCTGAGGAAACCAAAAAAACCTAAGTGGTACGAGGTTCACTCTCTATAGGAAATACTTGATGAACTGAAGTTGTAATTAGGTCTAGCGTTTTCTCAACCAATGGTTGGTCAGGAACAGACTCATGGGGTTCACATTTGGAGAGAGTGGGATTGACCAGATATGACTTCTGATCGATCACTTGATCAACTAGCAGGGATTAGGGGAAAGCTTCGGGTAACCAACTAGAAGGCAAGGTTGAGAAGCCATAAGGTTATCCAACATTTTTTAGGCTTCATCCATATAAGGAAAAAGGTGAATGGGATGATTCCCTTCACATAAGTTACAAGAAAAATTGACTTTACCCTTTTTACCATGGGCCCTATTATCACTATTTGAGGGTTTTTCACCAACATGATCTCCACAAGCCGATGATAAACGCTTATGTGATCCAGTGGACCATACTTCTAATATCTTGGGAATCCCAAGACAATCCCTAAGGAGTTGGTCACCCTTGCATAACTTGAAATGGAATTTGACTTTGCAAGACTAAATCGAAGTTTTTTTCAACATCAGCTGCATGGGAAGCAATGGTTGTTTGGTTTCCCCCTAGCTTATTTTGATTCTTCTTCTTCGTCCTCTTATTCTTCTTCTTAGCTTCCTAGTTACTAGAGTCCAAACTTTCACCAGGTGAAGAGGAAGAATGGGGTTAAGAAACATGTGAAGAAGGCAAGGGGGCAACCTTAGGATCAACATGAGGTTGACACTATTCAGGTGGAGGCGAACTTGGTTGAAAAGCATTTTGGACATTTGGAACCATGGGGATTGAAAATAACCAGACTAGGAAACCAATGATTAATACCAGGAAGGACAACGTTGCCATATAGGGAGCGGAAAATTTTCCAAAAGAAGGAAAATGACTAGGATTCCCATTTGAGGGGATTCCTTGATTGGTAAAATCAGGAACCGTTGCCACTGGTATCAACCTAAGATATGCTAAAGAGTTGTGCACGGGTAAGATGTTATTCCTCGTGATTAAAAAAAATCAAAAAAGGGTAATCTAGGCAAAAGGGATTACCAAGTATCCATGAACTGAAATATACACCTTGGTGAACTAAATACTTGACGTACGACAACCAATCTCCCTAAATGTTTTGTTCAGTGTATCACATCTACAAGGAGGCCAACTCGGTTACCTATGGCAGGTTTGTAATTGAGTGGGGTCTCCCAAAATATGCTCGAAGGTACATGGGAGCTCAGTCCGTAGTAGTGATGTCTAATGTGTAACCATTCGATGAGAGAATTTCCATATACTTACCATACGTAGAGCATAGTCCTATATACTTTCGTACGTGGGATGAGATATCACCCTCGGGATGCAAAACAGGCTGTTAGTGACAACTGCTATGCTTAACGACGCCGGAACACGTCTCTAGCCTAGACCTCTAGATTTTTGAATTATTTCTAAATGCTCCTTAAGGTTAATTGAGTAAATTTTAAAGTTGATATTTGATTATGTTCCAATTTCAGGCTCAAAGCGATATCACCTAAATCCCTACAATGCAGCTAAATGAAAAAAAGAATCCATTTCATTTCGATGAAATCTAAACTAACGAGGGAGAAAGTGCAAGCAAGAATGCAACAAACAAGAAATGCAACAATCAATGGTGCCCCCCAGCTAGCTCAAAATTATTGAAAATGCAACTTTGAGGTCAAATTCGCTTTCACTATCCCAAAATGCAAACTTACAGAAAACAAAATCACTTCTCTTTTCAATAAGATGCACTAAAAATAATTTTTTTCTTTCACTTCAGATGTTTGAATGCAAACTAATGCAATCAATGAACTAAAAAAAGAAAAAAACTAACCAAATGAGTAAAGAATTGAAACACAAAATTCTTTTACTTTATCTTTCTCGAATGGAAAACAAATTGTTTCAAAAGTACTTCAATGAAAATGGCTTTCACTTTTATTTTCAAAACGAAGAAAAACAAACCAATTCAAAATATTTGAAAGGAAAATGACTTTCAATTTACTCTTTCGAAATGGGAAATCAGATCAAACACACACTCTCAAGCTTGGAAATTAAACAATTGTAATATAGGTTTGACAGTTAATCAAAGGTGATTCCAAAGTGCAATGGTAATTCAGTGCAAAACAAAACAACCTCACAAACATAAGCCAAAAGTAATGTGAAATGGTATTTGGAATGAATGCATGAAAAACTCTAAGACAGAGAAAACAGATTTATGACGACACACACAAGTGACAAGTGAAGAACAACTGACCTAGAAACCCTAGAAGATGATTTAATATTCACTCAAGCACAAGCAAGGTCAAAGAGGGAAATCAATCACTCAAACAAGGAAATAAAGCTAATTGCAATGATGTTAGATCATATCAGACTTCAAAGAAACTTTAGAGACAAAGACACACTGGAAATTAAAGAGGGAAACCCTAAATTTTTCCTAATCTTTGGGATCAACATGTCTATGAGAGGGAGACTATTGCAGAAAGGAAAATCAACGCAATTTTTTTGTATAAAAAAACACTGTCAGTGCTTTTGTAAGAGAAGAAAGAGTGTTGAGCGAGAAATAAAAGGAAAAATAAAAATGATTCCAACACTCAAACCAGACTTTACACCCTAAAGAAAAGACCAAATCCTATGAATACCTATAGAGACCTAAACAAAATTAGATCTCAATGATCGGTCAAACTGATCAAAAAACCAAACCGGAAAAGGGAAGGCAAAGAGGTTATAGTTCCCTAGTGGAGTCACCAATTTTTTTGTGAAGACAATCCCCTCTATTGATAGAGGTGATCTCTCTAGCCATGGAATGGGTATAGCAACGCACGAGACTATCTAATGTACCCTTTCCTAGTTTATATTCAAATTGAAAGAGGAGGAAGAACAACCTACCACTTCTTGATTCTATCGTTCAATCCTTCGATGAAAACCTTGATCCGCGATCCTTTAGGCTCACTCCTTTCTAGTCGTGACGTTCGAGTACCTGTAGGAGATCAAGAGGCAACAACAATGGTAACACAAAACATAACATACATTGAATACAAACTACCTAACAGATCAAGGAGCATTGGGCTACTTGTAAATATATCTAAAGAAATATGGAAAGTCAAAAACCAGATGTATTATTGATAATATAAAAGAGGAAGCTTACAACTGTGGCCTTGATGTTGGAAGCCTCCCTTTGGTGATGTCCAAATCCAAACTGAGGCTCTTTGTAGAAATTATACAACAAGCATGTATATCTTGGATTCACCCGATCTAACAATGTGCTAAAGTTAATTACGGAATCACTTCTACAAATATTTTGCGGAATTAAAAACACAATCGTTAAACACATGAACATGAAGAAGAATCAAATCACACACAACACAGATAATTTCCCGGGGAAAGATTACAGCTAAAAACCCACCTATCTTCTATTGTATATTAAGCATGGATCATGAAACAAATACAATGTATTTCTCTTCTCACAAGAGCCTCCAACATTCAACTATCTGTCTCATGATGTCCTCACAGAAAACTGGCCAATACTTAGTCAATTTCCAGCCTCCTCACAACCTGCCTTTCTTGCACAATTCCTGATGGTCAAGATCCCTAAAAGATAGGATTTATTTCCTGTCTTGACTGCGCAAGTATCATGGGCACTCCAATGGGTGGTTGGCTACATGTGTGAAAGCCAATAATGTCACAAATGATAGCCAGCTTCCCTTTCACCTAGAGCTCAACTGGGTTTCCACTGGATCTGACATGCATGTAGCTAATAATAGTATATCTTCAGTTGAGTGTGAGATCAATGCATGTGAATTAATTAATATTTAATTCACTTGATATCTCACTACTTGTATCTTCAGTTACAAATAGCACAATTGAGTTAAACTATTTACAAATTGCATTAACTAATGCACCACTACACTTCGAACACTGTTACAACTAGAATTAATCTGCATGTCCCACCAACTAACCTCTAACTTGAAATCCACTAGCTAACTGAGTTTTCCACTTTCAGTTAACTCATTCAAGTCCAAATTGAGAATAGATTACTGTTTAAGGTCCATCTAAATTAAGGGATAATAAAAAATAGACATGCACCCAAAAATAGCACTGTGGGCCCCACCCTAGCTTAGGTGCTTAATGCACTAGGCATGGGTGTTGAACCTTCTTGTTGAATCTCAACACTCCCTCTCAACAAGATATGGATTTTCCTTCTCCCTGATCTTGTCTCTATGGTATTCGAATATGCTCCTGGTGGGTGTCTTTGTCGGAATATATGCATCTCGATCTTCCATGGGAATGTACTGTAGCAACATGATTCTTCTCTGCACACAATCTCTAAGATGATGGTACCGGATATCTATATGCTTGGACCTATCATGAAACATAGGATTAATCGAGAGTTTAATGCAACTCTCATTATCACAATGAATCATTGTCGGATCCATCTGAGAACCAAACAAACCAACTATTGGACTATATTAATAACGATTAAATGACTAAGACGATACACATAAATTATCAATCCAAGGACGTCTTTTATTTCAATGACAGTCGCATTGTCTGTGCTGATACATCAAACTAGAAGCAAATCAAATTAAAGAGAAATCATTGTTGAATCAAATACTGAAAGAAATCACTCATGCAGAAATAAAAACAATCTACAAGAATTTAATCAAGCCTCAATTAATTATACCCCACATACAATTACACCAGCTAGTATATCTAATTACATATGTGTAATAGCATATTGAAATTGAAGCAGATCTACTCACAGTGAGAACAACAACAACATCACTTCCACGAATACATAAAGTGAAAAATAAATATGTACAGCTACCTTAACCGTTACAGTCCCTGATAAATAGGAGGGCCCTTCCTCCCTAGCAGGGCACAGGAAGATATAGAAACTAAATGGAAATGAAACCAAACAATGCATGTAACAGTAACAAAATATTTTTTATTATGATGATTGAAAGTTAAAGAGTCAAGATGATGATCTGTCCTCCTCTCTCTCTGATTTTTGTCCTTTAAATATACAAGATACAAAATGGAAATTCTCAACTAACTAATTAAAAAATCTAAGAGATCTTTCCACCATGATTCAGCTGTAACAAGTCGAATCTGATTATTGCAATTGTGGAAATTTGGAAAATGGCCACAACAGAAAATCTGCGAATATGTCCTTCGAAGAACCTTGTGTTTATCCCAATGAAGATAGAATTTTGGAAAATGGCCCAATGACAAACTAATTTTTTCCATTCTGCACAAAAATCATGTCTCAGATTTTCAATATTCTTCTTCGTTTTCCCAAAATGTCCAACGCAAAATTGTCACTTGTTATTCCAGCGAATTTCTGAGTTGGAATATTTAATTATGAACTTGAAGATCAGATTTTCAATCTGAAAGAGATATTGGAGGCTAAAATTGTGAGTTATAACAAATTCATTAATAAACCATCATTTACAAAATAATTCATAATAATATTCAATTTATTAAAAATAAATGATAATAAATATTACTTATCCATAAGAGCATAAATAATTATAAAATGGGATTAAATGATAAATTATGATAAATAACGTGATAAAATAATGGTATGAATGGATGAAATATATGTTAAGAAATGGTAATAATAATGAAAATTTAGTGGCCCAACATCTTCCGCAAACTGAACATGTTGCATGTCCTCATGCAACCCAATACCTTTGTACTAACCAAGTTGTAGTACAATAATCAAAATGTCACCCTGGTGCATGATATTGATGGAAGAGAAGGCTTCTTCCCCAAATGCTTCCTTAAAAAAAATTCATATTTACTTTAAACCATATGTATATGAAGTTGCAACAAATTATGATACAAGTAAAAAAAAACTTCATTACAAACCAGATTTCGCTGAAATTTGTAAGAAAATCCAATCTGAAAATCAAATCAATGCAATGAACGGATTTCACTATGTCAGCAAAAATGGTTTTAGGTAAAAATGCATGTTTTTGTTTTTTTTTTTGGAATTTACAAATTGGTTTAGCTTGAAAATTTCTGGGTTTAATCATACCTCTTTGTTGTCCAAAAATCACAAGAATCCAATTAATAGTTTTAAGGATATACACAAATCAATTTTAGGATTGTATACCTTAAATGTGGAAGAAATGAGAAACCATTCATCATGCATAGAAACCCTTCCCCCAAACTGGGGAATTAGCATGCCCTCATGCTACACTAGAAAAATAATTGATGTGGTTGCTACAATCATGGCTGAAATATTTGTTTGGTGTATAACAACATGGAATAAGGGATATTTTGAGAATGAATAAGGAGATTGATGGATGGTAAAGAATATTAATGACATGTTCATGATAATGATAATAACACTCCCCCAAACTGAAAGATTTTGTGTTTCTGAAAAATGGGAAGTGGTAAAGAAGGGGAAAAAATGGTTCAAAAATATGGATGAATAATGCTTAATGGTTTTTCATGACATTCTCCTAAACTTTTAATAAATAAAAAACTTATGCTATTTTACCTCAAGTTTTACCTCCGTAAAAATGTGGAATGACATTTGTTGAAACTAATGTAGGATGAGTTGATGTTGAAAGTGATGCGGAAGGTGGAAGCCATGAAAGCTAAAAAAGGTAATTAGAAAGTGTAGTAGTGTTTCCTTCCACCAAACTGATTAGTTTCCTCATCAACTATAAAACATCGCATGAGTATCCTTAATCATTAATTCATCACCTCAATTACCTCATTACATATAAAAGTGACATAATCATATTGTGAATGGCATGGGATAACAATGGATAAGAAGGGAAAATATGCATTCCCTATACCCATAAGCTTTGGTTGTTATGAGCATAGAAATTATGCTTCTCAAGGTCTGTACAATTACCTGGGATTCAAAATCAAAATTAGGTCTCTTTATTCCACATCAAAACATGACTGGTGTTGTTAAGCTATGAATAAATGGTGACTGATTAGGCAAAGAAATTATCTTTGGTTAAAGATATGATACTTGTAGAAAAAAGGAATGATGGATTAGATGATACAAAATGTCAACTATCAAATATCCTAAAAGTTCCATCCTTGACATGTAAAGTAAATATTATAACTCAATAAATAGATATAAACCATAACCATTGTTATCTAAGAACCGATTAAATATTACACCATGAACCATGAGTTCTGGAAAACCTTGTATATGCAACAGTCAGCTTTATTGGAAATTGGATTTGAGAAAACAAGGTAACCAAGTAGATTATAGTATTAAATTAACTTCTATACCATAAACATAGTCACTGCTGCCAGCAGGCGTCCATAGCCTCGATAGGGATGTCTTTTTAACCCATTGAGATGCCAATGTCCCATCCATTAGAAATAAGTACATAGTTTAAAAAAATCCTTTCAATTTACTTAGATGTCAACTAAAGATCATTTTTCTTGCATGGTAACTAGTTAATAACAATGCTATTAACGAGATCTAACAAAAGTGAAAAATTCGGCTCGTGATGACACCTCTTGTCCTTCAATTTTATGACCGAGGGCCATTACCGTGGCTTAGTGACAAGCAATGGTAATGTCACTTTATTAGGACCTATGATCATGGTACGTTGTCTCGTGATGAGACCTCCTATCCTCTAGTTGACTATTTATGTTTAAAATTCAACTATGTTTATTTTTAATCAATAAAAAATTACTTAATAGATGGGGTGGCAGGTCAGCTCCTTAAGAGCTAGGGATGGCGTAAAAAATTGTGTAGTAACTATTTTCAACTTTGATAGTTTTTCTTCTCAAAAACTAATAACATTCAAAAGAATTTTGATAAATATAGTTTTCACTGTTGAGATTGGGGTTGAGGAACAGTTCATTAGATAATGGCATAATGATTTAAATACAATTATGTGGTCATCATCATAAATTTTACAAGATCAGGCACTTGACCAATTCGGAAATTTGAAAGTTAGCATGATGAAATCATCTTTGCATAATTGTTCCTTAAAATTAAGATTTTTTTTATAGATAAACAAAGATAAATTGACTACCCAATCATTATGTCAAAGAGGGCCTAGACCATTAAAAGTATTTTCCATTCACCAAAGAGAAAAACAAATCACAAAGACCTACATATGTTGAATTCAACGCGAAAATTGGCCAACAACAATAGTTGTGATTGAGGTAACAACAACCATGACTTAGGTAATAACATGGAAATGGAAAAAAAATAACGATGTTAGGAAGGTGACATGAAGGAGAATTAGTCACTTTTACAAAATAATGAGGAATTAAGAGTGAATCATTCCTAACAAGACTTACCATAATAATCATCCTTATTACTAAATACAAGACCTCCCCCCAACTAAAGTACTTTCATCAATCATAGTTGGTAATTTCATAAGTAAAATACCAATGAAATCCACAGAGTCGGTTGAGGACATACCTGGCAACTTACCTTGGCTGAGTAACAACACTAGAGGAGTAACAAAACCAAGTACTTAGAAAAATATCACCATGGAGTAACATCACCGGAGGAGTAACAGCATCAGACATTTAGAAAATTTCTTGGAATAACAACACCGGATACTTAGAAAAAAATTTGGAGTAACAGCAGTGATGGAGTAACAACACGGACGGAGTAGCAAGACTGACGATGTAACAACAGTGACGGATTCACAGCAGTAATGGAGTAAAATCACTGATGGTGTAATAGCAGTAATTGAGTAACAACAGTGATAGAGTCACAACACTGACGAAGTAACAGCACTGCCAGAGTAACAACAGTAACAGAGTAACAACACTGACGGTTTAACAATAGTGACGAAGTCACAACAATAATGGAGTAATAGCATTGACGGTGTAACAACACTGACAAAGTCACAACTGTAATGGAGTAACAACACTGATAGTGTAACAACAATGACGGAGTAACAACAATGACAGATTCATAGCACCGATGGAGTGACAACATCGGACACTTAGAAAAAATTTCCAGAGTAACAACATCATGAAACTTAAGAACTCGCTTCTTTTATTTTGAGAACAAAACAAAAATGTGACCTTGAATTAAAAAATACCTGAAGCATAAAAACATAAGAGAAATCAGAAAATAAACGACTCTTTATTGAAAACCAATAAATAAATAAATAACTTAAGTTATAATGGTTATGAATTTTGTTGCAGCAATGTTGTTTGTGAATGGTGAATGAATGGAAAAATTCTGTTTCAGAAATGACTTGGATATTCAAAGAGAAATAAATTCCCCATTTCTCATGTTATAAATCCATTAATTGATGAAAAATATTCATGTTGTTTTCTCTGTGTAGGAAATTTCTTTGAAAATATTCTTATTTCATTATCATTGTCTTCAAAAATCACTTGTTCATAAATTGACCTCATTTATTCTCCTAGGACCTGCAAAAAATGAGCATCTACCTGCAATAAAACATAAAATAATGGAAGAAGAGAGATCCACGGGCTCTCCCAATACAAGACATATGAAAAAAAATAACAAGTAGTTACTTTGTAAAACAAATCTAAGGAAATATAAAGAAAGAAAAAATAATGTCTTACCCATGGTAGAGTGGTGGCCAACCATAATAACCAGTAGTGTTTCAAGCATAACTTCTTCTTCTTTTGTCTGATTTGAGTAATTCCAAATCCAAATGAAAGTGAATTCAGAGAGATGTCTCCAATAGAAATAGTTTTTAAAAATTCCATGTAATGGTATGTTAAATTTTCTTAGAACAACCTGTATAACAGAGTCATTTGTTTATTTTCCAGCTCAGACCAACACTTGATATTTTAAACATAAATTTTTCATTTGATGATGGAGTGAACTAATTCAAATTGGAAACTTAATTATACTCGTGTAACTATGCCTAATAGTAACAATTTTTTAAGGAAAGAAGAATTGATGGGTCAAATACGCTAGTGAACAATCGGGAAAATAGAGTTTCAAGATTGTTGATTTATGATATACAGTCAGTATTGTGGTAATAAATTTTTTCATAAAATATCGAAATAAAGTGATTCAAGTGGTGTTGTAAACTAGATTCATAGGGGAATATATGGTAGAAACATATTTTCAAAATATAGTCATTTAGGCCTCCAAAAATGGACTGTCCCAACTCTATTCCTGAGCTGCCTAATAGACATCCTGTCATTGTTTTGGTCATAAATTTTTCGTTTCAAATCCAAATCAAGTGATTCAAATTGGGTTATAAATTAGACATGAAGGGCTACTTGGAACAGAAACAATTCTTGAAAATATTCCCATTTGGTCCCTCAAAACATGACTTCCCCGACTGTTTTTCCAAAATTTTCATCAAGCCCACAAGCCATAAGATATGATAATCAACGAATTTTTTCAAGAAGGTGATAAAAAAGAATATGAGTGTTCGTAAAAATTTCACTTTCCAATATAATACATCTACATACATAAATAATTTCAAATATTGATCACCGATGTTAATTTTCACGGCGTGTTTCAACAAGAACAACTACTTTTACATATAAAGAAATTTATTTATTTATGTCTTCATTTATTTTATTTTCTATACTACACTATTCTACCTTAAAAAATAAAATATACTTATGTATAATCATACCTCCAATGAAGCCATTTTCGAAATAAGGCTTCAATTATGCACATACCCATAATTGAAAGATGTGTGTTAATAAGTACTAGGGTATGAGAGACCAACTCCCCTGTCAAGGATGGTGCCTAGAATTGCTTAAGTATGGAGTGATGTTGCGAGAAAAAAACAAAGTGAAACCAATCTCCAATATAGACTTGATTTCCCATAGTTTTTATATCATGAAGTTATTCGACTAGATTCCAGATTGTGTTGAAGATTTGTTCCTTGACCTCATCCCATGAATTTTGGGGGCTTTCCTGTAGTTAGTTAGAGTGGGGGGTGTTTGTGGATTTTTATATCGTCCTACTGGCACACATGGACCCTATGTGTATCAATTCATCCTACAAGTGCTTTAGTTTCTATAGTGGTGAGCCCGCCCAGGTATGTTAGAGCAATGCACAGGTTCTTACCTCTCATCTTATCGCCCAGCAACTGTATAGCTGAAGACACACTAAAGAAAACACCCAAAAATTCACACTTCTAAGTGTCCCAGCGAGATATTGATGAGCCCGCCCAGGTATGTTAGAGCGATGTACAGGTTCTTACCTCTCGTCTTACCACCCGACAATTGTGTCACTGAAGACACACTAAAAAAACACATAAATTACACCTCTAAGTGCCCTAGTGTAGCAATGGTGAGCCCGCCCAGGTATGTTAGAGAGATGCGCAATTTATTACCTCCCAGCAGCTGCAGACTAGGTACACTCTATCATCTAACAAACAAATATGGTTTATTAGATCATCACTGTCATCCCTAACAATGGCGCCAAAATGTTGGACTATATTAATCGCTGTTAAATGACTAAGACAGTACACATAAATTATCAATCCAAGGACGTATTTTATTTCAATGACAGTCGCACTGTCTGTGCCAATACATCAAAACAGAAGCAAATCAAATTAAAGAGAAATCGTTGTTGAATCAAATGCTAAAAGAAATCACTCATGCAGAAATAAAAAAAAATCTATAGGAATGTAATCAAGCCTCAATTAACTGTACCAAGTGCGCCACACACAATTACACTAGCTGGTATTTTTAATTACATCTGTGTAACAGCATAATAATATTGAAATTGAAGCAAATCTACTCACATCCAGAACAACAACAACAACACTTCCACCAATATGTAAAGCAAAAAATAAATATGTACAACTACCTTAATTGCAACAGTCCCTGCTAAAGAGGAAGGCCCTTCCTCCCTAGCAGGGTGCAGGAAGAGATAAAAACTAAATGGAAATTAAACTAGACAACGCATGTAACAACAACATAATATTTTTGTATTATGATGATTGAAAGTTACTGAGTCAAGATGATGATCTCCCCCCTCTCTGATTTGTGTCCTTTAAATATACAAGATACAAAAGGGAAATTCCCAAAAAATTGATTACAAAATCTAATAGATATTTCCACCATGATTCAGTTGTAACAAGTTGAATCTATTTATTGCAATTGAGAAAATTTGGAAAACAGCCACAACAAAAAACATGCGAATATGTCCTTCGAATAAACTTGTGTTTCTCCCAATGAAGACCATATTTTGAAAAACGACTCGCAAACAAACTAACTTGGTTCGTTTTGCATAAAACCCATGTCTCGGATTTTCAACATTCTTCTTCGTTTGCCTGAAATGTCCAACACAAAACTGTCACTTGTTATTCCAGTGAATTTCTGAGTTAGAATATTTAATTATGAACTTGAAGATCATATTTGCAATCTGAAAGAGATCTTGGAGGCTAAAATCGTGAGTTGTAAAAAAATCATTAATAAGCCATCATTTACAAAATAATTCATAATAAAATTCAATTTATTAAAAATAAAGGAGAATAAATATTACTTATCCATAAGAGCATAAATAATTATAAAATGGGATTAAATGATAAATTATGATAAATAATGTGATAAAATAATGGTAGGAATGGATGAAATATATATTAATAAATGGTAATAAGAATTCCAATTTAGTGGCCCAACACCAACCAAGATCTTTCTCATCCAGATAGCCTCACATGCAGCTTGACTTGCTGCCATGTATTTTGCTTCCGCTGAAATGAGTGCCACAAATTGTTGCTTCCTACTGTGCTAGGAAATTTTTTTCAGCCCAATGCTAAAGATCCCTCCTAATGTGCTCTTTCTATTCGATGGACTGTCAACCCAATCTGTATCCGTGAAGCCATGAAAATTCACTCCATTCGTCTGTCTATACCATAGACCATACTTTGATTTTCCCCTCAAGTATCTCAGGATATGCTTCCCCGACTTCCAAAAGAGCTTGGTAGGGTTAACCATAGCTTGACTCAGCTGGTTAACTGCGTAGCAAATGTTTGGTCTCATGTTCACTAGATACATTAGCGAACCCACTAACTATCGGTAGACAGTAGCATCCACTACCTCTCCAGAAGTAGCATCCTCTTTCCTCCAATTTCCTAGAAAAGGAGTATCCATGGGTTTGCATCTCTCCATGTTAAAATTACTCAGTATCTCCTTTGCATACTTTCCTTGAGACAAAAAAATTTCACCATCTCGCTACCATATTTCCAATCCAAGGAAATAATGGAGTCCCATGTCCTTCATTTCGAACTCCCTTGCAAGATCCTCCTTGCATGAGTGTATCATCTCCTCATCACCAGTCAAAATTAAATCATCAACATAGAGGAAAATTATCAATAGCTTACCCTCAACAACAATCTAGTACAGGTTTGCAACTTCTGCACTTTTGGTGAAGCCCAGTCCGGTGAAATAGCTATCTATCCAAGTGTACTAAGAAGGAGGTGCTTGCTTCAACCCATACAACACTCTTTTGAGTCGGCACACATGCGACTCACCGTTGAATATTTCGAAACCTTTAGGCTGCTCTATGTACACCTCTTCCTCAATGATCCCATTGACAAACACAGTCTTCACATCCATCTGATGAATGCGCTAGCCCATCTGCGCTGAGAGTGCAAGTATGGATCTTATGGAAGAGTACCTTACGATAGGTGTAAAGGTCTCATCATAATCTATCCCCTCGATCTGTGAGAATCCCTAGGCCACAAATATGGTCTTGTATTTATCCACACTCCCATTAGCAGCTTGCTTTACCTTGTAGATCCATTTTGATCCAACCACTGATTTTTCGACCGATCTTGGGGCTATCTCCCATGCATTGTTCTTGACAATGGAGTCATATTCCTCCACCATTACATCAACCCAATTTGGCTACTACACTGCTTCCTGAAACGAAGATGGTTCAGTCATAATACATTTGCTCATGAGAGCCATTCCTCCAGCAAATGGGTCAGGAGTATTTCTTTGTCTATGCTATGAAGTAGGGGCTCCTACATTCTGTGCAGCATCAAGTCTCAACCTATCATCTTCCGTGGTGTGCCTTCTGCCATTTCTAATGGATGGATCTACATGATTGGCTTCCTCCACTCCATGATCCTCCGCATGTGGTTGATCCACATCTTGAGTCTCAACCTTGGGAACCAACAGTTCCTCCTCTACTTGCAAGTCTAGCTCCCTCTTAAGGGACAACCACATGGTTTTCCCCACATAAAATTTTATATTCCATCACACAACAACCATTTTAATTTTTGGAAAATACACACGATAATTATGCGGTGTTTTTGTGCACTCCACAAAAATCTCGATCTCAGCTGTCGGTTCCAATTTCTTCCTGGCGTCCTTGGTCACATGCACATAATCAGATGAGCCAAAAAAATCTTAAAGTGTGAAACATCAGGTTTCTCACCAGTGAAAGCCTCTTCATGTGTACTCATTCCAAGTACTCTATGAGGACAACGGTTCTGCACATAAACCGCAGTGTTGCATGCTTTCACCCACAAATGCATTGGTAGGCCCTGATCATGCAACATCACTCATGCTGCACCCATTATCACTTTGTTCTTCCTCTCCGTGACCCCATTTTGTTGTGGGTTATGAGGCGATATGACTTCTCTTCGAATTCCTTATTTGTTGCAGAAGTTCTTGAATTCTTTAGAGATGTATTCTCCACCATTATCGCTCCTAAGAGCCTTCACTTGCTTCCTCGACTCTTTCTCCACCAATGCCTTAAACTCACAGAACTTAGAGAATGTTTGATCTTTCTTCTCCATTAATAAGATCCAGCATTTACGAGAAAAGTCATCAACAAATATTACATAGTACTTATGTTTTGTTGTTGAAGCAACCGAGAATGGTCCACACACGTTTGTGTGAACTCTCTCAAGGATCCCTGAAGCTTGGTTATCCTTCCCATGAAAGGTGGAATTTACATACTTCCCCATGGTGCAACCCTTGCAAGGATCTAGTTGAGAAAGTGTTCCCATTGGAAGTTGGGTAGAAATTTGTTGCATGGCTTTCAAGGCTCCATGATGAAGATGGCCCAATCGGTTGTTCCATAATTCGCCCTCATCCCGGCTCACCACTTTGGCTGCCTTTCCCATTTTGAAAATGCAACCATCTACCTCCAGCTTGTAGATATTCTTAACTCAAATCCTTATCCTCTTCTCTTGACCCATTGTTTTATGTCGCAGGAAAGCTTTTCCATCACTAAAAAAAATGTCATAGCCTCTATCCTCCAACATTGTGACTGAGACCAATTGTTTCTTCATACCCTGTACATGTATTACATATTTTAATTGAAATGGTTTACTTGACTCCCTTTTAAATGTAATGGTACCAATCCCGGTAGCACTGTACCATCCGTCATCGCCCATTTCATTATGCATCTAGAGATCTTTCTCCTCCAAGTCACTGAAAAGTTCCTTATCTCCCATCATGTGAAAGGAAGCACCACTATCCAAATACCACACAAATCCCAATGCACTTGACACCATGCATGTGATCAATGAGAATTCAAGCTAAAATTGCGAGGCAAGGACCTCACCATCTGCAGATCCAGCAACCTTCTTCTTCTTCTTCTTTTGTGGACAGTTAGTAGAAATATGCTCGTGTTTGTGATAGTGAAAACACTTCACTTTGGAAATGTCCTTCTTCTTTCCTTTGGAATTCAATTTAGAATGGAATTGCTTCCCCTTCCCCTTCTTCACCTTGGCAGCCAAAGCACAATCCACTTCATCATCATGCTTAGGTGAATATCCATCTCTGGTGTTCCGTCTCAACTCCTCTTGCACCAAATCCGACCACAGTCATTCCTAATCTACCAATTTTTCCCATCCGTTGATAGAGTCTTCATAACTATGCCAACTCTTAGGAAGTCCAAGGAGAGAAAAACTCACCAAATCATCATCAACAACTGTTATTCCCACACTCCCCAGTTCATCCAGATATTGGACAAACTTCATGAGATATTTTGGAATGGTGTCACGCTTTTCCAACTTGATCTTCCTGAGTTTATATTTGAGTGCCAATTTCCTATGGTCGCTGCTGCTTTGGAATAGATCCTTCAAAGCCTTCAACAAGTCATATGGTGTGTATTTCCCATGGAGGCTTGAGACAATGTGGTCTCGTACTCCCTCCAACAAGATCCTCCTCTCCTTTGCCACTTTCTTTTGTTATGCATAAATATTTGCAGCATCTATCACAGCGGGTTTAGGAATGTCATTTTTGATGAATTCCTTCAAGACATTATCTTCGAGTACTGCATCCATATTTTCCTTCCAAGAAATATAGTTCGAGTTGCCCTCGAGTGCATACTCTAACCTCAAGCAATTGAAAGCCATTTCGATCTTGAATAAGTTGTAGCACCAAGAAATTCTTTCTGCAAATTCGAATTCTATCCAGTCATAACTCAGCTCCTGCTTCACTTCTGCAATTTCCTGTGCTCTGATACCATGTAGAAATTATACAACAAGCATGTATATCTTGGATTCACCCGATCTAACAATGTGCTAAATTTAAATACTGAATCACTTTTACAAATATTTTTTGGAATTAAAAACACAATCGTTAATCACATGAACATGGAGAAGAGTCAAATCACACACAACACAAATAATTTCCCGGGGAAAGATTACAACTAGAAACCCTACTATATTCTATTGTATATTAAGCATGGATCATGAAACAAATACAACATCTTTCTCTTCTCACAAGAGCCTCCAACATTCAGTTATCTGTCTCACACTGTTCTCACATAAAACTGACCAATAATTAGTCAATTTCCAACCTCTTGACAGCCTTCCTTGCTTGCACAATCCTTGATGGTCAAGATCCCTAAAAGATAGAATTTATTTCCTGCCTTGACTGCGTAAGTATCATGGGCACTCCAATGATTGGTTGGCTACATGTGCGAAAGCCAATAATGTCACAACTGATAGTCAACTTCACTTTCACCTAGAACTCAACTGAGTCTCCACTAGATCTGACATGCATGCAACTAATAATAGTAAATCTTTAGTTGCATGTCAGATCACTGCATGTGAATTAATTAATATTTAATTCACTTGATCTCTCACTACTTGTGTGTGTCTTTAGTTAAAACTAGTACAATTGAGTTTAACTCACTTAACTGAGTTAAACTATTTACAACTTGCACTAACTAATGCACCACTTCACTTTGAACTTTGTTACAACTAGAATTACCTTGCGTGTCCCACCAACTAACCTCTAACTCAAAATCCACTAGCTAATGATTTTTCCACTTTTATTTTTTTCCATGCAACTTTTATATTGTGTACTCTATCTAAGATGAGGAAGTACCACCTCTGCACTGTATACCAAAAACCTCTATCTGAGTTACCTTTATCTAACCTTAGTGAGAACTCACATGTGCATGGTCTGTCTGATTTGTCTGGACCTTTTGCAAATCTTAATAGTTATTTACCATAAAAACAACATGCAGCCAAAAAAATATCCAAAAATTATTCTTTCAATTTGTATTTACTGGTTTACTCCTTCTACGAAAAGTTTAAGTTCGTCCAGTGATCTGTGAGCATGAGAGAGATCATCTAGATAGCAATGATTGTAAAAAATTTACGAAGACAATTCTGCTCACAGAAAACTCATGTTCAAACCTGAGAATATAACAAACTAGATAAGTGTTTTTATGTAGATTGTAGATATCAGGAATATCTTTGAATCTAATGGTATAATTGATGTCTCTCCTTATTAACAAACTCTAAAATATTAACAGAATCACAATAAATATAATCTCAAGTAAAAATCCACCCTATGATAAGTTGTACCTCTTTCTAGTTGGTAGACTAGACAATATTGAAGTCCAATTTTACTATTTCTAGAGGTTTTTCATTAATTTTCAACCTGAAGCGATAGCAGATTATTAATGTGGCATTTGAATATTTTTTATTCGAACATTATGTTTAACTAATGTTTAGTCTTTTCAATATGTTTTGAAACTTTTTTTGTTCTGTTAAAAGCTTATTTTTTTGGAACATAAGGAAACAGAGTAACGATTCAAGACTTAGAAGCATCTGGTCAGAGTAAAAATATGCCCTATAAACCAATAGTGGCATTTAATAGAAATGAAATCATGTCTTTTATAACCAACTAACAGATAATTTCAGCTCACGTGGTTTTTCTAGTTAATAACAATCTGTGTCAACATGCATTCATGAATGGCACTAAAAAATGAGTGTCCCATATCACTGATTTATGTTGAATTTTCCCACTTTATACGTAAATAACTAAAAATAAAAATACTTTCATGAAATTTGTAATAAAGATAAAAACCAGTTTACCCATGTGGTGTGGACCAATTGGTTTGTGTGGGTTTTAGACTCCATCAATTCATTGGTTCAAATGTCATGGGGAGGGTTGAGGATGGGAACCAAATTTGGGGGAATTAAACTATCCCAAGGGGCCTCATCTCATCGGTTGAAAAATAATTCTTCCATCCAACATTGGGGAGGCCCTGGGAAAATATAACAACAATGTGAAGGTATAACTCAGTATGTAAACGTAACATCATGATCAGTCAAATGAACCTACTTATATCTTACAAGAAATAAATTTATCTACCTCATATGTTTCTTTGAACTAGCCAACAAATATTATGGATTATTTGACCCTCAAAAAATAGAACAATAGTGTCAAGTTATATAATTCAGTATATAAACATAACATCGTGATCAGTCAAATGAACCTACTTATATCTTTCCAAAAATAAATTTATCCACCTAATATGTTTATTTGAACTAGCCAACAAATATAATGGATTATTTGAGTACTTTATTTCGCAAGTCTATGTTATGTAAATTTTTGAGTGAAAATTGATGTTGAATCTTGGGATTTACTGACCTGTATGCCATTTACAAGGCTGGGAAGTTATACCTTGGATTGGCTCTAGAGTGGTAGTTGTCAAAATCGACCCATGCCAAGCTAAGTAGCCAAGCCCAGTTGAGGAGTGAAAACCAACCCACTCAGATATAAATTGACCAATTTCAGGCCATGTAAATAGGGAAAGTTGTAACTTACACTTATAGGAAATATGAAATAACTTACACTTCTAGGAAATAGGAAATAACGAAACCAGAAAATGAAGAGAAAATGTGAAAAATATGTAGGGAAAAGTATGTTTAATGGTTAATTTGTAATATGTTGGGTTTTTTTTCTATAAAATAGATTATAGAGCAAAATTCATTTTTTTAGTTATATATGGAATAATAGAGATGGGAAAAGATTTCATGTATAGAATTACAATTACAATTACAACGAAGAAGAATATAGGATGTTGTGTCCACACATGGTAGGGGTGAGGTTGGGTATTGTAATTATGATAGCGAAAAAGTATGTAAGTGTGCCTCTTCTTTCTTTCGTAGTGATACATAAGGAGTATCCTTCATCTTTTCATAGTATTCGAAGGAGAGCGATGGTGATATCCACATTTCTTCTAGAGTAGTAGTGTGTGCCATTGCTATGCAGGTCAAGCCTTGACATTTAGTGTTATCAATGTCAATGATAGATCTTATCAATGTCATTCCTTGAGATTTATGTATAGTCAATTCCCAAGCCATCTTAAGGGGGATTTGTTTCTTGTTACTTAATTTTATGGGTGGAATTGGTACATACTTATGTTGTGTTTGGTTCCATGGAGGGCCAATATATTTATCAAATGTAACAACAACATATGCTAATAATCTTGGAGGGCTATGTCCTGGTGCATATACAATTTGAATGACTACTTCGATAGAACATTTGACTAATCCTTTTTGGACCCATAAATTACAATATAACATAACTTTTTGGCCTACATATATCAACATTTTTTTTTCCAATTGGTCATCATCTTGTTTCTGTGCTTCCAAGCCATTTGTGAATTCTGCAATACTCTGTGCAATTGCATATGCAATGTTTTGATCAACAATAATGTTTGTTTCAAAGAGGTGGATTGAAGTTTCAAATATTTGGTGTTCTTCAGTGGACAAGAATATGTTAGTCCTTGAATGAAGGAGTTTCTAGTCATCTGTTGTTGGTGTAGCATTGTGAGTGTTTGTCAAAAATTTGCGTAAGCGAGCATGGGTGTTGAGAATTCCTTGTTGTTGAAACAATGGTTGCAAATTGATAACAATGGTAAATTTTGTCCATAAATTCCTCCCTAGAGTTGCACATGCATAAAGAGCTTTTTCCATCACTGGTGGAAGCTGGCCCAAGTCCCCACAAGAATTATTAAGCGTGGATTGAATGATCATTGATTTATTTCCATAAATTCCTCACACAAATGACTCTCTATCTACACAAACAATTGAGAGCCTATGAAACTCATCTCATCGATTAGAATGTATTAAATATATTTCATTTATTCTTGGGACACTATAATGGAATGACTGCTTAAAGGATTCATGTCTTTGATAGGAATTCAAAGCCTTGAATGTAAAATGGTTGCACATATGTTAAATGTTGCAACACCAGTAGGGGAAAGACGAAGTATTGGGAAATGACTAGTTTTTGCTTGAGAAGAAAGTGGCTCTTTGATGCATCTTATCACGTAGAATTTTATGGTGCTTGTATTTCCTTGGATGATCATATTTAATGGTTGTTTTGGTTCTCTTGCTTGTGAGTGTTTTATGTTTATGTCCATTGCATGTTGTTGATTTGTAGACAATGTATTTATGAAAGGATATAGGGGATTTCATTTTTGTATGACTTCCCCATTCCTTTGATTGTAGTTGATGAAGTTTGGTGTGGCGTCCAATGTATCTTTTGATGCTCCTAGTTGATCCCATTAGTGGGAAGTGCCATTCCTTAGAGTCCTAGCATGTCAAGAGAACTAAATTAGATATTCCATGTGGGGACTAATATTGATAAAGATTTCCATTCATTCATCTCCATATTTGATTGTATGTTAATATTGGTAGGATCATCTTCAAATTCTTGGTCACCATGAGTGGGATTAGGGATGCGATTAACATGTCATAGTTGGTAGAAATTTCTTAGTGATTCCATTTCATGGAGACAATATGATTTTATATTGATCCCATTTCATGTCACATACGATCCCTTTTTAGACATCCCATTTCTTATTACACATAAAATTACAAGAAATAAATAAATTTAATGAGATTAAAACCAATCTAACACCGTGATTTTTACACCATAAGGCATCACTATTTGAAAACAACTCTCCTAGCTGCCACTATGTTTTATTGTTGAACGTCAGATCCATTGTTAGACGATTGAACAATGGTCTGCCATCAGATTAGAAACAGTTAAAAAAATAAATATTATTATTAAACTAAAAAAATGAAACATCCATAGATCTCATTACCTAAACTGTAAATTGATTCTTGATTTAAGTCAGTTAGCTAAACTGAAAATAATATTAACTATATAGAAAAAGCTTCACAGAACCTTCCCTAAATTTTTTCCTTCCAAGTCATGCAAGTTGCATCTATTAAATGTTGCAATTCTTGTTAAATCCCTAATGAGAGACATCTTCTTTCATCTTCTTCAAGAGAAATTGAATCTCTGATAAGCCTTGTGGAAGAAGAATCAGATGGAATTGTTTGTTATGCTCGAGTCATGGCAGTTATGTAATGTGGAGCATTCCAACTTCATGATAACTTAAATGCCAAAGGCTCATTCATATGAAACTCGGAAAGGCATTCCAAAGTCTTCGCGCGAGAATCTACAAGTAGTATTCCATCTCATATATGAAATGATCACTTTGAAGACTCTAAATACCGCTTTAAACTGTTTAGGGTTTGGGCTCTGCACGTCATGGAATTTTTTGTTTGCGATAATATAGCAGGCACAGGAATATGTGAGAAGGTTTTTTGTTGTTTTATCTTTATGGGCAGGATTGAAATGGGTAGAATTGGAAAGAGTTTGTTAAATCAATTCTTCCCACCTTTTGTTTTAGAGTATGAATGTGGTTCAGAACCAATAATCCTGAAGTTGTTCGTAGTGGAACCTGGCACGTGTAGTACTGCACTTGTATTTGCTTTACCTCTACCACTCATTGGAATGCACAAGTTGGCAACGTTCATAGTTTTAGTTCATATTTAAACAACAGAAAATGAATTTTCCAGTCACTTACTGGACCTGCCTTTTCATAAACTCCATTTCGATGCTCTGTTGTAGGCTTGTAGTAATATTTTATCAAGGTATACAAATCCAGATTCTACTCTTCCAATACAGCACTTTGTCAAGAACGTAGGCTCACAGGTCCTTGTTTTTCATAAAATCCAGTTCCATGTTATCACCATTCAACATCAATAGCATAGTGGGATTGTTTAAAAAGTTTTATCACCATTCAACATCAATAGCCTAGTGTGATTGTTCTAAAAGTTTTATCATCATTCCACATTAATAGCCTAGTGTGATTGTTCTAAAATCTCCTCTCCATCTATGCATAATCTTCCATTCTCAGGCCATGGATGAAGCCAGTGATGAAAACCTTGAGTTCTATGAGCCATTTATCAATTGAAATATTTTCTTTTATTGTATCTTACTTAATTATATTTTAATATAACACAACATAATCTTCCAACCTTAAGTTCTATGAGCCATTTCTCAATTGTAATATTTTCTTTTAATGTATTTTACTTAATTATATTTAGGCTGTAAAGCATCCTTATTTGAAAACAACTTTCCTAAATTGCCAGATGTACTATTGTGCACCATTGATTTTTATGTTAGACAATTGAAATAATGTCCACCTTAGGATTAAATACTGTTATCATTAATGAGTTTGAGAGAAAAACGGTATTAGAAACAATTGACATCTTGACTCAATTATATGAATGAATATCGGTTAGTAATGCCATGGCTCGGCCGTTATGATTATTATAGATTTCGGTTAAATGAAATTAGTCGGACTATACAATTCTTTGCTCCTTTAACGTTTACGTTTACACAGAGACAGCAAGAGCAAATGGCAGGCACGATGGCTTAAAAGGGAATGATATTCGCACTGTTAATGTTGGTGTTTATAGCAGAGAGGATCATGGCATAAATTCCAATCCCTTCAAGATACGATGGGTTTTTGTACAGAAATCGTACCATGATTGTGTTCCTTTTTTTGACCTTGAAATTTATCAACACATAGTTGTAATGCCAACCCTCACGAATATGTTTGCTTCTTTGTGCCGCAATATTAGATTTACAGCCCGGCCCTGGTTGCCTATGAACCTCCAAGATCGGGTGCTGACATGCTAGTGTTTACATTGTTCAAGATTCATGGATTGGAGTCCATCACTCGGCCCAACTCACGCAAGAACTTCTGTACCAGAGCTTTCACGCATACTTATGCCCTTGGAGCGACGCTGGGTGCTTCTTTTTTAAACGTCAAGTATGAAAATGATGAGGACAAGAAACAAAAGGATGAGGGTACTGAATCGCCCACTTCGATCACTGCTCAAACCAAAAACCTGAATATTGCAGATTGAAGCACTAAGAGGAGAAAAATTTATGTCTGATGGGGGTGCTTCTTTTTTCAGCGTATGTATGAAAGCGAGGTTGAAAATAAAAAGAATAGAGATAATGAATCATACACTTGCACCACTCCTTGGTCATGTAAGTGTATAATGTAGAATAAAGCTATAAGAGGACACCATTTAAGAATGTTTAGTAGTGACATTTCTTTCTCCGTTATATAACACATATTTTTCTGTGTTATAGTGTTGTTAGATGTGGTTATGCTGAATACAATATAATTTCTTACGAGTTATTCGATTCAGTTATGCTGAAAATTTATTTATTTTTAAAAATGCAGTATCAAACTACGTTACAATACGCTGTATATATCAAAATACGATTTATGTTTACCCTTAAAATGAAGTATATGAATCCTTATGCTTTAAACATAGTATATGAATGTTATATATTCATATTTGGAAAAATAAATAAATCTGTGAAGAAATATTTAAATTTTTTCTTTGTGGAATCGAAGCAACCAATGCCCTATTGAAAGAAATATTTTATTTTCAAATTCACCTTGCTCCATATATCTCCCCATAAAGTAATTATATGTTACTTTTCGATATATGCTTCTGTTTATTTCCCAAGGTGTAAGCACAATATTTTATTTTCAAATTCTTCAATGACTTATGATATATTTTATTTTATTTTAATTTAATTCAATTCAATTGGCATTTTTCCATGCGTTATAAAAAGTGATTGCAAAAGAAATTGATCCTGGGAATAAGTAATAATGACAATTTTTTAAAACACATTTTGTTGTTTAAATGAGACTGCAGTTTATATTAGACAAATTTGAATATTAAACATTAGAAGGAAGACACAGAATTAATACTCCACCATCTTTGGGAGGTGTTAGAAACTAATATTTCTTGAACATATTTATTAATTTATGGACTATAAATTGATATAATGAAGGAAGACATAGAATTCATACTCCACCAGCTTTTGGAGGTGTTAGAAACTAATTTTCTTGAACATACTTATTAATTTATGGACTATAAATTGATATAATGAAAAAGATAATCTAGTCATATTAGAGCTCTAATAAATGATTAGCCTTACGAATAATTCATAATTATAGTTAAGTATGATATTATTATTTTTTGTATTGTTGAAATATATATTAATTAAATGAAAATATGTACAATAAATGACTAGGCTTACAAATAATTCATAATTATAGTTAAGTATGATATTATTAGTTTTTGTATTGTTGAAATATATATTAATTAAATGAAAATATGTACAATAAATGATTAGGCTTACAAATAATTCATAATTATAATTAAGTATGATATTATTATTTTTTTGTATTTGTTAAATATATATATTAATTAAATGAAAATATGAAAACTAATTGTATTTTTTATTATATATGAAGACTCCCAACTTGCTATGAGCACAAGAGCCTCTATCCCGCGAAGCCTCTCAACCAATGTACAATAAATACCAATGCAAAATAAATGATTAGACTTACAAATAATTCATAATTATAGTTATGTGTTGAACACCTAATTCTCTATGGGTAGGTGTGGAAGCCTAATGGACAAAAGGATTCCAAGTGACCTTGGAATGTGGAATCCAAGAGTCACACCAATGTAATATAAATGTACATCTATGGTGAATAATAACACAACTCACGTTTATCCTTCAATTTTGTTTTGTGTGTTTACAATACCTGTGTTTAACATGGTATCAGAGCCCAGGGTTTAGAGGTCCTCGTTAAGCTTCTGAATAGTGCTAGCCTGTGTTGCATTCAATTATGAAAATCAATTCAAAAACATTCCCTGTCGTCTATGTCTGTTAGCGGGTCTGTCGTTTCTCCATCTAACACCTCTAATGAAAATTTTGTACTAGTCAAACCTGCATCACTATAAATTATTCCAAACGTGAGTGACATAACGCTCCATTAATTTGGCCTTTGTTAGAAATCCAACTGTTTTTGTTTGCAAAGTGAAGGTACCTGTATTATGGCATGTAATCTCCTTTTGATTTTAGAGGAAGTTCATCATTGGGTCCATCTTCAAATCTCTGTAAACTCTCTCTGCTGACTCGAGAGGCCAGTATGAGCATGGAAACGTTTGGAATAGAGATGCCGAGATAGGGGCCATCACCACTGATCTTATGGGCGCTTATCTGGCTAAGTTCAGGTCACTCGGTACCGAGAGTTCTGTCAAATTATGCGAACCAGAAGTTTGTACCGAATAAATTTCTCCAAACCAAATTTCCAAAGAAAAAGAATATCAAGTTGCCGTGAAAATATCGAATCTCTAGTCGTGGGTTCGAGTCGTCAAGGCATTTCAGATCCCGAAGGTAACGCGTCAAAATTAAAGGATTATTTATTTTTGGCATACATTAACAAGTATTGAG
Organism: Pinus albicaulis; assembly: GCA_034641835.2. Taxonomy (NCBI): domain Eukaryota; kingdom Viridiplantae; phylum Streptophyta; class Pinopsida; order Pinales; family Pinaceae; genus Pinus; species Pinus albicaulis. Next base: position 611,773,030 of record CM076572.1, read on the forward strand.
ATTGTGCTGCAATTTCCTGGCATTCCCGTTGGGCCTCCCACTGCTTGACCCTCCCTCCTTGGTGTTGCTCGGACTTTCTCCCACTGCATCAATCCTTCTGCACGCTTCCAACTCCTCGGCCTTTCTCCCTGCCACTGCGTCTACCTCCTCGACTGTCGACCCTTCCCTCACCTTACTCCCTTTGCACTCACGTTGCCTTCGCTCCCATTGTACCCTCTCACCTGCTACTCCTACAGCACCACCACCCTTCACCGCTCCTGCTGGCTCTACTCTCTCCCTCCCTGTTGTCTCACCTCCCAACTCCCTCCACCGGCTCACCTCCCTTCGCTAGCTCACGTTGCTCCCTGCTTTCTCTTCGGCACTAGCTCCCTACCATCTCATCTCTCTCCCCGTTTGCGCGCACTTCCCCACATTTGGCTATCATTTCCATTGATATCACAATCGTGCTGTAACAGTGCTCGGGAAGCATATAAATGTTGAGCGATTTCTATTTCCATCGTTGATCATGATTCCATTGACAAATGAATCCCTGTAACCTGCAATGGTTTAAAAGAGCTTTTTATGCTATCCATACACCATTACGGATGTTGAGACTCTCTTCTTCGTAACCAAGTTGTGGACTAAGTCCTCTAAGTTTGACTCGTATGTTGTGGGTTGAAGTTTTTAATACCTATTTAAGAAGATCGATTTTTTGAGTTGAGTTTAAGAAGATTGATTTAATTATGATGGATTCATATACATGATGGAATTCTATTACCATATGAGTGTATAGTATATAATATATGTATATGGTATGAAAGAAAGGGAGTACCTTGATGTTTTTTGAAGACCATATGTTATATGGGATATTTTTATGAGGGCCTGGTTGCAACACGGTGTAGGGTACACATTTAGTATTGTTATGTATATGATTTCTACAATAATTCTTCATTAAAGAGAAAATTTGGAACCATTTGCTTGAAATCCATTTGCTGAAAGTCTAAGTCAATCCCTTTTTCTGAGTTGCGTTGAGTAGAATAGTTTTTCCTTTGGGATTTCCATTGTTTCTAGTTCAAGAAAGAAAAGGATATCTGGATTCACTTGTATTCTTTTAAAAGTAAGTTGTGTGGCATTGTAAACGGGTGCATTATCGGTTGAAGCCGACACTCTTCATTTCTCTAGGTTGAGTTGTTTGGAATATGGCCAAATTTGATGAAGTATTAGAGTTAGTGAATACTCAGATACTCTCCAATGTTGATGGTATGGTAAAAGTGAGAAAAGCCTGTCTTTCTGACATTAGAACAAGTCTACAAAATGCACAAAAAAAATTTGATTTTTTACAGTTGGAGTCTGAGCTACAGAAAGAAGAATTACAAAAATGGAGTCATCATTCTGAACTTGTTTTTGTTCAGAACTTTGAGACAAACTCCGATCAGCAACAAGATATTGGTCAGATCACTAAGCCCAGTACAAGAGTAGATTTGAATGTAGAAGCGAAAATCCAGCACGCACTTCCCATGCCCATCATCAGACCTTGGGAAGAGCTTTTTCATTACAAGCACAGAATAGGTCTTGGATATGAAAAGGAGTTGCCCTTTCATGTTCCGGACTACTCCAAGCCCATAAAATTTCAGAGTGTCGGATTTATGTATGACAGCTCACCTTCAACTGTTCCAGATCCTACTCCTCTTCCACAGCAACAACAACAGATTAAAAAATGCCAACACTGTGATCGTGTTGGCCATATGAAAGATTATTTTTTTGATCTTCACCCATGCAAGAACTATGGTTGGCACGCCCATTCTTCACACAGATGCTTTAGAAACAAGCCTCATGCAAGAACAAAGATTCATCTTGGATGGATCACTTCTTGGAAATGGGTATCAACAGCTAAGAAAAAGTTTAATTCATATGTCAGAACTTATTCTAGAATATTGGACAATCTTGCAGTTGAGTTTTCGCCATCATCTCTCCTTGTACGTGACAGGGAGGAAATGGTGGTCATCTACAAGCTTCAAAGCCACATCAAGCGAGCCTGAGCCAAAACCTGTCATTCCAGATTCAAAGTTGTAGCCAAAGACATAGCACATCAAGTGAACCTAAGCCACAACCTGTCATTCTAGATTCAAAGTTGTAGCTAGAGACACAACAGTTCAAGCGAGCCTGAGCCACAATCTGTCATTCCAGATTTAGAGTTGTAACTAGAGACATAGATGCCCATGAGCATGCCTTTGGTTGGTGGACAGCCTTAAACCATCTATGCGAGGTTGAGATTCTCCCTCCTCAAAGAATTCTGGACACTTCCTCTAGTAGAAGACTTTAGCTTCTTGCCAATTTTGGAAGAGTTCCAGGAAATGCATCAAGCATTCTAGTGTTGGTGGTCATCCTTAAACCATCATAGTTTGTAGACCTCCCTTCTTCAAGGTTGAAGGTCCCCCTCTTCAAATATGAGGGACACTTCCTCTAGCATAAGCCCTCAACTTCTTGCTAGATTTGGAAGAGTTCCGGGAACTACACTAAGTGTTCCAGTGTTGGTGGTCATCCTTAAACCACCTTTTTATGCCAATATTTCAAAGAGCTGATTCAGCCTAAGTGCTACCATACATACTTTGCAAATTTGTATTACAACTCTCTTCTTTGACTCACACATACCCATTCGGATTAAGGGGGGGATGTTGGACACCTAATCCTTTATGGGTAAGTGTGGAAGCCGAATGGACAAAAGGAGTCCAAGTGACCTTGGAATGTGGAATCCAAGAGTCACACCAATGTAATATAAATGTACATCTATGGTGAACAATAACACAACTCATGCTTATCCTTTAGTTCTATCTTGTGTGTTTATTTTCCTGTGTGTTTACAATACCTGTGTTTAACATTAAGTATGATATTATTATTTTTTGTATTGTTGAAATATATATTAATTAAATGAAAATATGAAAACTAATTGTATTTTTTATATTCTCATGGTATTTGAAATATTTATATGTATTTGTGATATATTTTTTAAAAGCATTTATATTTTTCAAGTATATTACTCTTGTTGAATAGCCCAATCCTCTTGTTCACTCTGTCTAATTGTAGTTATTCTGCATGATTCATGCGAGAGCATTTCCTCTATACTACTCTTTCATATGTTACTGCTTTACACCGTTTCCTTTGCAACATATGGTGCAATTGCTAGTTTAATCTAACACCACATAATCTTCCATTCACGTGCATGGATGGAGATGGTGATGAAAACCTTGAGTTCTATGAGTCATTTATCAATTGCAAACTGCAAACTTTTTTTTTATTGTATTTTACTTAAATATATTTTAATATAAAACCTTGAGTTCTATGAGCCATTTATCAATTTCAATATTTTCTTTTATTTAATTATATTTTAATCTAACACCACATAATATTCCAACCTTGAGTTCTATGAGCCATTTATCAATTGCAATATTTTTTGTTATTGTATTTTACTTAATTATATTTTAATATAACACCACATAATACCTTATTTGTGCTATTACTATTGGTGTGGGGGTGATATATGCAAGGCATTGGATGAAAATTTAAGGAAAATGATGACATTTTACTTCCAAACCTTTGAAACTAATGAGAATGAAATTGCATATGAGAATTGGAAGGCTTAAGGGTGATAATTGAAATTTGTGAAAATTATTTCATTACAAACGGATGACAAGCTATGTAAGATATTTGATGCACCAATATTTTGATGATGTCAATTTATGGTATAATGGGATAATAGTATGTTTAGAGGATTATTTGTAATATTTATTCATAGAATTTGTTTATCTTCAATGATTCTTTATATGTCAGAATTCTTCTGGAATTTCGTTTCTTTTGCAACATTTGGTGCAATTGCGAGTAATTAATGCAATAAAGCTTAGGACATCAAGATCATTCCAATTATATTATATATATATATATATATATATATATATATATATATATATAAGAATTTGAGCTATCTATTAAACATGGAAGATGAAGTCAAAGAATATCTTATTGATTCCTAAATATCCACCATCTATTCTTATTTTGACACATACAAAGAAAGTAATAAAAAGGAAAATTTTCTCAAGTAAAAAAAGAAATAAGAAAAAGGTCAAATTTGAGATTCTAATGCAAGAAATAAATATATATAAAACATAATACAATATTTTAACATAGTGAAAAAAAACAATTTTCTCAACAAAAAAAGAAGGAAATGAGAAAAGATCACATTTGAAATTCTACTGCAAAAAAATAAATATATATAAAACATAATACAAATTATATTAGTATACTGACCTACAAAAAAAAATGAAAAAAAATCAAATTTAAAATTCTACATCTAAAACTAAATATATATATAAAATAGTGCAAATTATAAAAACTTCATAGCTCCCATAATTAAAAACATAAAACACAGATAAAATACAACCTTTTGAATTTCCACTCTATATATTTTAACACGTCAATATATCATTATCTCCATAGAACTAAAAAAACCAAAATAAAACATAAAAATGTTGGAGAGTGAGCTTTGCTCGTTCTAAATCCATTTATTTAAAAAAAATATTCGACCAAAAGACATAATAATAATAAAAAATTAAAGAATTTTGCCTCGATTTCTTATATACTTCTTTCTGAAAATGATGAAGTATCCACTATTATTGTCTCCGGAGATCATTCCTGAAAATAACTAAAAAGAAAAATATCATTCCTGAAAATTACTTTTCCCACGGCACAACCCTTCCAAAATCTTCGAAGAGTTAGCCCACTGCACAACCCTTCAAGGAGCCAGAAAGCAGAGAAATCCTTGAAGAGCTAGTAATATAACAACCTTTACCGGTCAATGAAAACCTGACCTTACCTTACCAGACCCTGAGCAGGACCAGAACTGACCTGAACCGGTGAGCAAGCCAGCGAAGGTCATGCCCCGACTGTGGTTTCGACAGTAGCTGTACAAGTCAAGCATTTCAGTTTACCTGCTCAATGGTAAATCTTACTAAATAGGTAGAGATAAAAATCAGTTTAAATAATATAAATTAAGATAATTTGATTAAGATTTGGTTGATTTTTTAACTAATTAAGGTGCTTCATTTTTGTACTAAAGATACTAATCTTCAATCAATCTAATAATAATATGCTTAATTCAAAAACACATTTATCCACTAATCACAAAAATCTTCTTCTTTACTTCAAAAAATTTATCTATTTTATCAATACTAAAATTACAAAAAAAATTGCATTAAATTCATGATCGACATAACTGTGTCAACATTCTGAAAATGTTTGATTAAATCATCATCCATGTCCCTGAAAATTAAATGTTTAATCGTTTCGATAAGCGTTTCAGCGATCACTGTACATAGCTACATCCATCAACTCTACCGTGAACAGGCTGAATAGAGCTGTGACATAAACTATACCGTGAACGCCATGAAACGCTTATTGAAGAGATTGAACAGAGTTACAAGCGGCAAAATATATGCACAATCAGAGTCTAACTGGTCCAATTTGGTAGTACCCCATACGGCGAGTTCAGAAATTGTATGCAGTCGTCCTGCCACAGATTTCTGTGAAAGAAATAGAAGATCCGTTCCCCCTTAGGAGAAGATTTAAGGATGTGATCCATTATTTCGCCGATTTCAAGACTATGTAGATCACGATACCACGATATTAATAATTGATGTCAGTACCCGGTATTTGTCTTTTACGTAGCTAAATGTTATAAAAGAGAATCATTAAAGTTATATATGGAAATAAGTGGGGAATACGGAAATAAGTAAAACCAGAGAAATGCATATTTAAGTGTTATAAGAGAGAATCAACCATATTTATTAATAATTGATGTCAGTGTCCGGTATTTGTCTTTTACGTAAACGCTAAATGTTATAAAAGAGAATCAACCATGTTTGGTAATAATTGATATCAGGGGCCCGTATTTATCTTTTATAGTGACATGGATATGGTTCTTAATTATTTTTTTATTAATAAAAAAATTGGAACGAGTGGCTAATAACTCGGATACGTGTTCTCCTTCAGTTCTCCCAAATCGCAAACTTTAATCATAAAAAAATGGACCATAGTTCGGTTAAGTTTGGATAGTCTGTCTGTGTATTAGAAGTAAACAATATAATAGATGTCAGTCCCCGGTGCTGTCTAACGAAGCGCTTCTTGTTTTGGCAATCTGACCTTTAGCGTTAATCACATCATAGCAGAAATACTAAATAAAAAAAAACGCTACGTTATAATATTAAAATTTTAAAAAGATAGTACATGTGTTTTGTACCTTTTAAGATCCCGCTGCCATGGACCGACCCCATCGTCTCCACCCTGTAGAAACTACGAGATCGCCCCAAGGGTGCCAAAGGCATCCAGTGGTATAAACTAAGAGTTCATTTCCCAATCAATTACGAAATACTATAGTTCAAATTTTCAGTCCTTTGTTTTATGTATCCCATACATATATATCAACAAAAACTGAAATTATACTCGTATAGGTTCCTAAAATTGATACATTTTCTTCTAAGTAGTTAATGCTAGTTTCATTGACCATTTTCCCCTGTTCATACACTGAAAGAAGAAGAATTTACCTGTTTCCTTTGCCAGCCCTCTCTTAGACATTAGATCAACAATCCAATTTTGTTATTTGTGTATGTGATCAAAATTAACAATTTGAGTTTGAAAGCTGCCTTACCTTGTTCGAGGATGAACCACATTAGTTGGTTTGAAAGGTCGACCAAATGGTAATGATGTGATTAATGCTAAAAACATTTATCTACATTATGGATCACAAAAATCTTAGATCTAAAATCATCCAGTTTTATTTCAATTCTTTAATGTAATTTCTAGGTAATGATATTTTAATGTAGATTGGAGGGAAAGGTAGCAATAATAATGGGTGGAGCAACAAGCATAGGAGAAGTCGTTGTTTTGTTCTTCACAAATCACCGAGCCAAAGTCATAATCACAGACATTGCAGACAAAATAGAGAAAAATCTCAGTAGAGGAGGCATAAGGGAGGTCATTTCAGCAAGTATGAGGCCATTCCAACTCATAAACATCATGTCTCCATCATTTTTCAAGAAGTCATTCCAAGGGACAAATCATTTGCCACACATAGTGCCAGTTTTTCTTCAAACTATGTTTCTGACCACAGAGAGATAAATTTGAAAAAAGTGGGAGAATTTTTTTCGATAATATGCCAAGGGAGAAATACCTCCTTCATTGTTTATACAAGTGTCATGGTTTTGGACAAATATCAAAAATATAGTTGCTACAAGAGGTTTTCTGCACTTCTGAAGTGACCTTGGAAAAATCAACATTTCTCCTTGATGGAGTGTCCAAATGACTTTATTGATAATTCAAATGACAACTAGACAAAGATAGCTTTCCAATGAGCTATCCTGAGCTCAATGTGGAGTTGAGGAAGGTCTCGAAAAGTTGCATGCAAGATCACACTTCATTTTTTAACCCTCATTCATCACCTTTTCACCAGTCTTGGGAGAATTTATTTTTGAGGAGCTATACTTGATCATTTTCAGTACTTGATAGGTCCATTGTGTAGCCAAGAGAGATATCTTTCCAACGAGATATATTGAGCTCAATTCTGACATCGAGAAGGACTCCAAAAGGTTCCTTCAAGTTGGCATTGCTCCCCTGTGTTATGTGTTGCGCCCTTGTGTTATGTGTTGCATGTTTTCTCTGTGCGCTGCAGGTTTTCTCTTTGCACTACGCATTTTCTCTTTGCGCTGCATGTTTTCTCTATCTGCTACGTGTTTGCTCGATTTCTACAGAAAAATCTAGAACGCCATCCAAATATCATCACATGGCCTTCAATATTTAGCAACAGTGCATTCGACCTCCATCCATCAAGTAACGTCTAATTCAATCATTCCTCTCCTCTTGAAATCGGTTTTGTGGTGTTTGTCTTTGTTGTGAAATATTTGGTGTCTTAGATTTTGAAACCCTAGTTCACTCTCAATTCCCAATTTCACTTCTAATTTCATTCACAGAAACCCCACATTCCTTTCACTTATCACTGTTATTATTATGTCAACCCCTATATCACATAATCCCCTTTCCCTAAACCTTTCATCCCCAAACCCCAAACCCTAGGCTACTCACTTTCCTAGGCTTTCAAAATCCCTAAACTGTAATTGAATTCCCTATTCCAATTCCCTCATCATTCCTACTCCCTGTCACCTCCCTCAAATCAAAAATCCCTTCCCCCATCTCCCTAAATTTCCTCACACTATTCCCCACTCCCTTTACCTACATTCCACTATCATCACATCTCCCTAGGGTTTCATACTAAGACATCTATGGAAGAAGAACATAATAGAAAATGTAGTGAGGGAGAAGAAAGAAAGGAGAAGAAGTCAAGTAGAGGAGGGAGAATCCTTAGACTTGAGCCAACAAATACCAGGGAACTCATGGAATCCCCCATAAATGTGACATGTTTTAAGCATGTAGGTTGTTTTCAATTATGTGAGAAAGTACAAAGAGCCCAACATCATCCTATGTTGACCAGACTATTCATCTCCAATCTCCAGGACAACCAAGTAACCCTTGTTGGTGTCACTTTCACTTTGTCCACTGCCATCATATCAACTACCACTGGAATCCCGAATGTTGGGGGAAATTGTTCAAGAAAACAGACTTGGAGGAGTGACACTATGAGCCATTCATTAAACCTAGATACAAGAATGAAAGAAAGATTATTTTTCCTTTCTCTCACCTCCTGGAGAGATATGCTCCCATGATGAAAATCATCATGAAATACTTTTCTTGTGAAGGTAGGTTCTCTAGAATTTATACCTATCACATCTAGCTACTTATGCACTTCACAAGGGTAAAGATGCTCAACATACCTTATTTTCTCTTCTGGAGCATTGACAAGATGGCCTTTATTGCCAAAAAGAGAGATTATAACCACCAAATACAAAGTCTTTTTCACCACTCCCTCATCAAAATCATAGTCCTCCATCACCTCAAACAATTAAACATTTCATGGAGTACTTTCATAGCTAATGACATATTCAATGCTCCACCTATTCAGCATGCCCAAAATGTGCCTTCATCATCCATCTCAGGCCACAGTTCATGCATCATTATCAAATCAGTCTCCTTCATCTATTTCACCACCATCATCTCCATCCCACATTGGGACTGAATCACCTAGCAGAGCTGAAATTAGTGAGCCTCAAAACCACTATGCTAGCCTTGTTCTGGACAAATGGCTGTTGAAAAGGTGAAAAAACACTAAAAAAAAACCAATATTCTGCCCACCTTTTTGCCTATGCATTGCGCGCTGAGCAGTCTTGGGAGAATCATTTTTTGATAGGGAAAATCAACTCTATTCTGCAAACTAAAAACATATCTCGAAAGTAGACTAAAAATGATTTCCAAAGAGCCATCCTGAGCCTAATTTGGACACCGTGAAGGCACTCAAAATTAGGCTGCAACATGGATGGCGTGTTTGACAGTTTTCTGAGTTTTTCTGCAAATTGACTTTTATCTTGGGGAATCATGTTTTTACCTCTGTAGATCAATGATGTAAATTTATTTATGGTGTTTTTACTGTTACCTAGGGTGAATACATTAGGTAAATGAACTCAATGAGGTGTAATTAATCAGTTCAAAAAAGTTAGGGATGAGTCACTTGGACCCCCTTACACTTCAGCTTTCAGCTCAGTTTTTGGTGGAACTGCTCCTCCTCTCATGGATTCGACCTCTGAGGCTGAGAGGAGTTTGTTTGAGGCTATATTATGTAATTTTTGAGTCATTTCAATGGTTGGAAATCAGCTGGATGTTGGCATATTGATCAGAGACTCTATTGTAATCATTTTGGCAAGAGCTTAATAAAAGTGTTGCAGTTATTTCTTTGGGATACCTCTGGTATGGTTGTATAGCATTGTTTCTTCTTATGTCTCATTATGTTTGAATGTATTGTCTTCATAATTCATTGCACTTCTATTTTGATCACTTTCAATTTGATAAACAAAATTCATCACCTATGCTCTGTTTTGTGAAAGTTTTCATAGTATGTTCATCCTTCTCTCAATTTAGGAAGAATTCATATTTCATGCTCTTCCTAGCTCCTCACCTGTTTGAATCATTCCATCCCAAGAACGCTAATGTGATAGCCTATCTACCTACCTTGCCCCATTGAATCTCTTCAACCCTAATCCTATTTTCCCTAACCTAATGTCTTTAACCTAATATCCTCATCCAGTAACCCAATCAAATCAAATCAAAACCCCTTCTGCATTTCATACCTAGCCTAAAACCCTAATTTATCCAGCCCTCTTCGTCGTGACCTTGTGGAGAGAGCCCTCTCTGGTTTGGTAGGGCTAGATACCAAGCCAAAATATTGGTCTGTGGTTACCTCTGTTGGGATCTCTTCTTCCCCATATATATACACCAATTTCCATCAAATTGTAAAGTGGTCTTTATAAAAAAAAACAAAAAATAATAATTTTTCTCACTATCACAATTTTTTTTTCTATTTATTATTAATAATAAATTTATCAATGTTTTTTTATTAAAATCAAAATTTTAAAATATGAAATTATTATTTTTAATTAACAAAAACATATTCAATACTCTTATTATCTTATTTACATGGGAACCGCTCCCGACATGTAGGGAACATGTTTTACGGTTCTTGTGTTTCCAGGGGCTTTGGAGTGGGAGTGAAACGTTTTGTTTCTTGCGGAATGACAACGGGAGCGAAGAGACATTTATGGCATGTGGAAGACTCTGAACATCAGGGAATAGGTGAGATTATTAAATATATTAACAAGGGAAAGCGCTAGAGATTCTCCATCATGCATAATCGTACGTTGATGCTTATAGAGTGAAAAAACTGAAAGAATCAACTTGTAGGGTCATTTTAGTGGGGGGTGGAGAATTCAGGTCTAAAACCTTTTGGAGTCATTTTTAGGTATTGAATGACATTTCTGGGGGTCAAACGATTATATAATTTAAGTTGAAGGCCCATGAGATAAATATGACTTTTATGTGACATTTGTAAATTAAATAATCTATTTGTTGTGTTATATGAACAAAATTGGTACGCATATCTAAAGAGTCCAAATGCTCATTCAAGACCATATGTAATCCTCCTCTAACTTAGCCAGGGATTTGCAATACTATATTTGAGTTGGCTAGCTCCATTTCAAGATATTATGGTTATCCAAGAGGGGATATAAAAAATGAAAAGAAGAATGGAAAAGAGGATTTCATAATCGATGAAGGTCAAGATGATTCACATGATGAAGTGCAACTAAAAGAAGCGCCATTGAAATGGTTTGCTGACAGATGGTTAGATTTCTTATCCAATTAAGGCCTAGCATGTATTTTGATGTTTCATGAATTTATTTGCAAATTCAAAGTATGGTGCATGTTGCATGAAGCAAGATGTTGAAAGTAGAGTTATGTTGACACACTTAAATTCAACAAATATGGAAATTTGTACATGAGCTATTATTTGACTTGAGAGTCAGTTGTTTGAAGAGGCATGTTTTGTCGACTTGTGTTTGGTTGATGGTTTTGTACACCAATATGTAAGAGTACATGGAGATATTCACATGATGTGAATTTTCTTTCTTTGAAGGAGAAAAATGATATGTCAGCGAGCTATGTTTCTTGCATGATGTGTTTTCAGTTTGATGGTTTTGTTTGTGACAAGACGTCACAAGATTTTACGAAGGTCCACTCTTGAGCGAGAGCCTCATGATTACAACCTATTCGTGAGAATCAAATGGGAGTGCATCCTTATTTTGAAAACAAGTAGGATTCTAAGCTACATAGGACTCAAACCATCATTTTTAAATTTGAAATATCATGGTGTGTTGTTTCAATGCCTGAATCCACAACCCTAACACATGAAATCACTAATCTAATTACACATGAAATAAATAGTTATTTTCTCCAACATTAAAAATATAACTAAAAACTAAATTCAACATAATTGAAAGAAAAAGAAGCGCCATTGAAATGGTTTGCTGACAAATGGTTAAAGATTTCTTATCCAATTAAGGCCTAGCATGTATTTTGATGTTTCATGAATTTCTTTGCAAATTCAAAGTATGGTGCATGTTGCATGAAGCAAGATGTTGAAAGTAGAGTTATGTTAGACACACTTAAATGCAACAAATATGGAAATTTGTACATGAGCTCTATTATTTGACTTAAGAGTGAGTTGTTTGAAGAGGCATGTTTTGTCAACTTGTGTTTGGTTGATGGTTTTGTACACCAATATGTAAGAGTACATGGACATATTCACATGATGTGAATTTTTTTTTTCTTTGAAGGAGAAAAATGATGTGTTTTCAATTTGATGGTTTTGTTTGTGACAAGACGTCACAAGATTTTGCGAAGGTCCATTCTTGAGCAAGAGCCTCATGATTACAACCTATCCGTGAGAATCAAATGGGAGTGCATCCTTATTTTGAAAACAAGTAGGATTCTAAGCTACCTAGGACTCAAACCATCATTTTTAAATTTGAAATATAATGGTGTTGTTTCAATGCCTGAATCCACAACCCTAACACATGAAATAACTAATCTAATTACACATGAAATAAATAGTTATTTTCTCCAACATTAAAAATATAACTAAAAACTAAATTCAACATAGTTGAAAGAAAAAGAAGTGCCATTGAAATGGTTTGCTGACAAATTATGGTTAGAGATTTCTTATCCAATTAAGGCCTAGCATGTATTTTGATGTTTCATGAATTTCTTTGCAAATTCAAAGTATGGTGCATGTTGTATGAAGCAAGATGTTGAAAGTAGAGTTATGTTAGACACACTTAAATGCAACAAATATGGAAATTTGTACATGAGCTCTATGACTTAAGAGTCGGTTGTTTGAAGAGGCATGTTTTGTCAACTTGTGTTTGGTTGATGGTTTTGTACACCAATATGTAAGAGTACATGGACATATTCACATGATGTGAAATTTTTTTTCTTTGAAGGAGAAAAATGACATGTCAGCGAGCTATGTTTCTTACATGATCTGTGTTTTCAATTTGATGGTTTTGTTTGTGACAAGACGTCACAAGATTTTGCGAAGGTCCACTCTTGAGCGAGAGCCTCATGATTACAACCTATCTGTGAGAATCAAATGGGAGTGCATCCTTATTTTGAAAACAAGTAGGATTCTAAGCTACCTAGGACTCAAACCATCATTTTTAAATTTGAAATATAATGGTGTTGTTTCAATGCCTGAATCCACAACCCTAACACATGAAATCACTAATATAATTACACATGAAATAAATATTTATTTTCTCCAACATTAAAAATATAACTAAAAACTAAATTCAACATAGTTGAAAGAAAAAGAAGCGCCATTGAAATGGTTTGCTGACAGATGGTTAGATTTCTTATCCAATTAAGGCCTAGCATGTATTTTGATGTTTCATTAATTTCTTTGCAAATTCAAAGTATGGTGCATGTTTCATGAAGCAAGATGTTGAAAGTAGAGTTATGTTAGACACACTTAAATGCAACAAATATGGAAATTTGTACATGAGCTCTATTATTTGACTTAAGAGTTAGTTGTTTGAAGAGGCATGTTTTGTCAACTTGTGTTTGGTTGATGGTTTTGTACACCAATATGTAAGAGTACATGGACATATTCACATGATGTGAATTTTTTTTTTCTTTGAAGAAGAAAAATGATGTGTTTTCAGTTTGATGGTTTTGTTTGTGACAAGACGTCACAAGATTTTGCGAAGGTCCACTCTTGAGCGAGAGCCTCATGATTACAACCTATTCGTGAGAATCAAATGGGAGTGCATCCTTATTTTGAAAACAAGTAGGATTCTAAGCTACCTGGGACTCAAACCATCATTTTTAAATTTGAAATATCATGGTGTGTTGTTTCAATGCCTGAATCCACAACCCTAACACATGAAATCACTAATCTAATTACACATGAAATAAATAGTCATTTTCTCCAACATTGTGTTATATGAACATAATTGGTACACATATCTAAAGAGTCCAAATGCTCATTCAAGACCATATGTAATCCTCATCTAACTTAGCCAGGGATTTGCAATACTATATTTGAGTTGGCTAGCTCCATTTCAAGATATTATGGTTATCCAAGAGGGGATACAAAAAATGAAAAGAAGGATGTTGTTGTAGGTTATCCAAGTCGAACATAGAACCAGTGGAGAAACCTAAGGAAAACCTATGTTTCCAGGTCGAACCTTTGTAGAGGTTCCAGTACCTGAGAGTAAAATCCAATTCGGGGCCATTAAATTCTAACTATACTGGTAATTGTGCTAGGGGGGAGAAATAGGATGCAATTTCCTCTTCTCATGGTTGGGAGTCTTGTTTTTCATGTGGATTCAACCAAACATATTGTACATATTAAATGAGGACATAATTATTACAAATTTTTAATTTACATTCAAATGCTTCTTTGATTTATCTCCTATAGCTCAATGTATTATGCTAGATATATAATTTAAATTGAAGGCCCATGAGATAAATATGACTTCTATGTGACATTTGTATTGAATCATCTATTTGTTGTGTTATATGAACATAATTGGTACACATATCTAATTTACATTACTTTAATATGTCATGCTTCTTTAATTTATCTTTTATAGATGACCGAAGCATCCCTTTTTAATCTATCCCTTTTGAATTCGGATATGTGGGGAATATTCATCTGCATATTTTTCTATCATAAAGCAGTGAGTAAAATTGTATTCCATTTGTGTCAATGTTAAGGTTAAGCACATGGATTAAAGTTTTATATATTATATGAGTACGCTATGTATTACATATGGTCTTGAATGAGCTTTTATACTCTTTAGATATATATCTAAAGAGTCCAAATGCTCATTCAAGACCATATGTAATCCTCATCTAACTTAGCCAAGGATTTGCAATACTATATTTGAGTTGGCTAGCTCCATTTCAAGATATTATGGTTATCCAAGAGGGGATATAAAAAATGAAAAGAAGGATATTGAACTGTAGGTTATCCAAGTTGGACATAGAACCAGTGGAGAAACCTGAGGAAAAACTATGTTTTCAGGTTGAACCTTTGTAGAGGTTCCAGTACCTGAGCCTGCCATTTTCAAATTTCTTTTTAAGGCTAGATTTCACATGGGCTAAAATTTTAGGGTCACAACCAATGAGTATAAAGTCATCAACATAAAGAACAATTATTATGACATGGTTACTACCTTCTTGGTATAGGCATTGTAGTTATAATTGCATATATAAAAGTAAGTATTAAGAAGAAATTTGTTCATTTTAGCATTCCAAACATGAGGATCTTACTTAAGTCCTAGAGAGATTTCTTCAGGTGGTAAACAAATATAGTCATTTTGAATATAGTTAGGAGGTTATTCCAAGTAAATTTTTTCTTGCAATCCCCATGCAAGAAGGTGGATTTAATGTTCATTTAATGGACCTACAATTTATATGAAATAATAAGGGCTAGAACAGTCAAAAGGGAATTAATTTTTGCTATAAGGGAAAAGGTTTTATTCTAATCAACCCCTTTTAGTTGAGAAACTTTTATCAACTATATAAGTGTTATGTCTTTCAACACTTCCATCTAATGAACACCTAGTTCTATGCACCAATTTACATCTAACAAGGTTTCCCCCGGAAAAGGTATTAGATCCCAAGTATCATTCACCACTAAGGAAGGAGGAAACCTTGTTAGATCCTTGGAAGTTTCTATAAATATTTTTAGATCACAAGCCTTTGAAAACTGATCTAAAAGAGAGAAGAATATGTTATCACTAAGCTGGAACCAATTGGGTTGTTCAATGGTCAACCTAATGTAACTATTTCAAATCAATTTGGACTGAAAGTTAGCCCTTCTAGTTAGAGAGGGCTCTCTCAAAGAAAACAAATGAATACTCAAGATCAAATTTATATTGCAGATGGATAACTCTTTTTGTGTTTTAAGCTATTTTGCTGGTGGAAGATGTATGAAAGGCTACCAATAGATCTTTGTTACAACGGTCTGCCACCTAGGCTAGACTTCGATACTGACCTAGAGACCTAATTCAAATAGGATTACATCACTTTTGAGGAAAAATAGGGGTATTTCAATTTTAATAGAGTTGGTAATAAAAGTGCCTATTTTTTTGTTAACATATTCACTTCCATTATATACTCCTAACTTCTAAAGTTGATGTCCTAATTGTTTTTCTACAAGAACCATGTAAGCCAAAAAGTTCACTCTTAAGTTTTAAAAAATAAATCTCGGTGTCTCTGGAGAATCTATCAATAAAATTTAAGTAATTGAAGCTATAGAAATAAGTAGAAGGAAGAGAATCACAAAAATCACTATGAACAGGCGACAAGGGGGGAAATTAAGAGGGATAATTTTATTTCCATGGTAACCTAGTAAAGTCCCTACTTCTTGTATATCCTCAATATATAATTTCCATGAAAAGTAGTTTTAATTCGTAAGTAGGAGATTACCTAGACTAGCCATACTACAATATGCAAATAAGATTATTTCAAAAGAAAAAATTAATTGTTTAGAAGGGGAGTTCTCAAATAAATGGTTAGTTTTATGAAAATGACACTACAAATGTAATTTGGATGTCAAGATTATACCATTTTGAAAAAATATATAAAAATGAACAAAAGTACTATGTGGGAAGTGGAGGTTGATCAACGCAGTGATGGTTGTACATTGAGACTATTGAGTTAATTTTAAAAAAAAAAAAAAAATCATTTCTTCTCTAACTTTCCTTATAAGCTCACATTTACAAATATACAGTTAGTTACTTGTATTAATGCAAGTGACTCACTTTTATAAATAAGTGAGAAACATGTTTACAATAAGGTCACTTTATAAATTAAAGTCATATGAAAAAAAAATATAACATATAAAAAAATTTCAAAAAAAAAGGTGAAACAACAACCGCAACAATTTACTGAAAAAGGAACTACTTGTAATTTAATAAAGTACATTTTAACCTATTGAATTAATGCATATATAAAAAAAAATTTAAGAAGGATAAAGGATGTTGTTTCTTTTTCTTATTCTCTAAGTGTGTGTTTGCCTAATGCTTATGTATTTGCTTGCAAAAAACTTCAACATGGTTGCATGCAAAAACAAATAATTTTTTCAAATAAAAAAATTGAAAACTTTATAAGCTTGGGGTTAGATTTAAAATGGTCTACGCAAAAAATAAATACCAATTTTCTTTTTTATTTGTGATTTATCAAGATCAAAAAGAGTGAAGGCAAAGAACATATGCAGAAAAGAAAATATTTTCTACTTTATTTCTTATTTACCAATATTGTGCAAGGTGCATGACAAAGAATACACACAAACTTAGAATAAAAAATAGAAAAATTAAACTGAAATATTAGAACATAATGAATTATATTTTAAAAACCATAATGAAACTATATATCTTTAGATTTGATAAAAATAGTTGTATATTGAGCGGAAAAAAATTTACATTTTTGGGTGAAACAAAAAAGTTACTAACCAAAACAATACTCTAGACACACTAGAACGGTTCTCTTAGACAAAAAAAATTCATAAACAACATTATCCATAAGTATTTTGATGCATGCAATGAGAGATATCCAAGATGACAGTGCGGATATATTCCAGTAGACAGTACAGAGAAAAAGGGAAGGTTGCTATCATATAGGTAAAGAGTAGCAGCCATGGACGTTGATCAAATACCAGCAAAAATCAACCAGGAAATCATAAATAGAAGGAACACTACATGGAATCTGCAATGCAGACAGTTGTTTTAGGAATAGGACGTAATTGAGGAGAAATGCCAAATTGATCAGATGAGATAAATACCACATTAGGAGGCCAGTGGCAAATACACATTTCTACCACATAATTTTGGTCATCTCTTTGAAATCAAGTTCGAACTATATTACACGTTCGGTGCAAATTACAGTGGTACAGTGGCTCGGTGATATAATGCCAAAATTACAGTGGCTCGGTGCAAATTACAGTGGTTCAGTGGCTCGGTGCAAATTACAGTGGTAAAGTGGCTCGGTGATATAATGCCAAAATTACAGTGGCTCGGTGAAAATTACAGTGGTTCAGTGGCTCGGTGAAAATTACAGTGGTACAGTGGCTGGTTCTCAGTGACATAATGTTGTCTCTATTCTTAGTGAAATCCATGATCACAGTAACACAGTTCAGATATCCTTCAAGAAGATACAACTACACATTTATTTTAAAGAGCGCGGACGTAAATACATACCTGGTTGATTTTAACGAGCGCGGACGTAACAGCAAGAACAGAGCCCGAGCGCGGATGTAACAGCAGGAACAGAGCCCCAGCGCAGAATAGAGCAACAACTCGGCTAGCAGGAACAGAGCCCCAGCGCGGAACAGAGCAACAACTCGGCCAGTAGGAACAGAGCACCAACGCGACAAGTAGAAACAGAGCAGCAAAAATCACGCCAACAATGAAAACAGTAACATTCGTGGGCGATATATTTATAAAAAATAGTTCGGCCGAACTATTTTAAAACTAAAAGTTCGGTCCAACTCCTGTTGCCGGTTTTCCAAACCTCCGGAAAAAATTCTGTTTGCTGCACCGTCACAGTGCCGTCAATCTAAACGGACTCAAAATTTTGGCAGAACTCTCTAAGAAAGTTTGGCCGAACTATTATATAGTTTGGCTGAACTTTATAAAATGTTCGGCCGAACTATTGCCGAAAAAATTTTTCTGCCCCCGATTCTCACAAAAGTGTAACCCAGCTTCACGTTTCTGCCCTTCATGGAATTCCTACGGTAAAGGAGGCACAAACTTTCAAATCCATTTTGGATGCCTTCGTGGAAGCGTCAGGTATGGAGTTAAACTAGTCTAAGTCTATGATTTTATTTTTTAAAACCCAAATTTCTATCTAGATAAACCTATTAGCTATTATAGGGTTCCAAAGGAAAACCATCCCGTATAATTATATAAGGGTCCCCCTAATAGTGCAAGCTTGGAATAAATCCAACTGGGAGAGAGTAATATTTAGCCTGGAAGATATGGTCAAAATATGGATGGTGAGAGCGCTGAATTTTTCAGGCCGATTGGTGCTATTAAAGGTGGTGCTTCAGGTTATCCTAGGGTATATGTTATCTATTATACATGCACGTAAGGGAGTGCTCCAAAAAGCAAGGGAGGTTCAAAGATACGTCATGTGGTGAGGGGCAGAGGAAAAACAAAAATGGGTGTTGGTGGTGTGGAACACGGTTTGTAAATAAAAAAATGCAGGAGGCCTAGGGCTACAGGACCCTGAGATAACTAACAGAGAAAAAGGTGCCAAATTGTGGTGGAGATGGCTAAAAGAATGGGAGTAGCCATGGATGAAACTATGGAAAGAAAAATATTCCCCTAATTTCCAAATAAAAGACCTAGTAAGGCTCACAAGAAATATCCAGTGATCGGATATATGGAAACTGGCATGGAATAATACAAAAATCACATAATAGCATACCATTTTGGAAATAAGAAATGGAAAGGATGCTCTATTCTGGGAGGATTCTTGAAAAAAACAATTGAAATTAAATAGAAAAAAATGGCATGCTCTTCAGGTAGCCATGGAGAGACAAGGGTATAGGGAACTCCACCAATTATAGGCTCTAGGATTGGAAAATAATAAATGGAGAATATGGAACCTTAACATCCTTCACCAGGAAAATATGAGTGATTCATGCATTCAATATAGTATAGAAGAAGTCAGCAAAAGAAAAATCCTGATTAATTATTACCATGACCAACTGTGATGGAGGAAAAGAGAGGGGGGAGAGTTCAACCTGAAGGAAGCCAAGCCATACCTCGAAGATGAATGTATCAAATTCAATGACCCACCATTCAGTAAAGTCTGGGTGGCCTCTCACTTGCTGAAAATTAAAATTTTCTTGTGGTTAATTCTGCATAGTAAGCTGTTAACCTAGGAGAATTTAGTTAAGCAAGTGATAACAGGTCCATCATGGTGTTTCCTATGTGAGAAGAAGAATAAATCCTTAATCACCTTCTGAATACCTACAACTACACTGAAATCTATGGGAGTGGATGACCATCATCTATAGACAAACTGAATAAATAAATAAATAAATAAAATATTAAAATAAAATAAAAATAAAAATAAAAATGTTGGTTGCAGTATACTAAGAATGAAGTGGTGAATATGACCTGGAACTTAATTCTAGGATTTATCCTTTGGTCAGCCTGGAAGGAATGCAACCACTAAATATTCCATGACAAAAATCTCCCAGTTGAAAACATGATGGAAGAAATTCATCATTAGCTTAAGGAAACTATCAGTAGCATAATAATTCAAACCTCAAAGGAAAAACCCTCCCCTTCGGAAGGGATAATTTTAAAACTTTTTGACCTAAATTACCTAAGTGGTACGACCCATAGATTGAAAGAGTGTGATATAAAGTTGGGATCTATAGTGTGGAAGGCACCCCCGGAGGGTTTCTGGAAATTTAACTTTGATGGAGCGTCCAAGGGAAACCTAGGTAAGGCTAGATCTGGAAGAATCATTCGGGGCAGGACATGTCAAATTTGAAGGTTGTGCTTCATCAATATGGGACAAGCTATGAATAATGCAGCATAGTTCCAAGCCCTGGAGAAAGGGCTGGAAACGTTGCATAGGGAGATAATGGTGAATGTAATGATGGAAGGGGATTTTACATTAGCTATTCAAGTGACATGTCAGTTGCATTGTGGCTCCTTCCTAAACAAAGTCACGAATAATTTTCAACTCACTCAGATAATCCAAAGGATTTAGATTCACCTGGAGGAGTTGAAAAGAATGGAGTTCGACTTGGTATGATGATCGACTAATGCGTTGGTAGAAATAGTGGCAAATGAAGGAGCCAAGAGTGTCAGGTTGATTATTGAGGTGGTCTGGGAGGATATGTTGTACGGACAACTAAAGGAATATTGTCGAGCACAAGTAGAGCGAGATCACTCCATGTAAGAAGGGAGGAGTGAGAGACAAGGGGTGGGCCAAGATTAGGGCAAATACCAACCTGGTGATATGATTTTTCTATAATTATCATGGTTCAACAAGTAGCGGTTCATAGGGATAAGCGAGGAGGCACGTGTCTTCATCATACGAAAGAAATGACAATTGATGATGGGAAGGAGAGGAACTTAGATTCAATCAATCTTCCATTGGAAGGAAACATTAATTATAAAGGATGGTTTGAGAATTAGAGAAGTATGAAGCTGAAAGGGGAGCTCTATTGGAACAAGAATATAGAAATAATGATCATGCATAGACATTTTCCAAAGGCGAATGAGGAGGAATATGCCCCCATCCTCGAACGAATGTATTGTAACATCATCGGCAAGCGGAAGTTGTCGAAAATATATGGGGAAGGTTCTTAAAGGACGAGGTGGTATGAATTGTTCTGGATGTTTATTTTATATTTGAAGGATGGAAGACACATACGCTACATAGAGATAACGTTGAAGGATAGAAGGTGGTGTTGTGGCAAGAGATATTATTTCTATTTTAGAACTAAGGCTTCCAAGATAGCAAAGCTTAAGGGATGAAATGATGGTGGAAGGCTGAGGGGAAGGTCGATCATGGATGCTCAGGACTCCACATTTGGTAAGAGGACCAAAATGGAGGGTGTGGCGAGGGAGGCTGCATTAAATTATCATGTGACTCTCCCAGGGAAAGGAAAAGAAATAGTCGAAATCTAGGAAAATGAAGTGAGGCGCCTGCATAGGATTATCCAGGATAAAAAAAATGAAGAATAAGTTGATCATATTATTGATATGAGGAAATCCCAAATGTGGTTGATGGTTTATCATAAAGCATTGGAGATGGTGTGGCATGTAAAAACCTTAGTGGGGAAGCTACAAGTGGAGGTGGCAGAGGATATAACCTGGAGACAAATGGAGAACCAACTATAGCTAAAGGCCATTGAGTAGAGGTTATGGGTTGTAGAGGAATCACTCAAAAGGGTGGCGAATATAGGGTGTTTTCAAGATGATAGAATTGGAGACATGAATAAGATGTTCTCCATATACTTGAAATATATCCATAACCTAGATATCATGTTGGGACAAGAACAGGGAGATCCGACCCGAATTACGAAGTATCAGGTCATGGAGATAATTGGAGCAAGTGGAAAGCAACCGAAAACACAGGGGGTGGGGGCGGTTGCAGCAGCAAATATAGCAGTGAATATTTCACGTGCGTTTGGGTCAGGTGTGGCGGAAGAAACACCAATGCCTGTGGTTAATTGATCATGAGTATTTTTTTTTTTGTTTTGTTTTGTCGAATGGTTGTTTAGGCCAGATACTAGTAATATGGTGATAGTTAGGTCTATAGGTGTTGGACGGATAAGTCGTTCTTGTGAACAAGATAGACCTCCCAAGTGTCCTACGGACAGCTAGCAACAAACGGACAATTAAATCTATATTTCTCTAGATATATTGCGATTCATAATTAAATGTTATAAAGGTTTTACGATCTTACCTTTGATCCAACGCTTGTTTGTAGTAGTCATCCTTCAGTTGCTCGAAAGAGTTGCCTTTGAAGATCTGCAATCACAAACAAACAAACATCAAATAGCACCTGCATAGAATATATTCATAAATCATATCTATTATGGTGATCAAGGAATCCATAAAATAAACCAATCAATTGACAGCTTATTAAGAAAAACAGACTTATTTGTATTAAATTTGAATAGTAATAAAAACCTTACAACCGTGTCCACCTTGATGTTGTACAGGTCTTCCCGGGGTCCAAAGCAGGAATCTCCTTTACTCTGACAAGCCTTTCACTCTTCCAACCGAGATACATACAGGTATGTAATATTTCCCACATAAAATCTCAGCTAAAAGGGTCTAAGTTCCAACAACACTTGATACATTTTCTTCTAAGTAGTTAATGCTACTTTCATTGACCATTTTCCCCTGTTCATACACTGAAAGAAGAAGAATTTACCTGTTTCCTTCGCCAGCCCTCTCTTAGACATTAGATCAACAATCCAATTTTGTTATTTGTATATGTGATCAAAATTAACAATTTGAGTTTGAAAGCTGCCTTACCTTGTTCGAGGATGAACCACATTAGTTGGTTTGAAAGGTCGACCAAATGGTAATGATGTGATTAATGCTAAAGACATTTATCTACATTATGGATCACAAAAATCTTAGATCTAAAATCATCCAGTTTTATTTCAATTCTTTAATGTAATTTCTAGGTAATGATATTTTAATGTAGATTGGAGGTAAAGGTAGCAATAATAATGGGTGGAGCAACAAGCATAGGAGAAGTCGTTGTTCTGCTCTTCACAAATCACCGAGCCAAAGTCATAATCACAGACATTGCAGACAAAATAGAGAAAAATCTCAGTAGAGGAGGCATAAGGGAGGTCATTTCAGCAAGTATGAGGCCATTCCAACTCATAAACATCATGTCTCCATCATTTTTCAAGAAGTCATTCCAAGGGACAAATCATTTGCCACACATAGGGCCAGTTTTTCTTCAAACTGTTTTTCTGACCACAGAGAGATAAATTTGAAAAAAGTGGGAGAGTTTTTTTCGATAATATGCCAAGGAAGAAATACCTCCTTCATTTTTTATACAAGTGTCATGGTTTTGGACAAATATCAAAAATATAGTTGCTACAAGAGGTTTTCTGCACTTATGAAGTGATCTTGGGAAAATCAACATTTATCCTAGATGGAGTGTCCAAATGACTTTATTGATAAGTCAAATGATAACTAGACAGAGATAGCTTTTCAATGAGCTATCATGAGCTCAATGTGGAGTTGAGGAAGGTCTCGAAAAGTTGCATGCAAGATCACACTTCATTTTTGAACCCTCATTCATCACCTTTTCACCAGTCTTGGGAGAATTGATTTTTGAGGAGCTATACTTGATCATTTTCAGTACTTGATAGGTCCATTGTGTAGCCAAGAGATATATCTTTCCAACGAGATATATTGAGCTCAATTTTGACATCGGGTAGGACTCCAAAAGGGTCCTTCAAGTTGGCATTGCTCCCCTGTGTTATGCGCTGCGCCCTTGTGTTATGTGTTGCATGTTTTCTCTGTGCGCTGCAAGTTTTCTCTTTGCACTACGCATTTTCTCTTTGCGCTGCATGTTTTCTCTATCTGCTACGTGTTTGCTCGATTTCTACAGAAAACTCTAGAACGCCATCCAAATATCATCACATGGCCTTCAATATTTAGCAACAGTGCATTCAACCTCCATCCATCAAGTAACGTCTAATTCCATCATTCCTCTCCTCTTGAAATCGGTTTTGTGGTGTTTGTCTTTGTTGTGAAATATTTGGTGTCTTAGATTTTGAAACCCTAGTTCACTCTCAATTCCCAATTTCACTTCTAATTTCATTCACAGAAACCCCACATTCCTTTCACTTATCACTGTTATTATTATGTCAACCTCTATATCACATAATCCCCTTTCCCTAAACCTTTCATCCCCAAACCCCAAACCCTAGGCTACTCACTTTCCTAGGCTTTCAAAATCCCTAAACTATAATTAAATTCCCTATTCGAATTCCCTCATCATTCCTACTCCCTGTCACCTCCCTCAAATCAAAAATCCCTTCCCCCATCTCCCTAAATTTCCTCACACTATTCCCCACTCCCTTTACCTACATTCCACTATCATCACATCTCCCTAGGGTTTCATACTAAGACATCTATGGAAGAAGAACATAATAGAAAACGTAGTGAGGGAGAAGAAAGAAAGGAGAAGAAGTCAAGTAGAGGAGGGAGAATCCTTAGACTTGAGCCAACAAATACCAGGGAACTCATGGAATCCCCCATAAATGTGACATGTTTTAAGCATGTAGGTTGTTTTCAATTATGTGAGAAAGTACAAAGAGCCCAACATCATCCTATGTTGACCAGACTATTCATCTCCAATCTCCAGGACAACCAGGTAACCCTTGCTGGTGTCACTTTCACTTTGTCCACTGCCATCATATCAGCTGCCACTAGAATCCGGAATGTTGGGGGAAATTGTTCAAGAAAACATACTTGGAGGAGCGAAACTATGAGCCATTCATTAAACCTAGATACAAGAATGAAAGAAAGATGATTTTTCCTTTCTCTTACCTCCTGGAGAGATATGCTCCCATGATGAAAATCATCATGAAATACTTTTCTTGTGAAGGTAGGTTCTCTAGAATTTATACCTATCACATCCGGCTACTTATGCACTTCACAAGGGTAAAGATGCTCAACATACCTTATTTTCTCTTCCGGAGCATTGACAAGATGGCCTTTATTGCCAAAAAGAGAGATTATAACCACCAAATACAAAGTCTTTTTCACCACTCCCTCATCAAAATCATAGTCCTCCATCACCTCAAACAATTAAACATTTCATGGAGTACTTTCATAGCTAATGACATATTCAATGCTCCACCTATTCAGCATGCCCAAAATGTGCCTTCATCATCCATCTCAGGCCACAGTTCATGCATCATTATCAAATCAGTGTCCTTCATCTATTTCACCACCATCATCTCCATCCCACATTGAGACTGAATCACCTAGCAGAGCTGAAATTAGTGAGCCTCAAAACCACTATGCTAGCCTTGTTCTAGACAACTGGCTGTTGAAAAGGTGGAAAAACACTTTAAAAAAACCAATATTCTGCCCACTTTTTTGCCTATGCATTGCGCATTGAGCAGTCTTGGGAGAATCAATTTTTGATAGGGAAAATAAACTCTATTCTGCAAACTAAAAACATATCTCGAAAGTAGACTAGAAAGGATTTCCAAAGAGCCATCCTGAGCCTAATTTGGACACCGGGAAGGCACTCAAAATTAGGCTGCAACATGGATGGCGCGTTTGACAGTTTTCTGAGTTTTTCTGCAAATTGACTTTTATCTTGGGGAATCATGTTTTTACCTCTGTAGATCAATGATGTAAATTTAATTATGGTGTTTTTACTGTTACCTAGGGTGAATAAATTAGGTAAATGAACTCAATGAGGTGTAATTAATCAGTTCAAAAAAGTTAGGGATGAGTCACTTGGACCCCCCTGCACTTCAGCTTTCAGCTCAGTTTTTGGTGGAACTGCTCCTCCTCTCATGGATTCGACCTCTGAGGCTGGGAGGAGTTTGTTTGAGGCTATATTATGTAATTTTTGAGTCATTTCAATGGTTGTAAATCAGCTGGATGTTGGCATATTGATCAGAGACTCTATTGTAATCATTTTGGCAGGAGCTTAATAAAAGTGTTGCAGTTATTTATTTGGGATACCTCTGGTATGGTTGTATAGCATTGTTTCTTCTTATGTCTCATTATGTTTGAATGTATTGTCTTCATAATTCATTGCACTTCTATTTTGATCACTTTCAATTTGATAAACAAAATTCATCACCTATGCTCTGTTTTGTGAAATTTTTCATAGTCTGTTCATCCTTCTCTCAGTTTAGGAAGAATTCATATTTCATGCTCTTCCTAGCTCCTCACCTGTTTGAATCATTCCATCCCAAGAACCCTAACGTGATATCCTATCTACCTACCTTGCCCCATTGAATCTCTGCAACCCTAATCCTATTTTCCCTAACCTAACCTCTTTAACCTAATATCCTCATCCAGTAACCCAATCAAATCAAATCAAAACCCCTTCTGCATTTCATACCTAGCCTAAAACCCTAATTTATCCAGCCCTCTTGGTCGTGACCTTGTGGAGAGAGCCCTCTCTAGTTTGGTAGGGCTAGATACCAAGCCAAAATATTGGTCTGTGGTTACCTCTGTTGGGATCTCTTCTTCCCCATATATATACACCAATTTCCATCAAATTGTAAAGTGGTCTTTATAAAAAAAAAACAAAAAATAATAATTTTTCTCACTATCACAATTTTTTTTTTCTATTTATTATTAATAATAAATTTATCAATGTTTTTTTATTAAAATCAAATTTTAAAATATGAAATTATTATTTTTAATTAACAAAAACATATTCAATACTCTTATTATCTTATTTACATGGGAACCGCTCCCGACATGTAGGGAACATGTTTTACGGTTCTTGTGTTTCCAGGGGCTTTGGAGTGGGAGTGAAACGTTTTTTTTCTTGCGGAATGACAATGGGAGCGAAGAGACATTTATGGCATGTGGAAGACTCTCAACATGGAATATGAGAGCGATGTTTTTATCATTCCAAGCAGTGGGGATGATCACACTTTTTCTCCCATAAAATTAAATAAAGTAGTTTTTAACATTTTCATATTTTTCTTCATTCAAAAAATATATAATTGTATTATTAAAATTGAGAATGAAGCAGAGCTTATTAATCTTGTTTTACATAAAATTCAATTAATAAATAATAAACAAAAGTATGGTGCATGAGGGATGAGGAAGATAAAACAAATTTGAAGTTATATATATGCAGGCCACATCATGTCATGCAAGCAAAGGAAAGTTTGAGAAGAGTTGGCCATCTACTTGCAACTAATGAAACAATGAGTCATGGTAATGGCATAATAAATGATGCCATTTGGTCATGTTGACTAAACAAATGAAATAATATTAACGACATTTGTCCATGCTGACCAAACAATTGAAATAATGTTGGCACCGCCACAACCTTGGCGTCTCTAGAGATCATATTATTGTATTTTCATTTTTCCTTGTCACATGATACTCTCTTCTACCAGTGTTCTAACTCACCACCCCACCCCAAGGATGAAGATCATGTAATTCATCATATTTGGGTTTCAAATTCAATTCCTCACCAAATACATGATTGTAAATAATATTTTTTTCTTTGCATAGGCTTATTTGGTGTCTTTAACTCTAATAACCCATATTAAATTGGTTTTTAAATTTTTATAAATCGATTTTAAAATATTTATATAATAGGAAATTAATTTTAGAGGGGTATTCTATAAAAATTTTATTTTTTAAGTCATTATAGAAACCTTATATTACCATATAACTGTAGAATACATCATAACTAGTTGGTATGCCAGATTGGAAACCATACCAGTTATAGTAAAAGATAGCCTTGACCACACATTTAACCAACCATGCCATAAGGTTTTTTGTCTCTGTTATCCCCTATACATATATGAAAAATTAACTTTAATACTACTCTTACTTAGTCATTACATCTTGAAAGTGGTCCTCCTGTAATCCTATCTTCTTGTTCTGCACTTATTGTTACACTGAAAATTGTCACCTTGATGTTTTGTTGTCCGTATGAGCTCATTATCACTCATACATTTCTCCCTTGCAAGTCTAAACACATCAGTTCCTAATATCAAGCCTTGAAAATAAGAGAAAAGCTCATAAAAGTCCTTAAAACACTTGTACCACACTTTCTCTTAGCTTTACCTGCAGTACCACACCTTTTGTAAAGGAAAACTGTGGTACATCCCGCACTTTTTCTTCATTAAAAATGTGGAGCCCTGTAAAAGGTAAAAAAAGGCACAAGTAAAATCTAGAAGCTCAGTTTGAGTCATTTTTGGAAGCTTCTAGAAACATTCATGCAGTGGAAAGTCTGCTCTTTTCAGGTTCATGCATCCCATCCATTAAGGAGCTAACCCCTTGATGTAAGGAGCTAATCCCTTTGAAGGAGGATTCTATCCCTTCTTTTTTGGAGTTGTAACCTCCTCTCTTTCACTATAAAAAGAGGCATAGGGCAGCCTCAAAGGGAGCTCAAGCTTTAGTATTATTTGAGGTGAAGTGTTGTTGGAACTTAGACCCTTTTAGCTGAGATTTTATGTGGGAAAGATTACATACCTGTATGTATCTCGGTTGGAAGAGTGCAAGGCTTGTCAGAGTAAAGAAGATTCCTGCTTCGGACCCTAGGAAGACCTGTACAACATCAAGGCAAACACAGTTTTAAGGTTTTTCTTACTATTCAAAGTTAATACAAATAAGTCTGTTTTTCTTAATAAGCTGTCAATTGATTGGTTTATTTTATGGATTCCTTGATCACCATAATAGATATGATTTATGACTATATCCTATGCAGGTGCTATTTGATGTTTGTTTGTTTGTGATTGCAGATCTTTAAAGGCAACTCTTTCGGGCAACTGAAGGATGACTACTACAAACAAGCGTTGGATCAAAGGTAAGATCGTAAAACCTTTATATAATTTAATTATGAATCGCGATATATCTAGAGAAATATAGATTTAATTGTCCGTTTGTTGCTAGCTGTCCGTAGGACACTTGGGAGGTCTATCTTGTTCGCAAGAATGACTTATCCGTCCAACACCTATAGACCTAACTATCACCATATTACTAGTATCTGGCCTAAACAACCATTCGACAAAACAAAGCAAAAAAACAAATACTCATGATCATTTAACCACAGGCATTGGTGTTTCTTCCGCCACACCTGACCCAAACGCACGTGAAATATTCACCGCTAGATTTTCTGCTGCAACCGCCCCTGCCCCCTGTGTTTTCGGTTGCTTTCCACTTGCTCCAGTTATCTCCATGACCTGATACTTCGTAAGTCGGGTCGGATCTCCCTGTTCTTGTCCCAACATGATATCTAGGTTATGGATATATTTCAAGTATATGGAGAACATCTTATTCATGTCTCCAATTCTATCATCTTGAAAACACCCTATATTCGCCACCCTTTTGAGTGATTCCTCTACAACCCATAACCTCTACTCAATGGCCTTTAGCTATAGTTGGTTCTCCATTTGTCTCCAGGTTATATCCTCAGCCACCTCCACTTGTAGCTTCCCCACTAAGGTTTTTACATGCCACACCATCTCCAATGCTTTATGATAAACCATCAACCGCATTTGGGATTTCCCCATATCAATAATATAGTCAACTTATTCTTCATTTTTTTTTAATCCTGGATAATCCTACGCAGGCGCCTCACTTCATTCTCCTAGATTTCGACTATTTCTTTTCCTTTCCTTGGGAGAGTCACATGATAATTTAATGCAACCTCCCTCGCCACACCCTCCATTCCGGTCCTCTTACCAAATGTGGAGTCCTGAGCATCCACGATCAACCTTCCCCTCGGCCTTCCACCATCATTTCATCCCTTAAGCTTTGCTATCTTGGAAGCCTTAGTTCTAAAATAAAAATAATATCTCTTGCCACAACACCACCTTCTATCCTTCAATCTTATCTCTATGTAGCGTATGTGTCTTCCATCCTTCAAATATAAAATAAACATCCAGAACAATTCATACCACCTCGTCCTTTGAGAACCTTCCCCATATATTTTCGACAACTTCTACTTACCGATGATGTTACAATACATTCGTTCGAGGATGGGGGCATGTTCCTCCTCATTCGCCTTTGGAAACTGTCTATGCATGATCATTATTTCTATATTCTTGCTCCAATAGAGCTCCCCTTTTAGCTTCATACTTCTCTAATTCTCAAACCATCCTTTATAATTAATGTTTCCTTCCAATGGACAATTGATTGAATCTAAGTTCCTCTCCTTCCCATCATCAATTGTGATTTCTTTCGTATGATGAAGACACGTACCTCCTTGCTCATCCCTATGAACCGCTACTTGTTGAACCATGATAATTATAGAAAAATCATATCACCGGGTTGGTATTTTCCCTAATCCTGGCCTACCCCATGTCTCTCACTCCTCCCTTCTTACATGGAGTGATCTCGCTCTGCTTGTGCTCGACAATATTCCTTTAGTTGTCCGTACAAAATATCCTCCCAAGCCACCTCAATAATCAACCTGACACTCTTAGCTCCTTCATTTGCCACTCTTTCTTCCAACGCATTAGTCGATCATCATACCAAGTCGAACTCCATTCTTTTCAACTCCTCCAGGTGACTCTAGATCCTTTGGATTATCTGAGTGAGGTGAAAATTATTCGTGACTTTGTTTAGGAAGGAGCCACATTGCAACTGACATGTTACTTGAATAGCTAATGTAAAATCCCCTTCCATTATTACATTCACCATTATCTCCCTATGCAACGTTTCCAGCCCTTTCTCCAGGGCTTGGAACTATGCTGCATTATTCATAGCTTGTCCCATATTGATGAAGCACAACCTTCAAATTTTACTTGTCCTACCTCGAATGATTCTTCTGGATCCAGCCTTACCTAGGTTTCCCTTGGACGCTCCATCAAAGTTAAATTTCCAGAAACCCTCCGGGGTGCCTTCCACACTATAGATCCCAACTTTATATCACACTCTTTCAATCTGTGGGTCGTACCACTTAGGTAATCTAGGTCGAAAATTTTTAAAATTCTCCCTTCATAAGGGGAGGGTTTTTCCTTTGAGGTTTGAATTATTATGCTACTGATAGTTTCCTTAAGCTAATGATGAATTTCTTCCATCATGTTTTCAACTGGGAGATTTTTGTCATGGAATATTTAGTGGTTGCATTCCTTCCAGGCTGACCAAAGGATAAATCCTAGAATTAAGTTCCAGGTCATATTCACCACTTCATTCTTAGTATACTACAACCAACATTTTTATTTTTATTTTTATTTTATTTTAATATTTTATTTATTTATTTATTTTTTCAGTTTGTCTATAGATGATGCTCATCCACTCCCATAGATTTCAGTGTAGTTGTAGGTATTCAGAAGGTGATTAATGATTTATTCTTCTTCTCACATAGGAAACACCACAATGGACCTGTTATCACTTGCTTTACTAAATTCTCCTAGGTTAACACCTTACTATGCAGAATTAACCACAAGAAGATTTTAATTTTCAGCAAGTGAGAGGCCACCCAGACTTTACTGCATGGTGGGTCATTGAATTTTATATGTTCATCTTCGAGGTATGGCTTGGCTTCCTTCAGGTTGAAATCTCCCCCCTCTCTTTTCCTCCATCACAGTTGGTCATGGTAATAATTAATCAGGATTTTTATTTTGCTGACTTCTTCTATACTATATTGAATACATGAATCACTCATATTTTCCTGGTGAAGGATGTTAAGGTTCCATATTCTCCATTTATTATTTTCCAATCCTAGAGCCTATAATTGGTGGAGTTCCCTATACCCTTGTCTCTCCATGGCTACCTGAAGAGCATGCCATTTTGTTCTGTTTAATTCCAATTGTTTTTTTCAGGAATCCTCCCAGAATAGAGCATCCTTTCCATTTCTTATTTCCAAAATGGTATGCTATTATGTGATTTTTGTATTATTCCATGCCAGTTTCCATATATCCGATCACTGGATATTTCTTGTGAGCCTTACTAGGTCTTTTATTTGGAAATTAGGGGAATATTTTGCTTTCCATAGTTTCATCCATGGCTACTCCCATTATTTTAGCCATCTCCACCACAATTTGGCACCTTTATCTCTGTTAGTTATCTCAGGGTCCTCCAACTCTTGGCCTCCTGCATTTTTTTATTTACAAACTGTGTTCCAGGATAAATATTACTCTCTCCCAGTTGGATTTATTCCAAGCTTTCACTATTAGGGGGACCCTTAGATAATTATACGGGATGGGTTTCCTTTGGAACCCTATAATATCTAATAGGTTTATCTAGATAGAAATTTGGGTTTTAAAAAATAAAATCATAGACTTAGACTAGTTTAACTCCATACCTGACGTTGCCATGAAGGCATCCAAAATGGATTTGAAAGTTTGTGCCTCCTTTACCGTAGGAATTTCATGAAGCATGGTATCATCCACAAATTGTTGATGAGTGGTTGCCTGAGCATCCTCATGAAAATTACTTCCTTTTATGTCTCCTCCTCTTTTGGTGTCTCTAATTACCCTCCCAAGTCATTCCATCATTAAGGTAAACAAGAAGGGAGACAATGGGTCCCCTTGCTGAATTTATCTGTGTTAAAAATATTCAACTATGATAAAATTCCACTTTTTACAACTTAATAGATTGAGATAATTATTGCATTGAATTCCTATTTTTTAGAGGACCAAAATTGACCTAAAGATCACTCAAATCGGATAAGGGAAAGTGTATTTATGAAGAAAATCCCACATGTGCATATTTGATAAGGTCAAACCTAAAGTAAAGTGGACCATCTTGGAAGGCTATAAATACAAGTTACCTCTACCTCATTTGGAAATAATCATGAGACACTCTTCTATATTTTTTCTTGGCTCACATAGGTATGAGGCTCATCCGTGGAGGAATAGGTTCGCTCTGAGGTGAAATTACAGGGTTTGAATCTCACATTTCAGATCTATGGTTTTGGGCCACAGTTGTAGGCACATGATAGAATAATTTCGACCACATTCGCTCCCATAGAGGCTCATGCATGAAACTAGAGCCTTCCATTCACACAAAAAACTCACTTTACATGAGACTGAGAGTTAGGGTTTTCAAAGACACAATCGCAAGCTCTCCAGAGTTTAGTTCTGGCCCAAGTCGCTCGCTCGCCAGGATAAAGGGTGTGACTGGGCAGCTATAGTCGCTCAGATGACTCCTGCTCCATGCAACTAGGACCTAAAAGATGAAATCTCAGTCTTCTGAATATTCTTCTCAGTGACTGTAGGGTTCGATAGTTGACTACAAATAATGAAAGTTCAATACAGACTTCAGAATAAGATTTTTGGTATAAGCATTGTTGGTTAATTTCATGGATGTTGTAGTTATTTTTTTTATAGTTGAATAGATGAAGATATGGATCATTTTACTCTTTTTTTCGAAATCATTTGATGATGATCTAATAAGAATAATAATTTGAAAGGGTTTTCCCCATAATGGGTTTTTCCCTGGTCTCTGACCAATCTTGATATCTCTATGTCTGAATGCTTTTCTTCTATTGTTCCTTTATGTTACGCTACATTGATGATGATGATTATTTTCTTTCTATATAGTTGCATATGTTTTTGAATAATGATGTAAATATGAATAATGTTATGATGTTATGGGGTTAATGTAATGTGTTAATGAATACATGAAATTATCAAAGCAAAGAAAAATATAGCCCTAAGAAAAAATTAATATGGTATCAAATTTGGGCTGAATAAAATTCATGGAGATCCCCCCTATGATGACACTATTGATGGAAGCAAGAAGAGGATGGTGGAGACCTAAAATAATTCTATGGTTTGAAGGAAACCCTAGGAAATTTTTGTTTAGGGTTTGATGGTTATGGTTTGAGAGAAACCCTGGTTTATGGCAAATGTGTGAGATATGAAATCTAGAAACCCTAACAAGGTCAATCTGAAGTTTCTCAAGCACTCGCGTTAGATTTTATGAAGCCCTAGATGGGATATACTCTATTAGTCATAGTTGCTGATATATTGAAGGAATCAAGTGGAAAATGGACAATGATGACCTTTGAAGGTTGGTTCAAGAGGGAAATGATCACCTCTCATTGAAGATAAGTACTTTCCTATTTATGATACTCCTTAATTCCTTTACTTTTGACTTATTGATCTAATTATTGTTTTGATTATGCTTCCTACATGTATATTCGAGTATTTGGATGTTTCTAACC
The DNA here is from genome assembly GCA_034641835.2 of Pinus albicaulis. Lineage (NCBI taxonomy): Eukaryota > Viridiplantae > Streptophyta > Pinopsida > Pinales > Pinaceae > Pinus > Pinus albicaulis. The sequence continues at coordinate 611,807,410 of CM076572.1, forward strand.
TCCTTGATGAGATGTAATAAGAGGATACTTCTTAACGATCATTTGAGATGTAGGTAAGAAAAGCTAGAGGTAAGGAGGCACCTGATGAAAATATGACAAAGTGTTACAAGATGCCTATGAGAAGGTGCATGAGTATTTGAATACTACAAGGTGTGCATGGTATATTGTTTAAATGTTATGTTTCAGTTGTAATATTGAATGCAAATGTAAGCCCTAAGGTATGATGAGAATGTATGCTTCACAAAAATCTCATGCATATGAATGTGATTTATGGTTCTTGTGGTGAAATGGTGCACTTAATATTGAACAAGTATCTTACCTCCTATACACAATGAACTCATTGGTTCTATAAAGCTACTTAATATTGATATTTGATATAATGTTATAATTGATACTTGGCATGCATATTTAACTATAAGGCATGATTGATCTCACATACAAGGTTAGCTCATTGCTCCTTATACATGATACTATTGATAATGCGCGTGACAAGCATGATGAAAGTGTGGAAAAATGGTTGATTCTCTTGTTGTTTTGGTAAATTTTTGTTGAATTCCTTGAATTTATGATAGAAGCATAAAAATATAATTATCATATGGTAAAATTGAATTACTTGACTTGATTCTATTGATAATGATAAGCATGGTAACCATGATGATAGGAGTGTAACAATGAGTTTGATATTACTACTTTTCTTGTTGATCTTGGTAAGTTAGTAATTATGCCCTATGGTAAATTTGGATGACTTGATTCGGTGGATCAAGCTATTTAAGTTATATTGTGTTCATGATCTTTGAAGTGTGATGTCACACCTATTAGCTCCCCTTATCATGTGACTCTAACCCTTGACAAATTATTGATGTCATGATGTGATGATGAAGTAGCTGATGTCAGCATGTTATGACCATTATTGATATGTGTTTGACTTTATGGTCTAATATATTTGTTGATGCATAGAAAGGTTTATGGCACAAATGAATATGACTAAAGTAGATTCCCATTCAAAGGGAGAATCTCTCCATAAGATCCCTACTCATATTACCATTAGCATTATATGTATATTCGTTACTGTTCTAGTATGATTTATGGGCACGAATAGGAAATTATTTGACATTGTTGATTTATAGCATAGTTCTGATCTAAGGAGAGAGACTTTTCCCTTACACTAAGCCTCAGTCACACAAAAGAAATCCTATAGGTGCAATTGTAGCCTCCCAACTGCACGAAAGCAAGTTCAAGGGTGCAATCGAGGCACTAAGACAGTTTTGAGTTAGGTTTTCACAGTTGGGAAGCTACAGTCGCTCGCATAACATCTTGAATAGTGCGACTGTAATCTCCCAACCGCTGAAAGGAAGGCTTATGAGTGCAATTATGCCTGATGGTCATAAAAAAAAAGAAATTTTGTGCATTAAATTAGATGTTCTCCTAAAGGATATCAGACCTATAGACATGAATCAAACAACGGAAATATCTATGAGAAGGAAAGTTTGAATATTTACTATAATATGAATATGAAGACTGAACTTGTGTTTGCAAGTGACCGAGATATGCATAGAGATGTGTCATTATGTTTGAAATTTTTGTTACAAGGGTTTTACTTGATTTGGATGATTTATATAGATGAGAAGTGTTTGGATTTTTGACATGATTCCTGATAATGACATATAACTTTGACTTGATGTTGAAATTTTTTTGGGCTATAGACCTCTCTATGATATGAAATTTGGGATTTGACCTGATGGCTAATGATTGATTTGACGACTGATGATTTTCCTTGATGAAAATGATATATGAGCATAGTGACTTCGAATGACTTAAATGGGCATTCGAAAATAAGCCTCTGATATTTTGAGTAAGAAGGAGATGGCTCCTAAAGCTCGAAATAATGAATCATGGCATGGTGAATTGATTTTTGAAGTTGGGAAAATATAATATATATTGCGAAGTTATTGAAGAAGTATTGGAAAGTGGAAATGCAAATCCTTGGACACTCTGATTGAGTTTCAAGATGTTGTGAAGAGATAGTGTTGAACTCAACTTGGAAATCGACAATTGATTTAAGCATTAATGTTCCATTTTTAACATCCTTCCATATATGATGTGCATAAAACTTGAGTCGTTTTAGTTTCTTTAGACACATAGAGTTGCCACTAAGCACCCTTCGAGATATTTGCATGATATGATCAATTTTTTATCTGATATATTATTCCTATGATACATGACTACATGAACGTACAGATGTTTTTTGGGATTATTATTGATGAGAATATTTGGATGCTACTTTAGTATGAGATCTGCCATGATATCTTTGATGAGAGGTCCGTAGCATGACCGAGGTTGAATATGATGCTGCTAGCATGGCTAGCTATAAGGAAGGATGAAGAAGCTCCTTAGAGAGCTATCTAAACAGGATAGGGATATGAAATGAATACATTGTGATGACAAAGAGTGGGATCTGATTGGCAGAGAATACCATATATAGTTGCTACCGAGATACTTTCATATATTGAGACAGTGTAGTTATACGAGACAATCTTAGGCTTGTGGTTGGCACCTCCTTGAGAGAGAGTGTTAGATCCCTATATTACTAGTGTAGTCCCTTATCGTCATTAGTGTAGCCCCCTTATTGTTATTGTTGTACCCCTGTAACCCCAATTTTTTTATTATTGTGCCCTTACATTATTATGTTAGGTCATCTAGGATTATATTGTGACTCCATTGACTCCTATATATAGAAGGAGTTTTTTTCATTTGTATCATCCAAGAATTGTTCATTTATGTAATGTAAAGTAGGTTGCCCCCTCGATGTGGATTATTTATAAGGCATTGATCTCTCTTTTCTTCTATTTTTGGAGATGGTTTCATAACATTTGGTATCATAGCTTTGGATTCTAGGGTTTCGCTGCTCCAAACAGGTCATCGTCGCACTTTCACTATAAGTTTTTTTCTATGAAGATTCAAAAGATGAAACTTTTGGCATGCGAAGCCGAAATCCCGACGAACGTCCTATAAAAATTTCAAATCTTGGTTCGCAATATTTCGGAGATATGATCTGTGGAAGGTAGGGTTTTTTCAAGCTCCTGAATTTCATCTCAAAGAGGTCATCGTGGCATTTTCACTATAATTTTTTTCTATGAAGTACTGAAGCTAAAAATTTTATCACGTGAAGCTGAACTCTTGAGGAACTATGTGTAGAAATTTAAGATCTTGGTTTGCAATAGTTTTGGAGATATGATCTATGGAAGTTAGGGTTTTTTCAGGCTCCCGAATTTGATCTCAAAGAGGTGATCGTGGGAAAATCGTCATAACTCTCTCTCTCTCTGAGCATCAGATTTGAATTCTGTAAAACGTGGCCTCAATTACATGGACTGTAGTTTCCTGTGTATCAATTTCAGAGCCTAAGAAGGAAAAAGTGACACGTGGCACGTCGTACAAGTTCTCTCTATTGAACCAATCCATAATTAGGTAATTGTGGGAGATTGGACATAACTTTGCCTTGAAGAATCTAAATCAGGTCAGACTTGTGGCATTCGAAAGAAGATTCAGAAGGTTACTACAACACCGAATTTCAGATATTTAAGACTAGAAACAACAGAGATAATTCAATTTCAATATCAAGCTCCTCAAAAGCAAGAAAAAGGTGTGTATTTTTTTTTAATTGTATAAGTATTGTTTGAAAAAATAGTTTGAATTGATTCCAAGGGAATATTGTAGAATAGATATCAGTATTGGGTTCTAAAATTGTCCCTAAAAAGAATTCAACACCCATTAAGCCTTCATAAGGCTATACTATCACCCATGAAGATGAAGAAGTGCAACATGAGATATCAAAATTACAAGAGCAAGTGCACCAAATTTCGCTCTCGCACAGAGCAACAGAAAATGAAATGGAAGTTTTGAAGAAAGGCGTGGAAGCTAAGATGGACGGTTTGAAGAAAAGCATGGAAGCTAAGATGGATGGTCTGAAGAATGGCATAGAAGCTAAGATGGATGGCATGGGAACTGGCATGGAAGTTAAGATGGATGACATGGAAGCTAAGATCGAAAACATGAAGAATGATCTAAAAGCAGAAATGGAAGGTTTGAAAAAGTTGACACAAGAAATTTTTCCTAATGGAAAAAATATAGTAGAGGAAACTCATGATGAGAACAAAATAAATGTTAAATGTGATTTCATAAACTCTAATTTTGGATGGAAGACCCACCATATTCCAAATATCGATATGAGAAATTTTGATGGCAAGGATCCCGTAACATGGATACTACAGATGGAGCAATAGTTTGATCTCAATAATGTGCAAAACACACAAAAGGTACGCATTGCAACTTTATATTTAGAGCAAAATACTTTTGTATGGTATTGATGACTTTTCTCCCCTAAAAAAATTGTCACTTGGTCAATTTTTATGGAGGAAATGATAGCACATTATGAGGATACAAAGAGCAACACCTTTTTTAGCCAATTGATAAATCTCAAACAAAAGGGTTCAGTGGGGGAGCACATTGAGGACTTTCAAAAATTGAATATAAGGGTAACCGATATTCCAGAGGAACGCATGATTGATGTCTTCATAAGGACTTTAAATGATAACATCCAACAAGAGGTTCATGTTTGGGAACCTGATTCATTAGAGAAGGCATTCAGGTTGGCAAGAAAAATTGAATGTAAAATTATGGCGACAAGGAATCCTACCACTCACATCTATAAATATGGGAGTGTTGCTACTTATAGACTTCCAAAACCTAAAAGGTTGACACCACAACAATTGGAAGAAAAAAGAGAAAAATGGATTTGCTACAGTTGTGATAGCAAATACACTAAAGGTCATAACTATGTTGAGAAGAAATTATTTGACATAGATTGTGAAGAGGAGGAAGAAAATGAACCAAAAAAATCAAAAGAAGAGGATATACACCGGGAAAAAACCCTAGAAGAAGAAGAAATGAGTCTGGCCATATTGTGTAATGCATTGGCTGGAATTACCACTTCTCAAACTCTCAAGTTAGAAGGACATATCAAGAAGAAAAAGGTAATAGTGTTGATTGATTCGGGTAATACCCATAATTTTATTCATTGTAAGGTAGCCAAGGAATTGAATTGTTTTCTATACCCAACACCAGAATGTCAAGTGATGGTTGCGAATAGAGGAACTATAAATTGCTCTAGAAAATGCCATAATATCAAGCTAACCATGGTTGAATATGTATTGAATAGTCCAATGCTTTCCATTCCAATGGGAGGTGTTGATGTTTTACTAGGAGTACAATGGCTACAATCTTTGGGGACAGTAGCTTTTAATTTTCAAGAAATTTTCTTGAATTTTTTTTTGGAAGGAAAGGAATTCGAATTACGGGATATCACAGGGGAGCCGAGAAATATAATAAGCTATAATTTCATGACAAATCTTATGAAGAAATAACAACAAGGCGTAATTGTGCAATTATGCTCACTAGAAGTTCCAACATCAAAATCATCTATTTCTCCAGTTCTCCAAAAAGACTTGGACAATCATTCCAAGGTGTTTGAAACTCCCAAAGGACTCCCACCTATTCGTGATCATGATCATGCTATTCAGTTGATTCCAGGAAGTGTTGCTCCAAACATCAGGCCTTATATATATCCTTATGTCCAAAAGAGCGAAACTGAAAGTATGATTGCAGAAATGTTAGAGGCCAGTATAATTCATCCTAGTCAAATTTCTTTCTCTGTTCCAGTAGTATTGGTGCACAAGAAGGATGGAACATGGCGCATGTGTCCATATTATAGGGAGATCAATAAGCTCACTATTAAAGATACATTTCCCATTCCTTTGATTGATGAATTAATGGATGGATTACATAGAGCAATCTATTTTACCAAGTTGGATCTTCATTCACTATATCATCAAATTAGAATGAAGGCTGAAGATATTCTGAAAACAACATTTCGAACTCATGAGGGTCACTATGAATTTTTGGTCATGCCTTTTGGCCTTACCAATGCACCTTCTACATTTCAAGGGTTGATGACTTCCATTTTCAAACCCTTCCATAGAAAATTTGTGCTAGTATTTTTTGATGATATACTAATCTACAGCAGGTCTTGGAAGGATCATGTTCAACATGTTGAAACGGTGCTCAAACTATTGGAGGAGAAACAATTATATGCACAAACATCCAAATGTTTCTTTGGAGTAAAAGAGGTGGAATATTTGGGTCATATTGTATCTCACGAGGGTGTTAAGGTAGACCCTAACAAAATTAAATCCATTAAGGAATGTAAATTCCCCACAACCATAAAGAAGTTGCGAGGATTTCTCGGGTCAACAGGGTATTATCGCAAGTTTGTTAAGAATTATGAGAGAATAGCAACACCTCTAACAACATTATTGAAGAAAGATGCATTTTCATGGACTCTTGAATCAACTAAGGCCTTTGAACATCTTAAAGAGGCAATGTTCTTAGAACCAGTATTAGCTATGCTAGACTTCAAAAAAACATTTATTGTGGAATGTGATGCCTCAGGAAATGGAATTTGTTCTATTTTAATGCAAGCAGGAAGACCCATTGCTTTTGAAATTTGTCCAATCAAAGGAAAGTATTTACATAAAGCTATTTATGAGAAGGAAATGTTAGCAATAATACATGCACTAAAGAAATTACGACCTTACCTAATGGGAAGACACTTCAAGGTAAAAAATGATCATGATACTCTTAAACACTTTTTGGAACAAAGACTATCTTTAGAAGAGCAAAAAAAATCAATCACAAAGATGTTGGGTTATGACTTTGAAATCATCTACAAAAAAGGGAAGCTAAATGTTGTTGCGGATCCACTCTCAAGAAAGAATGAAGAGGTGGAAACGTTTCTTTGTGCCATTTCTATTATCCAAACATATTGGATAACCAAAGCAAGGGATGAATGGAAGAAGGACGAAGAAGTGTGTGCACTCATTCAAAAGTTGCAGCGAGATCCTAGTACATCTGATACATTTAGTTGGAAAAATGATTCCTTATGGTACAAATATCGCTTATATCTTGTAAGAATTTCCAACTAAAACAAAATATTCTTTTGGAATTTCACACTTCTCCTTTAGGACACTCAGTATTTTTAAAAACTTACCACAGGGTGAAGAAAGAATTTTTTTGGGATGGCCTTAAATATGATATTCAAAAGTTTGTGGCAAAATGTTTGGTTTTCTAGCAAAATAAAGTTGATACAATTAAGACCCCGGGTCTTCTACAACCTTTATCCATTCCAAGTCAACGTTGGGAGGATATTTCAATGGATTTTATCAGAGGTTTACCTAATTCCGAAGGAAAGAGTGTCATCATGGTGGTAGTTGATAGACTTACCAAGTATGCACACTTTTGTGCATTATCTCATCCATTTAAAGCAAGTACTGTTGCTACTGCATTTATGGAAACAATTCAAAAGCTACATGGAAACCCAAAGATTATTGTAAGCGACAAAGATCCTATTTTACTGGAAAATTTTGGACAGAATTATTTTTTTGTTTGGGTACTCAACTAGCTCTTAGCTCATCTTATCATCCTCAATCCGATGGTCAAATTGAGATAGTGAATAAATGTTTGGAAGGATATCTTCGTTGTTTTGTATCTTATAAACAAACGCAATGGGTCAAGTGGTTACCTCTCGCTGAATGGTGGCATAACACTTCCATCCATACTGCAACAAAAATGACCCCACTTATGGAACTTTATGGATAGAATACACCATCCATCACATCATCTTTAAGAGAAAATTCTAAGGTTCAATCAGTGGAAGATCACATCGAGCATCAACAAAAATTTCTCCAACTCTTAAAGGATATCCTAAATTTGGCACAAAATCGAATGAAACAGCAGGCGGATCAACATCATAGCAAGAGAAGTTTTGATCTAGGAGACTGGATATTTTTACGACTACAACCATACAAACAAATGTCCCTCAAGCAAGCTAAGAAGGATAATAAATTATCGACAAAGTACTATGGTCCTTACAAGGTGTTGCAAAATATTGGTACTATGGCATACAAATTGGAGCTTCCTCCGTCTTCGCGAGTGCATCCATTTTTCCATGTTTCATGCTTAAAGAAGGTTATAGTTGAAAAAATTATTGTTCTAACAATATTTCTAGAACTTGATGAGGAAGGAAAAATCATATTGGAACCTAAAGCAGTCGTGGAAACAAGAACTCGACAGCTATGAAATTGATCAATTTCAGAGTATCTCATCAAGTGGAAGAACTTACCCATTGAAGATTCTACATGGGAGGATGATAATTTTATACAGAAACACCCAGAGCTACTCAAGCATTGAGGACAACACTTTTATGAAGGAGAGGGGCATGTTAGGTCCCTATATTACTAGTGTAGTCCCTTATTGTTGTTAGTGTATCCCCCTTATTGTTATTGTTGCACCCCTATAACCCCAATTTTGTTATTATTGTGCCCTTACATTATTATGTTAAGTCGGCTAGGATTATATTGTGACCCCATTGACTCCTATATATAGAAGGAGGTTTTTTCATTTGTATCAGCCAAGAATTGTTCATTTATGTAATGTAAAGGAGGTTGCCCCCTCGAAGTGGCTTATTTCTAAGGCGTTGATCTCTCTTTTCTTCTATTTTTGAAGATGGTTTCATAACATGGTGGATGAATACGGTATACTTATTTGATTTATATGGTTATTTATCTTATAATATGATATTTGATTTGATGCCATATATAAAAAGGAGATAACTTCTATTGATACATTATGATTTATAGATATGAGTACGATGATATGTTGATGATTTATAGAGAGAATTGTTGATCGAGGACACTAAGCCAACTATTCCTCTGTTGTTTGAGCTCCAACGATGTGGAATTGAGATGAAGGACTTTTGGGGTTGAGAAAAATATGGATAATAGGGTATCACCCCTATCTGTCACCGTGTGATGTGTGTGATCCTTATCCATTTTGACAAGTTAGGTATCTTCCCCACCTTTGGTCATTACAAAGCATACCCTAGTTGGAATCATACCCACAAGCATGGCTTGTTTGGATTATCCCTCTCCATCTAGCCAACAGGTTGAAGACAATTAGAGGTGTGTGATCCTTACCTCTTGGTAAGTTGGGTATCTCGTCCAGGCTAGATTATGAAGCATGTGTTTTACCACATGACTTCTTAGAGTCGTTGGTGGGAAGATCAACAAACAATAGTATTGGGTTGATATTTTATCCCTTATGTGGTTTTGGGTTGAGAATGAGCTCCAACAAGCAATAGTATTGGGTTGATATTTTCTCCCTTATGTAGTTTTGGTTTGAGATGTGCTCCTCTGTGTGTTTGGATATCATATTTCTCGACATGGGGTGAAAGTGTCTTGTAGGACCTTCCCCACTATCATGGACATGAGGTGAGAGTGTCCAATAGGACCTTCCTCATTTTCATTAATTTCCAAGTCGAGATGTGCTTCCTGATTATATGCTCCCTAATGATGATGCGAATTGACTCCTCACTCACAAATATTTCAGGTAGTATCCCACTGGAATAGATACCAGGTAGTATCCCAACTTTGAGAATGTTCAACATATGAGCAAGGATAATCAAGAGATAATAAATAATAAGCAAGAGATGAATTTATATGATAATTGATGATTCAAAATGATGATATACTTGATACTGCATAGGATATGATGATAGGATTCCATGTTGATCGATGGTCATATATTGGCAGGTGGATTTATCCTTAGTTGAGAGGGAGTGTTAAAAACATGAAATTGCAGTCAAAATACACATTGGAAAAACCAATTGATGGATATAATGATTTCATTGAATTCCTATTTTCGAGAGGACCAAAATTGATTTAAATATCACTCAAATTGGATAAGGGAAAGTGTGTTTATGAAGAAAATCCCACATGTACATATTTGATAAGGTCGACCCTAAAGCAAAGTGGACCATCCTAGAAGGCTATAAATACAAGTGACCTATACCTCATTTGGACACAATCATGAGACACTATTCTATCTTTTTTTTTGGCTCACGTAGGTCTGAGGCTTGTTCACGGAGGAATAGGTTCTCTCTAAGGTGAAATTGTAGGGTCCAAAGCTCACATTTCAGATCTAGGGTTTTGGGCCATAATTGTAGGAAAATAAAAAGAATAATTTTGACCATAGTCACTCCCATAGAGGTTCATGTGTGCGATTGGAACCTTATATTTTCATGACAACTCACTTTTCATGTGACCTATAGTTAGGGTTTTCACGGACCTCGCACGCTCGCCACACTTCAGATTCAGATAAGACCCTCGAACCTACCACTAAATTGTTCTCTAGTCTTGGGGAAACTTCCCAAACATTGTGTTTGACTATGGAATCATATTCCTCTACCATGGCATCAACCCACATTGGATTATGCACTTCTTCCTCTAATGAGGATGGTTTTATCTCAACTAGCTCACTCATTAGAGCCATGTATCCAGTGTACCAATCTGATGACCTCCTATGTCCGCATTTTGGTGTGGGTGCTCCCACATTGTCTCTAGCATCATGCAATAATTTTTCATCTTCCCTGGTGCACTTCCTTCTCTGGATGTATCTACATGAGTGGGTGCCTCCACTCTCTGCTCCTTTTCTTATCGTTGCTCCACAGGATTCTAAGGTTCTTCCTTTGTAGCCAAAAGCTCCTCATCTGCATGTAATTGAAGCTCCCTCTCAAGGGAACATATCATGGCTTTCTCTTCATCGAACTTCACATATCTACGAACAATTTTCATCCTATGAGATGGAAAGTGCACCCAATAGTTATGAGGTGTATCAGTGTAGCCCACAAATATGACCAACTCTGCTGCCAGCTCTAGATTTTTCATTGCCTCCTTGCAAACATGATAGTAAACTGATAAACCAAAGATCTTGAAGTGTGAAACATCTGGTTTCTTCTCTGAAAAATATTCTTCTGATGTTCTCATCCAAAGGATATGATGAGGACTCCCATTCTACACATATACCATTGTGTTGCATGCTTTAACCCATAAGTGCAACAGTAGGCCCTAATCATGCAACATCATCTGTGAAGCTCCCAAAATACTTGTATTCTTCATCTTAGCCACCCCATTCCGTTGTGGGTTATGGGGTTCTATTAACTCTCGTCGAATGCCTTCATTTTCACATAAGTTCTTAAACTCATTCGACACATATTCTCCACCATTATTGCTCCGGAGAGCCTTCACTTTCCTTCTAGATTCTTTCTCAACAAGTGCTTTAAATTCACAAAATTTGGAGAATGTCTGGTCTTTCTTCTTAATGAAGAAAATCCAGCACTTATCTTAGATATAATCTACAAATATAACACAATACCTGTTTTTAGTCATGGAGGTTGTCAAGAAAGGTCGACACACATCTGACTAAACTCTTTCAAGGACTGCTTGTACTCTATTGTCCTTATCATGAAAGGTGACTTTGGTGTACTTCCCCAGTGTATACCCTTTGCATGTATCTCACTACTCTAGTGCACCCTTGGGAAGTACTCTATAAATATGTTGCATTACATTCAAGGATACATGGTGCAAATGGCCTAGTCTCCTATGCTATAATTCACTGATGTCTAGGACCTAAACCTTCTCTGCTTTCATGCTCAAAGAAACACAGTTTTCTACATCCAATTTGTAGATTTTCTTCACCCATAAACTGATCTGCTTCACTTGTACCGTGGAAATGTGTCTAAGGAAAGCCTTTACTTTACTAAATATCACATCGTAGCCATGATCTTGCAGCATAGAAACTAAAACAAAATTATTCTTCGAAACTGGAACATACATGACATCTTTTAATGTGAGAAGAGATCCAGAATCCATCTGAAAGTAACTGTACTGGTATTTCTCGTGTTATACCTTCCATCATCTTTGATCTCGATATACATCTGGAGATCCTTCTCCTCATGAAATTAATGTACAAATATGTTGCATTACATTCAAGGATACATGGTGCAAATGGCCAAGTCTCCTATGCTATAATTCACTGATGTCTAGGACCTACGCCTTCTCTGCTTTCATGCTCAAAGAAACGCAGTTTTCTACATCCAATTTGTAGAGTTTCTTCACCCAAAAACTGATCTGCTTCACTTGTACCGTGGAAATGTGTCTAAGGAAAGCCTTTACTTTACTAAATATCACATCGTAGCCATGATCTTGCAACATAGCAACTAAAACAAAATTATTCTTCGGAACTGGAACATACATGGCATCTTTTAATGTGAGAGGAGATCCAGAATTCATCTGAAAAGTAACTGTACTGGTATTTCTCGTGTTATACCTTCCATCATCTTTGATCTCAATATACATCTGGAGATCCTTCTCCTCTAAGTCATTGAAAAAATATTTGTTTCCTATAATATGGAATGATTCTCCATTATTTAGATACCACACAATACCCATCACTAATGTCATCATGCATGAAATGAGTGTGAAATACAACTTGAATTGTGAATTTAGAGCTTCACCTTCCGCTCCTCCTGAGGATTCTTTCCAACCTTCTTGTGTGGACACTTCATGGCATAGTGTCCCGGCTTGTGATAATGAAAGAACTTGATTTTTTAAACAAATTTATTCTTTCTTGCCTGACCATAATCTACTTTGGATTGGGATTTCTTCCCTTTCCCTTTTTTTTTCCTTTCCATCCAAGGCATAGTTCTCCTCATCCTCAACCTTGGATGAAGTCTCCTCTCTTTTTCTCCGCCTTATTTATTCCTGCACGAGATTGGACCATAACCACTCCCAACTTGGTAGTTTGTCTCTACCATTCATGAAATCCTAATAATTGTGCTAGCTCTTGGAAATACCCAAAAGAGTTAGAGCTACCAAATATTCTTCAAGGATAATCACACCGACCCCACCAATTTCATCACAACTCTATGTGAATTTGCTCAAGCACTGTCGAATTGATTCAACCTTTTTCATTTTTATGCTCCGAAGCTTTTCCTTTAGTGCCAACTTCTTATGGTCACTCTTGTTCTCATAGAAAATTTTTAGTGTTTTCCATATCGCGAATGGAGTTTATTTCCCATGGAGATTCAAGACAATATGATCTTGAATGCCCACCAATATGATCCTCCTCACTTTAGCCACATCCTTCTTCCACTGAGTGAGATCTTAGGCATCAACTAATGGGAGTTTTACTACATTTGTCTTGATGTAATTTAGTATCCCATTGTCATCTAACATTGGCTCCATACGGATCTTCCATGCCACAAAATTTTTGGTTCCTTCCAAAGAATACTCGAGCCTGAGTTCGGTGAAAGTCATCTTCTCAGTCCGAGAGAACGCCTGCAACACTGATCTTGAAATTCAAACCTCCTGAAATAACTTCAAATTCTCTTCTCTACTATGAATCTAGCTATGATACCATGCACAAATTCATTGTATATTCAATACTGTTAATGTAATGTACTAAAACATAATACTCAAATATACTCTACTCATCTGCAGAAATAAACTCACGATTGAGAATCTATATCAAAAGCATGCATCATCAATTAACACACATACAAGAGGATATATCTAGGGGAAAGAAATTTTTCAAAACCCCTTCCTACATGTATTGAATTAGTCATAAAATAGAGAAGAAATACAATATCTTATTCTTGATCTAGAAATACAATATCCTATCCTATTAGTGATCTAGAAGATTGATATACCTTGATCATATTCTTGTTCTCTCACCTTACCCAAGGGGTTAATCTTTGACCCTACTCTAGTGGGACCTACCTTAAGGCCCTTTGGGTTATAGGATGGGTACTACTTGGAAAGCCATGATTTAGATAGTGTGGTCAGTCTTCCTTACATCATACTTAACACTTTCCATGCCACATTACAAACCCTATATCTCACCTTCATTCTTCAGGTACAAATTGTCATTAGTTCTTTGGGATTTGGCACTTACATGTTCACATAACTTGAGTCGGGCCTAGAATTTTTTTCCCTAAGAGGTTGATGCAACTAAAAGAAAAGGAAAAAGCATATCATGGCCACAATAAAAAAAATAAAATTAAAATGTAAAAAATGATCGTAACATAAATATTAGGACGTGGTAAAAATCCTAGCATGAGTTCTACCTATCTCATATGACCATCACCTGGTTCCTGAGCACCTGATGCTCCATCACATCAAAAAGGAACCCTTGCATGTACCAACCTCGATAAGCGATAAACTGACTCATTAAAAAGGGATAATAAAATTGTTATATCGTACAAAACAAGCTCTAACCCTTGAGTTATAAGAGGCAATACAAGGAATAATCAAGAAGAAGTAAAAGACACATAAGAGGGGTGAAAAAAGCAAGGCCGAGCTAGTAGCTCATACATCCATGAATTCTCCCTCCTCACATCTATACACTTAGGATGTGTACACCCCCATCATTTGGTCCCTTTGACCATGCCCTCCATTACCACATTATTCTTCACTAACACCTATCAATTGAAGGGCGGACTAGGGAAATGTTACTTCCCCTTAGGGGCTGGAAGCACCTAATATGGTTGACCTTTAGCCACCCATACCTAGGGAGGAAAAACCATTACCACACCTCATATTTGTCCCTTGGTCTATTTCTTTCTTTGAGAGCTACCCTCACAATACCTACTATATTTTGAGGCAACAACTCCTATACAATGTAGGTAGTTTTCAAGGTTAATGATGACTTGGGGTTGATGTCTTCCTGGGCTCAAGAGGATCTTGTAGAATGCTTCAGATTCTAGCACGAGGAGCCATCAACATCAAATTTTAAACCTTTTTCTTTCATTATTATAAACAACATTTGGTGGTCAAGAAGTTCCAATATATTTTATTCTTGTGATGTCCCGTTGAATTTAATAGTGGGCCTGATAAAAAAATGTGCAGAGAATACAAAGTTGATCCAAAACCAAAGAAAATGAGAATTATTGTTTTACAACCTCTAGACCAATCCATTCTATGGGATTATTTGGATGGAGTTACACAAGGTCATCCTTCCAAATGTGGAGTAGGTTTCAATTTATTTCTCAACTATACTCATGTACATGCAGGTTTGATATGCCCCTTGGAATGATTACAACAACACGAGAGAGTTTATTACCCTGATAATACTTCTTTCTATAGTCTCTCAAGAAAAACTTAAAAAACTTCATATGCTGGAAGATTCCAAGATAGTTATTGAATGGGGAATCCACAACATAACTATTGAAAATGTTTATTTGCAACCCATTCTATCGGACATACAAGAAGCTTTAACTTATTTTGAATGGATTATTTTCACTCATATTCTCAAAGAATTAGATGAAAGAAAATGCTTTATACAAACAAGAAATAGAAATGCCCCTTGGATCTATGGCCATATCAAAAATCATTCATGGAGAAGACAAAAAAAACAAATAGATTTTCATTTATGATTTTTTATTCATTGCGGACAATATGTTTTTTGAAGTTTTGAAAATGATCTTGTAACAAGTAGAATAATTTGAACAATATGTTTTTTGAAGTTTTGAAAATGATCTTGTAACAAGTAGAATAATTTGAACTTTATGTATATTGTTTTGATGGAGGACGAAATGAAAAGTTGAAAGATCAAGTTAGATGTTTTTTTTGTTTATCTATGTTCCTAATTAGTCATTTTAGGAGTAAAATATGTATATTCAACTACTTTTGATGTAAATAAATTTGTTCTTACATAATACATATATATCAAGTGGAAGAGAACACCTTTATTAGAAAATATAATGATCTTTAATGCATGTAGCAAAATTCATAATAAAGTCATGCAATTTAATGATACACAAAGTTACAATGCCCATTGATATAAAACTTAATGATACACAAAGTTACAATGCCCATTGATACACAAAGTTACTTGTTTGAATTAAGATTTTATTTTGAAAGTTGGGTTTTTAAAATTTAGGTTAATTTGTAATTTTGCTTATTTTATTTTATTATGATAAAGTTTATTATCAATTTTAAATTGGTGAATAAGATTTTTTTGTTTATAAAATAATTTTTTATTTTTATTTTTAAATAATGATTTGACTAAAGTTGATAAAAATATATAATCTATCTTTTTAATTTTAACTATTAAACTCACTCAAACTATATATTATATATATTTACAACCAATAATATAATATATATCATCCTGAACCATGCCCTATAAGAATTGGGAAAATAGTTAACCTAATTCCATTATGAAATCATTTACACCTGTCTTTTTACCCAATTCAGAATCTTTAAATCTTATATTTTATCTTCAAATTATTGAACCTGGTTTTTTAAAACTCCATTACGGTGTATAATGCTGAGAAATTAAAATAATAAAAGAAAAAGGGACAATCTTAACTCCATATGAAAACAGAATCGTTAAGCCGTACAAGGATCACACTTTATTACATCCCTGTCAGTACTGTCACTTTATTGAGTCTCCTGGTCCAGAAATAGGAAGGGAATACAATAATTTCTGAAATAAATTAAGCTTTCCAGAATGATTGCATTAATGTAGACACCTAGTGATTTCACATTAATGTAGACACCTAGTGAGTAATCTTAATCTACATAACACTATGCCATTCATCAGTGTCAGTGCAATGCATTTTCTTCTTTGTCAGAGTGGCATATTATAATAATCTCCGGAACGGTTTGTGAAAGTGATAACCCACTACTACTACTCTCAGAATCTGCTAATGATAATGTAGTATAATGTTCCAATTTTTACACTGTGAAATCAGAATGAATATTGAGAGATATCCCAGCTGATTTATGCATCTGAAACTGCATAGTTAACATATCCCTTTCAAAAGGGAGAATCATAGTTTTGAGACTTGTGAAGAATCGACCACATGACCTGAAAATCTTCGTATGGACAAGATTTGATGTCGTAAAGCATTTCAAAACCGGCCGAAACACATTATCACCAACTAAATTAGTTAGAATAAAATTAATATTATTGAGTATAGAAATATATTTTATAGTCTGACTATGAAAAGATGTATAAGCTTGTTAGTAGTTAGTTTATGCTCTTTAAAATAAAAATTAAAAGAAAATTTTATATTCTAAATAGAAAAATAATGTTGGTTATAATTTAAAAAAAAAAAATGTTGTAAAATAATGAGAAGTAAATAAATGTGTAATCAAATATTTAAATTTTATGCTTTTCAAAAATATTTCAACTAGATATTTAAATAAATTATTTGAAGATTTGTGTTAACTAATTTATGTGGATATTAACTTTTAAAAAATCATGTTTTTATGGTTAAATTTTTTATTTAGTCCTATATATATTCTATTTAGCATTCAAAAATACAATTTAAACAATGAAAAATAACACATTGTATTTTGCACTCTAAAAAAGTTTGCACGTGAAGAAATTTGATCCCTCTTGGCTCATGTTAAATCCTTAAGATGGATTTATGAGGATTTATTTGAATTTGAGTTAATTGATTTACCTAGGAGTAATGAATGGTATCCTCTTATCTGGAGTCAATTCTTGACAAGATAAATTAAGATTTAACTCTTTCACATGATACATTTTAATGTTATAGATCTAGGACTTGGTCTAAGAGATCTGAAACACAACAACAACATCATGGGCGCAAGTATATGGTGGAAATGGGTCTCCTGCCCACATACATTGTGGGAGACCTTATGGGCAGCCAAATATGCTTGAAATAGGCCCAAGGCAGAACTAATTAGATTCAACATTGCTCTTGGAGGATCTCAAATATGGAATGCAACCAGTCAATAAAAATATCTGATCCAAACACACAACTTCTCGAAACTGGGCGATGGAACTCAAGCCCGGTTTTGGGAGGACTCATGGCAGCAAATGCCTAACCTATCCTCGATCTTCCCTTGCCCCATCTGGCACACGATCTTATAGGATAGAGAACAAAATTGTGTCTGGGACTTTTGGACTAATGATGCAACTCAAGGTTACAAGAATGGGCTCCACACAGATAGATGGCAGGCAAATTGGAACAATGAACATCACAAAGATATTTGGGAGGAATTAACAAAAAGGAGAATCAGAACTCAGCAAGGGCCAGACCTTCTCCGTTGGGGCCATACTCCAAGTGGAAGTTACTCAACTAAGGAAGCCTATCATCTCATTCAAACTCTGAATCCTGGCCCCACAAATCAACTATGGAGGAAGATATGTACAACTAAGCTCTTGCCCAAAGTAGTTACATTTTTATGGTTTCTAAGTAAAAGACGCATCCTCACATGGGAGAATATTAGGAAGAGAGGATTTGTGGGTCCTTCGAGGTGTCCTCTATGTCAAAATGATATCGAAACCATCAATCACCTGCTGGACCTCAACCCCATGTCCAACAATTTCTGGGATAGGATTGAGATCCTATGCAGAAGATCCAATCGAGATCGGGGCAACATCACCAACACCATTAGCAGGTGGCAGGATAACCCCTACTCCAGCAATGTCCTAAATCATCTCTCGCAACTCATTTTGGGACTACTCACATGGAACATCTTGAAAGAGCGAAATAGCACGATATTTAAAGATGATGCTTTAAATCAAGAGAATATTTGGGCCAAGCTACACAACAACTTAGAAGAAACTCTTGCCATGGATCATTGGGGAAAGGATGATTTCCCGAAAAACATAGTTGAATGCACTATCTGGAACAATTGGCATATGAGTATTGAACCCCCAATGGAGAACTCCCCACCGCGCATAGGAAGGATCAACACACCTGAACTCTGGAATCCCCCCCGGCTGGTTTTTTCAAATGAAACTTCAATGGAGCCTCCAAAGGCAACCCAGGGGAAGACGGATTCTGGGGCATCTTTAGAGATTCTAACGACAATCCCTTACATGCCTACTATGGAAACCTGGGGTGGGATAGCAAAAACTTCGTGGAACTAGAGGGGCTCATACAAGGTATCTCCATAGCCATTGAGCTTAATTTCTTCCCACTGGAAATGGAAGGAGATTCTCAAATCATCATCCAAGCAGCCACCCACATCCTCCTTGGCTCTTCTTCCATAAAGGTCTCCACCAGCTCGCGACTACCAACCGCCTCAATCATTCGAAACACCTGCTGCAGCATCACCAGGCCATTACATTCCACCATGTGCGTAGAAAGGCAAACACCATAGCAGATCTCCTGGCCAACAAAGGAGTGGATAGTCACTCAACGCTCTACCACTCAAATTTTCTACAGATTCAAGATGACATCCTACGCAAGAGATGCCTCGCTCTCCTCCAAAAGGATAGAATTTTCCTGGATGTAGGTGAAATTTTCAGAACGTGCGAGGATAGATCTTCCCATGCTCAGGCCGATGCCGCCTTGCAACGCCAGCTCTAACATGATGCAAGAAATCATTTCGTCCATAATTCATAACATTTCTCTACCACACCTGACCTCTTGCCATACTTCGTATTACATGCAGTCTCGCTTGGACTGTCCATCATGACATCTGCACTTGTGCCACAGTCCATCACTGCATCTGTGTTTGTGCCACAGGTCTTCAAAAGGCTCGATTGCTCCTCATTCATCCATCCCATTTCTATTCCATTCGGTCTCAAGAGCCATTGCTATTATTCTTCCAACCATCACGCCATTGCTCCTACTTCCCTCATGCATCTCCATTTCCACTACTCTCCCTGATGTGTGCTCCCCCGGTTGTGCACCCCCCGTTGCGCACCCTCCTGCTGAGTGCCTCTCTCTCTTAGATTCTCCCTACTGCACGTCCCCTGCTGTGAGCCCCCTGGCTATGCACCTCCTTGTTGAAATCCCCTCCTCCTATGTCTCTCCATGTTACGCGCTACTTATGGCAAGTTCCCCTACTGCGCACCCCTTGTGCGCTACCCGTGGCAATTTCTCGAGGTGCTATCACTGTGGCCAAGACCAGCATATGGAATCCATTGAAGGTTCCTCTTCAGGTAGCCGCAAAAGGGAGGCTACTCAAAGGCCTGAATGCACCCAGGAAGATATTTTCTTAACTCCAAAGAAGCCCAGGAGCAGAAGAGGCCCCAGAAAATCTACCATCGTGCACTTTGAGATGCCCACTCCTTGGAAAAATGAGCCGCTCCCGGTTCACAAGCCAACGGATGAGGAGACAGATGTTTGGATCATGGATTCAGAGGGAGTCTGGACCATAGGTTTATATGCAGAGTACCCTGTGGCTCTTGTCATCCATGCGGCCCCTCCGAAGCCCCCACGTGCACCTACAGCTGAGGAGGAGGCCATAGCACGTGAATATGGTTGCATCATCGAGGAGGAGGACCCCGCAACAAAGGCAGATGAAGGAACACCATGACTGCGTGGTTTCCTGGTTCTTTTCTGTTTTTTGTTAACTCAAGACATACTATAGCTAATTTTGTATATATGTATTACGGAACATTTTTTAAAACATGACTGCATGACTCTAGTAAGGGGTTAGTTTCCTCCTAGGAGGCAACCCCATATTTTCTCTATTTTGAAAACCACAAAGGTTGGGATTGGCTAAGCACCTTTTGCCATCTCAACCCAATGCCTATGTAAAGTTTCTTTTATGATCTAATATATTTTAGCCTAACTTACAAAAAAAAAAAAAAATTTGTTATAGACCTAATATGTATATTCCTAATATAAAATATATACAATTGTATATATTAAAAAATAAAATCATTTATTTGAATTTTCAATTTAAAAAAGTTGAAACACAGAGTGGACAAAGTTCTTTACATATTTATACATGTGTTGTACTTGCTTTGGCTTTGAGACCTTATAAAGTCGTGGGAGATAATTGAGCCGGAAGGCTCATTCTACAACCCAGTATGAGGGGATGTGTAAGTTTGTATGTATGTCTAGTTGCCATATGCCCCTTTAAAATAAAAAATAAAAAATTATGCCCTAAAAAAAAATTTGAATATGTTGTAAATTATGTTAACTAATTTATGTGGATATCAGCTTCATATATATTTATATATAAAAGGAATTGTTAAAATAAAATATTTTAATGTCAATTATATATATTATATGTCATTTTAAAATATATATATATATATATATATATATATATATATATATATATATATATATATATATATATATATATATATATATATATATCATAAAAAGTTTTTTACTGTTAAAAAATTTATTTGTTCCTATATACAAAACTAGCATTTGCACCGAGATGTACAAAGTAACGCCGGGGAGCGGGGAAAACAATAATTAAGTGAAATATATGGAAATTTTAGTTTCTATATATCTTTTAAAGAATGTAATAGGAGGTTAAATTTATAAAGAAAGTAACACTAATATAATTGTCCCATAATAATGGCATAGTAATGATGATATGTTTCCTCTTCGTGCTCCCTTCTCATCCTATGTTTTAGTATATGACATTTGAGAAGTGGAGAAAGTACACAGGTGGGATAAGAATCAACAAATGACAAATACGAAGAGATAAAATGAAGGAAAGGAAACCCTTTTCACTCAAGAAGCATACAAAATGGATTCATGAATTCCCTCATAAATTGGATCAAATAAAAAAATCATGGAGCTCCTTGCCAATAATGAGAAAGAAAATAAATTTGGAAAAAAGGAAAAAACTTGAGAAAGAGATGCTTATTTGAATATAACACTAGGCTCATAAGCATCTCTTGCCAAATTTGACTACTCTATGTGAAATTATATTGAAATTAAAGTTTTTTTTTTCATTGTGTAAAGACAATTTATCAAGAAATGGTTAACACCTCTATTTATCAAGCAAGTTTTTGGTAGTTAACACCTCTATTTCTCCAGAAAGTTGGTTTTTTTGCAGAGAGGGATTTGGTGGGAGAATGAGGAAGAGTAGCGACTCTCATGAGTGTTGGATGAATTGTTTGGGTGGGCTGCACCGGGGCATAGACAAGAGAGACCCCGAGTTATAGTTTATTAATTTGTAAACCCTATTTCCAACAGCTGTGGAGAGGATCTGAATATAAACTAAACCCTAATTAAAGAGCTGAACCAACTGCCTCATATACGAAAAAAAGAAGATTCTATGTTAATTTGTAGAATGTGAATACCCTTGAGACACATATAGCTCCAAGTGGTCACAAGTAAAATGTCTTACGCAAACTCATTTGATTGATCGTATTATCCTTCGTTCCGTTGATGGACTTATTTTTTTTCCCTTCCATGATGTGAAAAACTCATTGGTGTCGATTCCACACCCATTTCACTTCGTGCTTGTCTCTCATCAGTCAAGATGGAAGAATATTTACCATTTGCTGGCCTTTTTTTTAATTATTGAAGGCAATCAAGTACAGAGGAAATCCTTTCATATGCATTGAAGCTCCATGCAATCACCTCTTTTGTTGCATTCCAAGGTATGTACTATAGTCTGATCTTTGTCTTCTACTATGTTTGTGGAACAATTAAGAAATTATCTATGGTATTTGCATGGTTATGAATTACTTCTTTTCTTGTCTTATTTTTGATAGTTTCATAGAGTATGTTAGACAGGCAGTGAAAGAAGATAATGCTGATAATTATGCCAAGGCCTTTCCTCTTTACATGAATGCCTTTGAATACTTAAAAACTCATCTGAAGTATGAGAAGAACCCCAAGATTAAAGAGGCCATTACACAGAATTTTACTGAGTATTTGTGAAGGGCAGAGGAAATCCGTTGCTTTGGAGAATCTTCAATTGAATCTTCAGTTGCTTGAGATATATATAGGTTGTAGTTAGGAAAGTAAATCTCAGATCTACTTTCCTTCTTTCTTTCACTTTCCGACTACTTCTTCTTTGCATACCACTATCCCAACAACTTCACTTTAGATTAGTTTGAAAACTCAATTCAAGATTATCTCATATTCATGTTCATGAACTTGGGCAGATGCGTACTTCCATACTCAGTTTGATCCGCACCTTAACACAAGAACGTTGCCCCTTGCATTCTGCATGTATCCATGGCACAACCTTAACCTTGAACATTGTGACCACTTCAGGATTACATGCACAACCTTTGATAAATAGCCAAAGACATTCTGCACTCATGTTCTGGAAAACCACAACAATTCATTACATTAAGATACCACGAGGATGTATCTTAAATAGTCCTGAAGCTTGTCAACAATTTGCACTGAATCTTCGACCAAAAATGTTGCACTTAAACTTGTCATGTAATTCGCACTAAACTTCAGGATAATCGAAAATTTGTGTTTGAATGAACCGTAAAACTGAGGTATATATAGAGGAAGTTATATTGTCTTTAGGCCAACCTACTAGTTGGCTTGTAGGCTGTCTTGTTCAACTGATGAAGGCTGACTTTAACACGTCAATATAGCTACTCTTCTAGCATTTGAGTGAGGGCTAATTAGAGCCATTCTTCCACGGTTTCTGGACTTGGTCTTGGAGAATTTATTTAGACTATATCATTCATGTATATATGACACTTATTACATTTATATCTAGAAGACAAAACCCTAGATAGACATCAAGAAGAAGTATATTAACCTATAATAAAATCTTACTCATGAAACCCATGAAGCAAGAACAAAATACATTTTATTATCTTTGTCTTCCTCTTTACATAAACCCATAATTACATAGTTAATATGAAGACCGATCCTAGTTACAATTTTCAACAATCTTCACCTTTAACACTGCCCTCAAATGATCTCCAACGCAATCAATTCATCAATGACAAATTTGTCTTCTCATGAAGGTGTCTCCACAACTCTTCATGTTACCCAAACAATTTATCCAAGGTCACCTCATGATGGCTTCAATGCGTCATGGTCTCCAATATTATCTCCAAGATTTCTTCTAAAATGATGTTCAACAATACTTGCCCCAACAAGATGTATTCAAGATACTCCCACTACAACTTTCAAGATGGATTTCCAAGATATACTAACCAAAAATATCCCCAAGACTTCTTCAAATTAACTTTAATATGTATTCACCAAGAGTCTTCTTAAATACTGCTCTAAACTATGCCCAATATACTTCTCTCAATGTCAATCCAAGTCTTTTTCGAAGATCCTTCAATAGTTGCTCCAAGGAGGTTGCTATAGGTCTTAAAATGCTTCAAATAATTGTCCAAACTAAGTATTCAAACCTGCTATAAATCCATCATCAAAAGGTATTAAATGCGCTACAAAGGGGTATCTCAGGGTTGTTTTAAAAAAACTTTCAAGTGCTGCTATAGAATTGTTTTAAAGCTGGTCCAACACTGCCTTCTAACAACCTTCAAAGATGTCACACAAACACCTTCAATAAACTTCTATACAAAGATTTCTGGCAAACTGCCTTTTAAGTCAATGCCCTAATGTCTCTAAGGCAGAGATTAGATCTTCCCACAAGATTGATTCAACAAGTCTGAGAAACAATGCTTCTTCCAAGTCAAAATCTTCTTTAATAGGCTCAAGGGTGTGTCAAGGTTTACTCCACAATTTTGAGTTATGCTCAAGGTAATTTGTCTCTTGACTAAACCATAAGAAGACTCAAATTTGAAATATGTGCTAGCCTAGAAGGGTTGTTTCAATAGAGATATGTTCAACCATAGGAAGGCCAAAGTTAAGAGATTGTCCAAGCTCAAAACATAGTCCCTCTCAGCCTACTCAAACAGTTCTCCAATAGCATTGTAGCTACAACATTTCCAATGATCTAAGTTATTGAGGGTAAGTCCATAGTCCGAGGTTGATAAGGGTATCACAATGGAGATGCCAACCAATTTTGAACTTGAAAGAAGATTTTTCTCACTTGTTACAGGTCTGAGGTTATATGTTTCTTACACAGTCCGGGCTATAATAGCACCGAGTTGTAATAGTATTTTTTCTCATTTTCTCCACAGGTTTGAAACTAACCACAGTTAATAGACTGAGTTTCTTCCACTACCCACAGATCCAAGATATGTTACAAGAGACTTGTCCAAGAGATTGTAATGTAACTTGCGCAGCTCTCACACATGCCTTAGATCTGAAGACCCATGCCTGAAATCATAGGTTCGTGCTACCAGTGCTGAGACAGATCCCTCAAAAAATCCTGTCAGTTTATTCAGGTTACAGGGGCACAAATCCGAAGCCTTTTTAGTAAACCAAGCTATCATAAGAATCTGATCACAAGTCGAAATCCATAAATCCAAGCTCGAGCAACTTTCAGTATATGTGCGTCCTTTTCCAGGTCCGAGCAACTTTAGATTTTTATCTAGATATGTGAATTATGTCTTATCTTTCACTGTGATGCAGCTATTGTGACCAGAGTGAAGACCAAGCTCAGCAACAAGGACGTGTGTGGAGATGGAGAGGATCCTGAGCAAATGAAATTGCATGTGGGCCTCAATTCAATGATTATTTACAAGAAGGCTAACGTGAAATGGAGTGATGTGGCAGGGCTTGAAAGTTCCAAACAGGCTTTGCAAGAGGTAATTATCCTTCCTATCAGATAAACGTCAGAAATTATTAGCGAGAAGACTAACGTGAAATGGAGTGATGTGGCAGGGCTTGAAAGTGCCAAACTGACTTTGCAAGAGGCATTTATCCTTCCTGTGAGATAGACGTTAGACGTCCAGTGCGAATCTAGGACAGTGGAGAAATCAGAATCCAAGACGGTGGAGAAATCGTGTATGGCAAGATGAATTGAACTCACCCACATGTCAACATATAATTGGTTAGAAGGGCGATGAGAAAGGTTTCTGATTGGGTGGGGTGAACAGTGTTTGCCCACCCAATCTCATAAAGAAAACTTCTCCAGCGTAAATATAATGTACTGCAAAAACCCCTCCCCTCACTACTTAGGTAGAGGAGATAAATTAAGTAATGCAAAAACTGAGAATCCATAATTTTGCTTAGGATCTGTCTGTTTAAATAATCTTTGGCTAGTGTTCCATTTAGCATCCAACCAGTCTTTGATGACCGTTTGTTTGTGGTTTTGTGGATTGGTAGCGTTTTTCTCATAAACTCACACCACACAATATTTTTTAATTTTCCAATTCACTGCCACTCTATTTCAAAAAAATTACCATCTCCATAGAATAATATAATGTATGGAGGGTGAAATTCATTATAATATAATTGATAATGTAACGTATGGAGGGTGACATTCATTCTAAAATTTATTATGTAAAAAATAAAATTTAAATTTTATTTAATATTTTGATGTAAAAAGATGTTTTTACATTAAGAAATTTGATTTTTAGTGATAAATATTTAATTAAAATAAATTTATAATGATTATTAATATAATTTTATTCATGGGGTGTGGAATTTTATTTTTCCTAATAAATATTTAATTAAAATAAATTTATAATGATTATTAATATAATTTTATTCATGAGGTGTGGAACTAGTAGGATTTAGTCCCTGCCCACTTTCCTAGTGGGGTTTAGTTCCCCACCCAGGTTCGAGGGTTTCGTATTCAGGGTTTCGAGGAAACTGGGGTTTAGCTCCCACCCAAGTTCTAGGGTTTTGTATTTAAAAGGTAAATCCTGTAAACCTGCCGGTTTTAATTGTAATCCTGCAAATTTCACTTGTAAAAAATTATTAAGCATTACCCAGAAAAATTGTATATGTGAATTATAGTTAGGAATGTTTTTTTAACAAATTTAATTGTTATGAATGAATGCAGTGCCTACTCAATACTCTGTGGGAAGGTAGATAGACACAGTGAAATATTTAGAAATAGATAAAGAATATGAATGTGTACCTTTTAATGTCAGGACACTCGTTATAGCTGGAAAGTTGAAAAGATTTTCAGTTCAAACATGGATGAAATCCCTACCTCCTAGTTGAATTGACGCATCAATGATGTACTCTGCTATTTTCTCCAAGTCCTCTCTTACATCTTCAGCATTTAAAGTAGGTACCATTTTCCAAGCATTGCCAATCATTTAGAGTAGGTACCATTTGCGAAACTAAACCTGAACCATTTGTGAAACTAAATCTAGTGATATTAACTTTGAGATCTTGCATTTAGAACTCTAGAGTCCAAACCCATAAAGTACACCTGATGCCAATTGTGAAGCATACCCAGAAGTGGAATAACTTCCTCACCAACAGGTGCCCCACCTCCATTCACGAATGGCCCATTTTTTTATGTGACTTTCAGACAACATTAAAGTTAATTCAACAACTCCATTCTCTAAAATATCTGAAACAACAAAAAAAAAGTAAACACAAAATCCCATATGTATCACTTCTACAAAATATCTTGCCCTCTTTTGTTAGCCAAATGAATTGTATGTGTTCCAGACCATCAATGCCAGTTCTAGAATTTTTACCCACCTATTCAAAATGAACACAACAACAGTAATGACCAGCATATGCAGAGAGACATTTAGGCAGGCTGGTGAGCAACTGACATTCCCCCCATACCAAATTGAGACCTGCATACCTGAAAGTTGGAGGTTTTAACCTTATACCAGATCTTGAACAAACAATTGATTGAATGGAAAAACTAGCAGTAAAGCCCTCTTCGATTATGGGATGGGCCTCTGAAATTCTCTCTCAGGAAGTTTCTACTAGAGCTCCAAGTAAACACCTCAGGTGTACCTTACAATGGCTCTGAGCAAGCACCTCAAGTGTACCTTACAGTGGATGGAAACAACCTTAGCAAATAAATCAGGTGTTCTTAAGTCTTAATGGCGGGATGTAATAACTTTTTGTTCTTCCTTTAAGTTAGACATCCCAAAAAAAAAATTATAATTGAACCAGGCTCCCACCCATTCGCCATCAAACCACTAGGGAAACGAGTGGTTTTGGGTGAGTAGTATGATTCCTTGATTTTCCCATGGAAAAGTGCAAAGAATTAACCTTGTTATCTGATTGTTCGACTGGGGCTGTATCGCATACTTCAGGATGTCTTCAATGTTGCATACTTAATCGTGGGATTCCATGGATGGATGGAGCCTTGAAGGTATTTAGAGGGGTTTTCATCGATGAAGTTCCTGTATTACTACCTGTCAATAACAGTGCATGGAATGTACATTCATGGTGGAGGCAGTTCGGTGTGGCACTTTAATCTAGGACAAGTGCATTACACTGAATTATTGTGTACATACATTATAGAAAGTCATTAATTCTCTTTAGAGATGGACCAGATGTTCCACAGGTAGAGCATAACTGTAACAAAAATCAAGTACGACAGGACGAATTAAATTCACCCACATGTCAACATATAATTTGTTAGAAGGGCGATGAGAAATATTTCTGATTGGGTGGGATGAACAGTGTTTGCCCATCCAATCTCATAAAGAAAATGCCTCTGGCGTAAATAACATATTGTATTTTGTATTTTTTAAAAATGTGCACTTGAAATTTGATTTTTCTAGGCTCATATTAAATTTGTACTTTAATAAACCTATACTAGTATAGACCCAAACTCTTTTTAAAATTGGAACAACTGCACTAACTTATTTTTTAATTTATTATGGCCTTTTTTTTTCCTTTTAAGTATCAGCAACCCTAGAAGTTGAATTATAGTGGAATGCCCAGATTATATGATATTGCAGAAGAGAAAGAAAGGTGAGGTAGTGAATTATAGGGACAGATAACAATCATGAAATATATGGATAAGGTTGGTTAAATCTGGAATAGTTGCGGGAGGGGCAAAGCTTACTCATCTGTATCTTCTCAATCAAGAAAATGTCGTACCTGCACTGGGAAATTTTGGACAAGTAGCTCTTTCCATGGACACATCGTTCGAATCGATAATCTAAATTATAATGTGTTGATATTAAATCTAATTACATTAAATTGTATTTATTAACCCTCTAACATAAGTAGTTATTGCATGCACTAAATTTTTAGTATGGTTGAGATAATAATGATATTTCGACCCCAAAATGTGGGTGACAGAACTAACACGTATGAAAATCAAATCTCACACACCCCGGAGGATGGAGATCTTATGCGCAACGCCTCACCTATTGCGGATCCTCAAACCGTTAGCCATCCGCACGATACTAACATAATCAGGAATGATGATGAGACATTGGGAATTGTGTCACCCTATCCAGGGCACCCCTTCGCATCTATCACCTTAAATGATTATCATGATTAAATCGTATAGCAGCCATCCCCCTTCCCTCAAGCCTTCTTAGGTGATCGATCTTTGCACGTAGATGTGTGCGAGGCTTACTCTTTTCCATCCTCCTCGCATGTGTCCAAGCCCCTTTAAAAGGATGAGCTCTCAACCCTAAACAACCCACAATATTTTCCCTCTGCCTTTCACTTTTTTTTATCTCTGCTCCGACACTTCCTTGTTTTCAGAAGGCTGCGAAGCCCTATCCAATGCACTTCATCGCGCAATCCCCTTTGGGCGGCTGCATCCATTCTGTGCACCTCTTCCTTAGCCTTTCCTACCCCCTATCCCTAATGCTGCTTCCCTCCTTGTTGCGTACCCATCCCTTGACATCTCCCCCTGCCTTACTGCGCAATGGCCCCCAGACTTCGCCAGAGAACCATCCGAGGTGGACAAAGAGAGGCTCTCCCTGGCCCTTATCACTGTGGTGAGGACAATTTACTGGAGTTGATGGAAGGCTCCTCCTCTGGAAATTTTGCGTGTTAGAACCTCGACCCTAAGCAAGAGGAAGCAATCCCCGAGCACACTGCGCAGAGAGGTAGGCACAACCTATGGAAGTCCACCATCTCTCTCCAAACACACTCCTAGCCTCGCAAGACTGACCCACTTCCATTTCAGGAGAAGGAAGATGATGATTCAAATGTCTAGTGATGGATTCTGATGGCAACTGGACATGTGTCCCTGACAACATAGATACGAAGTCCCCCATCCTCGGCGCACCAGTCCACAAACCCAGGCGTTCAGTGGCAGATTCAGAGGAAGTGGTTGCACAGGCACCTGCTTGCCCCATTGAGGAGGAGGTCCCGAATAACGATGATGAAGACGAATATTGAGGCTTGCATAGCTGCACAGCTCTTCCATGTTTTTTGGCAAGCTTTCCATCAGTGCTTTTTTGCTTCTACATATTTTTTGCTCCTTAGATACATCAGCGCAACTGCGCATAATGTAATTTTTTGTCTTAAGTTTTGTTCGAGATGGTTTCCTCCTCTGAGGCAGCCCCAAAACCGAGTAACTAAGGCTGGGATTTTCTAAGCGTAGCTTGCCAACCTCACCTTTAGCATATGTAATTTCCCTGTTTTTGAATTAATAGAATAACCTAACTTACCAAAAAAAAAAAAAAATGATATTTCGACATTAATGTAATGTTTATTTTTTATTATTAAGGATAATAAAAAAGTGTTGATTATAAATATTCATAAGCTTTTATAATGTTAAGGTACACAACATACATACAAGAATAGTGTGGTAAAGATAGGTAGAGGTATACAAGGGGAAGTCAAAATAGTTAATGAATTAGGGATGATATATATATATATATTTTTAATGCACGAATCAAATGAAGAAGTCTGAAGGTTTCTTATGTTTTGCAAAACATGGGTTTAGGTTCTCACCCTAGTTGCAATGATCAACTATGGCTCAGCTTATTTATCCTTTAAACTCTTTGGTCCCCATGGGATATCCACCGTAATCTAACTATTTTTTTTCTTCAAAGTAGTTGGGTTCATCTAACCATACCTCTCTGCCAATTTCTTCTACTCAACCATGTGAGTTTCCCTTATGCCACCATGTCTCTCATGTACCCTCAAGGGATTTGTAGATAAATGGAACCGAAGCTATCATCAGGAAAGGATCCATCTTTATATGTTCATCCCTAGCTAATGAATTTGTTTTGCATCAAAAATATTTTAAGGAGGTGGTGGCATTTGGTCAACTAGAATAAATCCCAACATCCATGTTCCTACTCAAAAACATGTATGAATGGTTAAAGAGGCTCCACCCACAACCTTTATTTTCGGTGTACTCTTATGTTTCATCTCAAACCAAGTTCAACCATTGTCATTAGATAATTTGTAGGCTTAGTGAGCTATTCCTAAATTTAACATATCTACACCATTGAATTTTTGTGACTTGGAATCCAAAAATCCTAGAAGAAACATTCACCTACCCCTATGCCAAAGGGTTCTTCATATGGATTTTGATTCATCTAAAGATAATATCATCTTAATATCAAGTCCTTGGTTCTAGGGTAACACTTCATTGTGCATGAAACCATTGTTTTGACCATTGGATACCTTATCCTTTTCCCTAGAATGGGTATGGCTCCCCATCCCCCACCTCGCCCCATATTTCTAGAGCTTCAATTCCCTATAGCACAAAAGGAATTCCACCCACAAGTTTCCTTTTTGAAGTGAAGAGAGTTTGAAAAGAGATATTATCACAATTTCTTAAATATGTGTCAAATGATGGACTTCTCTAAATAATTTCCTTTTGAGACCACACTAGTAGCTAAATATTACAACTATCATAACCTTTGGGTTATCAACCAGTAGCTTTCTATTGAAACTAGGCATGTGTCATCTTACTATTTAAAATTCAATGACTCATTGTTTAAAAAAAAATCCACTTAGTGGAAGGGCACGCATGAGCAATATCATTACCTTATCAACATGGAAGCTCCTATAGCAATTTTCCAAGCACAAGGGACAACCCAATTGGGGGGTTTACCAAAAGTTCTAGTTGGGGCCTGTTGATCATGTCAGCCTCTCATTAAAATTTTGGCAAGCAATCTCACTTAAACCTTTCAAACCCTCTCTTTTTGGCCTAAAAAATCCTTTTTCTGCCTATCGTTGCCATTTTTTACTCCCAAATCCCATTATAAAAGGCAGAAAACCCCACATTCGAAAATATTTAAGGCAGTAGCCCCTCTGTTCTTTTCTTCCGCGTAACCCAGTGCTGGAACCGAGCGCAAAAGAACTAGGCGCTTATCAACCAAATGCCCGGGCGAAATATTAGCCGTCGATCTTCGCAAGATCGGATGGTCTTTGTGAATCAGCACTGTGCTCGTGGCCCATTCTATTCACCGCCCAAATCTTATGTGCACCGTTCGATCATTCTGCCAAATTGACAGTCCGCAGTCTATTCACCCATGTGGTCCCCGCGCCCAAAAACACTATTCCATAATTGCCCGGTATTCATCGCACCGCCTTTCGGCGGAGGGCGGTAATTCTCATTGGGCCAGCGATTCCATACACTATCTGCCACGTGTCCCAGCATACGATTCCAAAAACGCCGTTCATCGCGCGTTATTGTTCGGAACAGGACGCCCAGCGATATCGCCGTCAGCCATTCAATCCGAAGCTCTTCATCCAACGGCTATCGCGCTCTGAAGCTGTACAGGATTTAACGCAAGGAAATCATACCCCTGGCCCACTGGCAATTTCCCCCGACGCCGTTTCAACCGTTGATCTCGTCTTGAGATCGGACGGTCTAGATCATTTGTACGCCCCACTGTTGACCCGGTCTTCCTCCACGTCATCATCCCACATGTTTATCGCATTTTTCCCTCCGCCATTTATACATTACATTCATATGTTATATTTTAATGTTCCGCATTATAAACTCTGGCCGGCCCTTCTGCCATTATTTTCACTGCATTTTCTTTGTCACCACCCTGCATGCTTCCGCCATTTCATCATGTTGCTTCACTACACAGTCGCCTCCATTGCATTGTCGTCCCCCATGCATTTGTTTTCTTCACAACTTTGTGTGTTTTGCAAGTTTACAGTGATAAAGAATTATCATAATTTACAGCATCCATTACAAAAGCTGAGAACGCGTCAAAGGACCAGTTTTTCAGAGGCGAAATTTATGAAGAAATTATTGGGTAGCTGCTGTGACACGACATCCATTAAAGAAACAGGGTTATACTTTGGCAAACTTCCCAAGGACATTCAAGACGCCGATTTCACAGATGAAAACATTAATGAAGTAGCAGAGGAAGATCAAGGTATTCAGTGTTCGGCATTGAAGATTTTAAATCATAATTCAGGGTTTAGAAGGCAGAGGGTATAATGCACAAAAAGCAACACCCTCCAGGTTTCATTTCAGCAGAATTTACCTTCAGGAAAGGACATAATGTTAATATGGTTATCCCTATATCGTGTTCCTGAAGAGATTTTTACCCAGTGCATTTATTTCAGTTATCAGGCCACAGAGTACATCCAGCACTACAACGCCGTCAAGCAGTATGGGCGGGCACTTTTTCACCATTTTGTTTTAATGATACAATTAAATGTTCATCGCCTACTTCATTGATTAAGTTTTCTTTTTCTCTATAAAACCCCCGAAGAACAGATTATTGAGGGTTCCAGATTTGATCAGAAAATTATGCAGTGAAAGGCTTTTTGTATACATTTTGTAAAGCTCTTGTATGAAGGCTCAGAGCCCATAGGGTCTCAGTGAGGAGGATTTCTATCTGTTAAAGAGGATTCTGGTCTTTGGTATTTCATAGTGTGTAACCTTTTCTCTTATGTGTTGTTTAATATATCATTCCATTTCATCCATCCTTCCTGTATCATGTTTTGGAATGTGAGTGGCTCACTGATTTTTGGTATGGATTCATCTTAGTTAATGCCCATGGTCGGATCAGTCAAGCGCTTTAAATATGGCTCATGCATGATATTCTGTTCCATTATTCAGCTAAACCGTATTTATGCTATATTAGTTTCTTTTGGAGGGTTCTTTTAAAATGCTATTATCATGTATGGATTCTTAGATTGGTAAGCCCATTCATGGTGGTATTGTATATCTGGGTATCAGCTCAATGTTAAGTAATATCTCCTCTACATTTCTTTCATTACATACACCTTCTGATAATCGATATCTGTGACATACTACTTGAACTGGCCCGCTTTGTAGTAAACTGTCTCTGAATTGTCTGTTGCTTTTGTATTAGAGTTCTACATCTTGCCTTTGTAGTATCTCTTTTCCTGTGTCAGTTTCTGAGGGTCTTGGTCCCATTCTAGTTTATTTCCCTGTTTACAGGAGATAGCGTGTGAGCTGAAGTTGACAACTTCATACATTACATCATACGCTCCTTGCTATGCTAAGATGTCCTAGGCACTGGTCTATTACAACTCTAGGTTGTCTCTAGGAGTGACAACAGGGCCAAAGTTAAAGGTTATGTCAAAGACAACTTTAGCTAACTTGATCGATCCACTAGAAGCTAACCTTATTCAAGGAGAGAAAAGAACCCCAATACCCTCTTAATAAAGCTAGAGTAGCCACACCTTGTTTACTTGCACTGAAGTAATAATTCACCCATTCCTCCAAGCGCCTTGATTATGGTGAGAGTGGAAAAATTCTCCCCAAAAGAGCACCCGACAACAATGATAGATCAGAAAATGTGGAAAATGTTGAGCATCAATGCCTTCCTCAACACCCTATGAAGGAAGTACTAAAGGAAGAGGAATTCTAAAACAATGATTTCAATGTGGGGCCAAAATAAGAATCCACTGACCTATAAATACCCAATCATGTCCTTCCAAGATCAACCAAAATAATAGGCATACGCCATGAAAACAAAGATATGGATATTCTAGTTAATTGTTTGACCTTATATGACCCTTTAATATGCGTTTTTTTTGTCAAATAATATGCAAATAATTTGTTTGAATATATCCACGTACTCAAGAAAATGAAAGGAGTGTAGGAATCATAGTACTCCCTCTATCTTGGTGCTTCCCATTCTCAATGGGGGTGGAATAGTAATATTGACACTAGATAATATATATACTCTCTCATTGAATGAGTTAGGCTACATCACTTTTAATTCCAATAAACAACTGTCAGTATGAAGAAAAATATGAGAATACGGGTATGAATCCCTATATAAAAATATGAGAATATAGGTATGAATCCCCATATACATATAAGACATAGAAGATGAACTAACATGGACTAAGAACCCAAGAAGTGGATCCTTTATTGTAAAATTGGTCTATGGTTCCTTCATAGAGTCTTAATTCTCAAGCCTCAAAAACTGGTTGTGGGGCATTTCATGGAAACGTCATGCTTTGCTCAAATGTAAGATTGTCCTTTGGCTATCCTCGAAAAATAAACTTCTCACTCGGAACAACTTACGAAAAAGAGGCTCGATAGGCCCAAGTAGATGCACCCTTTGTAGGTCCTTGGAGGAATCCATCTCACACCTCTTCATTTCATGTCCCTATACAATGTAGGTAGTTTTCAAGGTTAATGTTGAGCTACAATGATGTCTTGTTGGGCTTTATAGGACCTCATAGAACGCTTCAAAGTCTAGTATAAAGAGCCATCAACATCACAATTTGACCTTTTTCTTGCATTCTTATAAACAACATTTAGTGGTTAAGAAATTTCAGAATATTCTCTTATTATGATATCCTGTTGGGTTTAGAAGTGGACATGATAACAAAAGTGTGCAGAGAATACGAAGTTGATCCAAAACTGAAGAAAATCAGACCACCTCTAGATCAATCCATTCCATGTGATTATTTTGATGCAGTTACACAATTTCATCCTTCCGAATGTGGAGTGGGTGTCATTTTATTTCTCAACTATACTCAATAAGTGCATGTTTGATATGCCCCTATGTATGATTCTAACAATAGAGCGGAGTTTATTTCCATGAGAACACTTTTTTCTATAGCCTCTCTAAAAAAGTTTTAAAAAACTTTAGGTGCTGGAAGATTTCATGGTTATTAAATTAGTAATCCACAAGATAACTATTGAAAATGTATTTACATCCCATTCTACAGGACATACACGAATCTCAAATTGACTTTGAGTGGATTAATTTGTCTCATATTTTGAGAGAATTAAACACAAAAGAAAATGGTGTATCCAAAGAAGCACTAGAAATGCCCCTTGGTTTATGGCCATATCAAAATTCATTGACGAGGAAGAACACAAACAAATAGATTTCCACTTATAACTTTTTATTAACCAAGGACAATATGTTTTTCGAAGTTTTGAAAATGATTTGTAACAATAAGAACAATTTGATATTTATGTATATTGTTTTGGCAGAGCACCAAATGAAAAGGTAAAGAGAAAGTTAGACTTTTTTAGGTTTATCTACGTTTCTAATTAGACAGGATGACTGAAATATGTATATTCAACTACTTTGAATATAAATGTTTTTTACTTATGGAATATATATATATATATATATGAAGCTTGAAGACAACACATCTATTAAGAAATATACTTGTCTTTAATGCATGCACCCAAATGTATAATGAATTTCTGTAATAGTGGAGCAAATTTCTCTCATGCTTTATATAGAACTTTGACACTTAGAGTTAACATGCATTGCAGGCTAATCTAATTTGACATTTTCTCATAAAAACTTAGTTTAGATTGTTAATGTTGTATGGTAAACTAATTGACAACTTACATTAATTAATTTTTTTCATAATAGTCATTAAAATATGATTTAGTTTACACTCAAATTGTTAATGTTGTATTATCAACTGATATTATTATTTTTCCATAATATCAGTAAACTTTGAATGTTTGAATTTAATTTAGATACTTGTTTTAAAACTAGGCTAGTATTCCAATCATGCATTTAAGAAAATGAATTACTAACCATAAATTATAGTTTCAAATTTACATTCCCATAATAAAAAGGTTATTGCCTTTAAGGAGGGGGGAGATTCCACTAATATATTAACTAATAAAATTAATATACATTGATGTGTAAGTATGTCAGAAGCCAAAACAAAAAAAAACTAAAGAAAATTTAAATAGTAAAATCTAAATAATGTGTGCTTAAACAATAACTTACATAACCAATTAAATAAACAATTTAAAATTTAAAATAAATTTAAACAATATAAATAAAATATGAATAGCTTTAAGAACACTCTAGAAAAGAAATGGTAAATAAATAAAGATAAAAATAAACTAGAGGTATGGTAAATAAATAAAACCTCTTTTTATACTTACTCTCTAGGTATGGTAAATAAATAAAAATAAAAATAAACTAGAGCTATGGTAAATAAATAAAACATTTTTTTTATATTTACTCCATAAACTTATATATTTACAAAAACTCAAAAAAAAGGTTTTATTTAGATGAATCCTATGGGCCAAATACCATGGGACAAATACCTTATTTATAAAAGAGGTATGATAAATAAATAAATATAAAAGGGGTATAAATAGGTAAGATAAATAAATAAAAATATATCAAATAGGATTAGAAATCAACATCTAATTATATATCAAGTCTATGGCTCAAATACCATGGACCAAATTATTATTAATAACATGAAAAAAAAAACATTATTAACCCTAACATTATTATTATTGTTGTTAAATCTAATATTCATATTAATATATTATAATATAAGTATTATTAAATTAAATAACTTTAAATTAATACAATATTAAATTTTTTATGTTATAATATATATTAATATATCATCAATATATATACTGACTCTTGATATATATGGGATGGAAGATCAAAGACATGTGATAGAGGTGGAGACATAGGGGGAGTGACAAGGGAGAGATGGAGATAAAGTAAAAGAGGTGGGAGAGGAGGAATGAAGAGAGAGAGAGGGGGGAGAGTAGTGAGAGAGGTAGAGAAGGGTAACCGAGGGAGGCAAGCATAAAGATGGAGGTTGGAGAGAGAGAAGGAGAGAGGATTGGAGGGTAGAGAGAGAGAGAGAAAGAGAAGGGATGAGGGAGAGGGAGGTAGGAGATAAAGGGAGAGACAAGAAGGATGAGAGGAAGAGGAGAGATGGAGGGATAGAGATATGGATTTGGAAGGGGATAGAGGGAGGGAAGAAGAAATGCATAGAGTGAGAAGTTGAGAGAGAGTGAGTGGCAAGGGAGAGATGAAGACAGAATGTGTATGTTTAAGGGTGAGATAAAGAGACATAGGAGTGATGGAGACAAGGGGGGAGAGAAGGAGAGAGAAGGAGAAATGGAGGGATATAGTAACATAGTTGGAGAGATAGATAGAGTGATGGGGGAAGATAGAGGATTGGAGGGTGAAGAAAGAGAGAGAGAGAGAGATAGAGAGAGGCACATAGAGTGAGGCGAGAGATAAAGGGACGGAGAGGACTTGAGAGAGAGGAAGAGAGCGATGGGGGAAGAGAGAGGATTGTAGAGAGAGAGAGAGAGATGTGGGAAGAGAGAGGGAGGTAGAAGAGAAAGGGAAAGAGAGGAAGGAAAAGAGAGGTGACTTGAAAGAGAGGAGGAGAGAGGGAGAGATAAAGTTATGGAGTTGGAGGTGGAGAAAGGGAGGGATAGAGAAATGGATCGGGATGGGGAGAGAGGGAGGGAAAAATAAATACATAGAGAGTGAGTAGTGGAGAGAGAGAGGGAGTGACAAGGGAAAAATGGAGATAGTGTGTATGTTTGGGGGTGAGATATAGATACAAACAAGGAGATATGGAGAGAAGGATGGAGAGATGGAGGGGGAGAGAGAGGGAGGTAAGAATAAAGAAATAGAGAGCGAAAGGTGGAGAGAGAGAGAGAGAGAGAGAGGAAGTGATAAGGAAGATGGAGAGAGAGGGAGAGAGGATAGCAGGAGGGAGAGGGAGAGGAGGAGGGGCTGATAGATAGATATATTGGAGAAAGAGAGTGTATGTTTTGGGGTTGATATAGATATATATGGAAGGAAGGGAGATAGAGATATAGATGGAAGGTGAAGAGAAGGAAAGGATAGATGGAGACAAGGAGGCAGGGACAAAGATATTGATAAATATGGAGTGAGAGAGAATGTGTGTTCTATGGGATGTGATAAAGAGACAAAGAAGGAGAGATGGATGGATATATAGATATATATGGAAGGGGGGGAGAGGGAAGAAGATTTATTGCACAAGATTCAGTGATTTCAGTGTATATGGTGATTTCTAATCCTATTTGATTGTTTGCACTAGATGCATTGATTTTAGTTGATTTCTAATGATATTTGATTACTTGCACTAGATGCATTGATTTCAATGTAGATGATTTCTAATTCTATTTTATTGCTTGAACTAAATGCATTGATTTCAATGTATATGGTGATTTCTAATCCTATTTGATTGCTTGCACTAGATGCATTGATTTCAGTGTAGATGTTGGTTTTTAATCCTATTTTCCTACTTGCACTAGATGCATTGATTTGAGTGTAGATGTTGATTTCTAATCGCATTTGATTACTTGCATGGGATGCATTGATTTTAGTGTAGATATTGTTTTCTAATCTTATTTGATATCTTGCATTATATGCATTGATTTCAATGTATATGTTGATTTATGATTTGATGTAATTGGATGTATGATGGTACATTAATTTTAAAGTCATTGGATTAATATTGTCCATTGATTTCAGTGTATATGTTGATTTAGGATTTGATGTAATTGGATGTATGATGGTACACTAATTTTAAAGTCATTGGATTAATATTGTCTATTGATTTCAGTGTAAGCACAAAAAACTTATTGACAATGTATATTTATTTTTGTGTTATTGTAATTAAACCTATTAATGTTGGAGAGCAAGAGAGACAAAGTATGATGTTTACTACAACAACTCTAGCTAATATTTAAATGGTTTATGATTCTAACTTTGCTTTTCATATAATCGATATGAACATATGACAAAACTAAAAAGGTTGACATTAAGAATAGTAGAAGAAAATAGTTTGAGATTGATTACAATGAAGATTATTTGTAATTGACTACATTCTTATTATTCACATTTTATATCATTCAATATTATTACATTGTCACTTTGCATTCAAAATTTGTATTTCACCATTTTTCATCATTAAAGTTATTTTACAATATTTATCATCTCAACAAACTAAGATAACTAAGAAAATTTAAAATTAAAATGATGCAAACTTTTTCTCAAGTTTTGCACAAAAAATAAGTTTGCACCTCAAGAGATTTTATCCCTCTCTGGCGCTTGATAGATCCGGAGTTACCATACTCTAATTTTTCATTCTCAATTTTTCCTTCTTAAAAGCTTTACAAAAAAAATTTCCAACATTATGCTAAATTTTCATTCAGAAAATCATAAAATATTATCCTATAACTCTTACATGAAATAAAATAAAAAATTACAATAAAATACAAATATAGAAACCAATATTATTTTACATAGATACACACATTCTCAATATACCTTAACACATCCATGAAAAAACATATTTAATAATTTTGAAAAACATATTTAATAGTTTTGGTTTTTAAACTATATTCAATGCATACATTCCGAAAATACATAACAACCTACCATTTAACATAACAACCTACCATTGCACTTTAGGGAATGGGTTAAAAGATTGAAATTAGGGAATGGATTTTATTGCACTTTCAAGACCTGGAAGAGTTGAAAGATTAGATGGTAAGATTTTCCATTGATAGTTGTATTCCAAAAATAAAAACTATATTGCCAGAAGAAAGGCTATGGCATTCCACTTCTATCTTTCTGATTAGTCTAAATGGTTCAAAAGCTTAGCATCCAGTTTTGTGTGTTTTAGTATTTTTTTAATTTTCCTTTTTCTGTGTTTTAGCATTATTTTAATTTTCTTTTTGGGAAGAAGCCTGGTTGAATTAGGATTTTTTTGGGCCAGCGAGGTTTCTAAATTTATATTTGTTTATAATTTTTTTACAGATAAGAAATATTAAAATGTGTATAATTTTTTTGTTAAATTTATTTTTTCAATTGTAATATATTTTGAATTTTAAGATTAAGTTTAAGTTAGATATTAGATTGGTGCATAAAATCTCTTTATTTGTGAGACAAGAAACTTACATTCTTGTAAGATGACTGCTAATTTAAGACATATATATACTCAAACTTTTCTGGTTTTAAACTAATAACCTCTCAAAAAAGACATATGCTCTTAACCATTAAACTCACTCAAACTATATATATTACACCATATCCTTTCTATCACATAATATAATATTAATACTATAAATTAAAATTTGGATAAATAATTTATCATAAATCCGTTACAAAATCTTTTGCACAGGTTTCTTTTTTACCCATTCTTTAAATTTGATATTTTATCTTCCAATCATTGAAGATGTTTTTTTAAATTTCCATTATGGTGTTATAACGCTGAGAAATTAAAAATAAAAAAAATAAAAAAAAGGACTATCTTAACTCCATATGAAACCAAAATCTTTAAGCCGTACTGTCAATAAACTCTCCTGGGCTATCTAAATGTGTCCCGAAATAGTAAGGGCATACAAAAATTTCAGAAATCAATTTAGTCTTCCAGAATTATTGCATTAGTGTATACATGTACCAGGTAATTTCACCTTCACTTACCACACATGACAAGCAAGCTCCTGTGAGTAAATGTTCCCTACTTAAACCTTAATCTACATAACACTATGCCATCAATCAGTGTCAGGCATTTTCTTCTTTATCAGACTGGCCTATTATAATAGGCTCCAAAACAGTTTATGACAGTGATAACCCACTGCTACTATCAGACTGACCTATTATAATAAACTCCAAAACAGTTTGTGACACTGTTAATCCACTACTACTCAGAATCTGCTAATAATAATGTACTAAAATGTTCCAGTTTTTACACAGTAAAACCAGAATGAATCTTGACAGATATCCCAGCTGATTTATGCATCTGAACTACTAGATCATCTATATACACATGTATATTTAACATATTCCTTAAATCCAACTGCATTCATCTAAAGGGAGAATCATAGCTTTCAGACTTCTGAAGAATCGACCACATGACATGAACATCTTCGTATGAACAAGACTTGATGTCGTTGTACAGTATTTCAAGGCCTGTTGAATCAAATTACCACTCACGTTAGAATTATATTAATATCATTTGAATTTGAGTAGATTGGAGTTATTTGAGTGGTGGGAAGGAATAATATTAATATCATTTGAATTTGAGTATATGGGAGTTATTTTAGTGGTTAGGAGGAATGAATGGATTCAATTTCTCCTAGTAACACATAATGAAAAGAATGAACAAAATCTTCCTAACTCAGATTCAATTTCTCCTAATAACACAATGACATGATAATTATATTAAAATTGTTGAAAGAAATGAATGGAATCTTGAATTGTTAGAAAAAATAATAAAATCTTCCAAACTCAGATTCAATTTCTCCTAATGACCAGATAAATTTTGATGTAATAGACAAACTATGTATATATAATACATACACTCATATCTATGAAAAAATCCTTTATTTAAATTTGCAATTCAAAAAGACCTGAAACACAGAGTGATACAGAGACATTTTTTGCATATTTATACCTGTGCTGTACTTGCGTTGGCTTTGAGACCTTATAAAGCTGTGGGAGATAATGTAGTCCCAAGCTCTTCTCAGAGCTGGAACAACTGCAAGAACTCCATTCTTCAATCCAGTCTCGCAATTTTTTCCCTTATTCCGTCGCAGTAATCGAAGTTGGGTCATGGTGGAAAGCCCAGATTATATGATATTGCAGAAGAGAAGCCAAAGTGAGGGAGTGAATTACAGGAACAGATAACAGTCGAGCTTGCAGAATGTAATGTGGTTATAGAATGTTACTTAAACTTGGAATGCTTGCAGAAGGGGCAAGCTTACTCAGCTGCAGCTTCTCAAAGAAGAAAATGCCCTGCCTGCACTGGGAAGTTATGGACAAGTAGCTGTTTCTCGAGACACGTCGTCCCAGTTGACAATCGAAGTTACAGTGTGCAAGTCGTACAACAGTGTTCTGACAATGTTATTATATGATATTATATAATATTAAATTGCTCTGGTAACATTTAGTAAATTAATTCATTTTGATTAGACATATGATTTGAATTGTTGTATAATTTCACTATAGTTAAATTTTAATAATTTTTTTTTTTTTTTCTTGCATCTGGTTGGTGGATAATTTGAACATGTTATTGCAAGTGTTGTACGTGTGCGAATGTACATTATTGTTGTATAATTTGACGTGTGCGAATGTACATTATTTCCTTTGACATTTTAATAAATTTATGATAAACACCATATTGCACCATGTGATCCCGTCATGTCACCTTTAACAAAAGTTTTGATAAATTCAAATTGTCAATCCATAAAGTTTTACATATATTGTATTTAATGTACATATAAATCTTTGTGCGCTTGATGACGTAGGAATAGAGCTACCCTATGATACCAATAAATCATGGTGCACTTAATGTAATCAAAGTCAAAGTACAAATAAATCCCGGTGCACTCCCCATGAAAATCAATGTTACATGTGTTACAAATAAATCGTCGTCTACGTAAATTAAATCTTTTTATGCTCATTTCAAATTTTATGTAATCTTATATCTATGCCTCGGTTTCTTTTTATATGGATAT
Organism: Pinus albicaulis; assembly: GCA_034641835.2. Lineage (NCBI taxonomy): Eukaryota > Viridiplantae > Streptophyta > Pinopsida > Pinales > Pinaceae > Pinus > Pinus albicaulis. Next base: position 611,850,555 of record CM076572.1, read on the forward strand.
AAAAGTAGCAAATTGTTCCCTAGATTTCTTTTGAACTTATCTCTCTCTTTCTAAATTTGCATAAATATCTTGAAGCCATCCGATATGATAATGTAAGATAATAATGGTTTTTATTAAATTAAAAAAAAATATTATTATTACGTTGATAAGGTCTTTTATTAAATATCAAAAATTAAAAAATAAATAGGGAAATCTATTCTTATTTTTTATTAAAGAAAAAATGACATTAAAATAAAATAATAAATAGCTAGTTATTAAAAAAAACTACATTTTGTAAAGAAAAAATAATACAAATCAAATAATAAGTAATATTGATTAGAAATTATGATTCTATGTTTACATAGTTACAGGGGAATTTGTGCAAACACATAGCTAGTATAGGGGTTTTGAAAATCACAATATCGAATTTCAGGAACAAATTGTAATGATATCAAATGCACTTGAGTTAAATTGTCATTGAGAGAATGTTTCACTCTTGAGTTAAATGAATTCGCTGTAGTAAATACAATGCATTAAAGAGTTAATTAGTAGAGAGTATCGTGACTATGACGAACAACAAAGGGTATTATTAAGGGGCAAAGCATACAACCTAGTATCTCGAGCTAGACCTCCAAAGTACCAACACCATTAAAAAAATAACATATCAACATAAAATCTTTAATGAGTAACACAAATCCCCATGCAATAAATAATAACATGAAATAACAAGGCTACAAGGTAACTACTACCTGCCGCTTAATTTAAATATAGTAATGTTGCAATGTGATCTTGAAAATGTCTATGGGTAGCTATTACATGATGCTTAATGTAATGTCTATGGGTAGCTATTACATGATGCTTAATGTAATTATAGAGACGTTGCAATTTGAGTTTGAGCATGTTTATGAATACCAAAATCCATATAGTAGAGACAATCAACCATGCTCAAATATGTGACAATGTGTAAAATTGTATATGTGACAATCAACCATGCTCACAATATTTTATTAAAATTAAATATATATATATAAACATGCTCAAACTCAAAATTGCAGCATCTCTATAATTACATTAAGCGGCATGTAATAGCTACCCATAGACATTTTTAAGATCACATTGCAACATTACTATATTTAAATTAAGCGGCAGGTAGTAGCTACCTTGTAGCCCTGTTTTAGATATGTGTTTTGTGTATTTGAAAGTTTTTTTTCTAGATTTTTCTTGTTTAATTTTTCTAAAATCTAGTAGTAATTCAGTCAAAACAGAAGTTTGATGTGTAATTTTGCACAATCAAAATGCTTTAGGGTTTTTTACAGTGCTGAATCCATATATAATCAAAAAACTAATTTAAATAACATAAATCAAGATTTTAGCTCAATTTTTTTACCAGATTCTGGCACCCGAAACTCTAAAAATTAGCACTAAAAACAACTCCTATATCAACACTAGTTACTAGCCTTGCACAAATTTTATTTGACATTTAGTTTCAAATAAAATTGGAAAGAAATATCACCGACAAATAAAAAAACTCTGAGAAACATGGTTTCAATGGTGTTTTTAAAAGGTAAGATCTTTCAAAGTGGCGTTTCTGTTAATTTGTTAGAATATATTAATTTGTTGGAATATTTTTAATGATCACTTAAAGCCAAGAGATCACAATCAGACCGAGGACTCAATCACTTGTTATATTAGACTTTTTGCCCTAGCCTCAAAAAGTTCACGGAAGCAAAGATTGTTGCTCAAGCTTAAATTGATAAGACGAGGTCTTAGGGTTTTTTGGTTTTGATTTTTTTTTAGTATTTATTATGCGCCAGAGTGAGCCGAGGCTTTGTGGGGAGGAGCCATTTTGTTTTCGATAGTCACATTTTTCATATTAAAATGGGATTGGGTGAAGGTTCAAACAACTTCATAAAATTAATGGTTTTGAAGCTTTTATTTCTTTTTGTTTTTGAAAAAATATTTCTTTTTTACAAGTTTTTAGAGACTCTTTGCCTCTAGTTAATAGACTCTTTGTGGAGAAGGGTCCAGAAGCACCATATGCACCAAATGTTTAGACTTTTTGCTATGAATTTTTAAAGTGATTGTATATATATGCTAAACAACACTTATATGTTTTTTTTGTATCAACACATTATAAGTGATTATACTTTTTTATTACACAATAAAATGGAATATCTATTCTTGTAATAGTTTGATAATGATTTTTTTCCAATTTTTAGACAAATCTACACGATCTACATACAAGAATACATGTTAGACATATATACTAAAAATGCTATTTTATTTCCTCATAACAAAATTAAGCTTCTTCTTTTTTCCGGGGAAAAAAAGTTATGCATATTAAACATGTATGTGCAAAATGTGATTTTATTTCTTCCTAATAAAATTAAGTTTTTTGTAAGGAAAAAAATGTTAAATTAAATTTAAGTGAGTGTCACATACCATATAAGAAAAATGACCTATTTATTTTTTATAAATATAATATAAAGTAAAATTTTATATATAATATTTTATTTTAGATGACTTATATCTTATTTATTATGTATTAAATGATGTAGCTTTAAATATAATATAATGTAAAACAGTATATTAATATGAAATATAGTATATTAATATATAGTATTTTGTGTGTGAGAGAATTAGAGTTATTTTGGGTGTTTGGGAGGAAGGAATGAAATCCTCTCCACTTAGATTCAATTTTGACATAATAGACGTTATATATATATATATAGATATAAAATGTGTGATTAACCAAAGTTCTTGCTATCAAAATGATTATTGATAGTGTTGCCTCACATGTGTACCTTATGTTATAATATTAAAAATAGTATGTTATTATAATATTAAATACACTAAGTTAATAATGCAATCTAATCTTTCATCTAATATGTTTTAAGATGTACACAACTTGATATAAATATAAATGGTTTCATATTAACTAGCAATTGCACCAGAAGTTGCAAAGGAAACACCTTAAGGCATAAATTCCAGAAGAATCATGACATATAAAAAGTCATTCCAATTATCAGTTCATAGTAGTTCTAGGCTCTAGCAACAATTCCTAAAGCTCATGAAATATGCTCTATAAATTTGAATTTTCAAGACAATTGTGATTTTTGGATGCTCAAAGAATTTTGATTTTGCTACTAGTATAGTTTATCTAGTAGAAGAATAACTCAAACCAATATGCATATTTTTATTAGGATCTAAGAAATAAAATCCCTTTCCCTTACCAAAAAAATAAAATTATAAACTTAATAAAAATAAATCTAGATTTAACCAATCTTTATTTTTATGGTTAAATCAGACACTAAATTGGTGTATGAGATTCTCTTGTTTATGGGAAAAGGGACCCACCTATGCTGTAGCTAATTGTTTGATTACTAAAATATACAAAGACATACATACTCTACATCCTCTACATTTGACAATTATTTAATCACCAAAGTCTATAAAGACATATATGCTCTACCACTTTAAGTTTAAAAATATCAGCTCTCAAAATAAAACACATATTCTTAATCATCTCAAGCAACCCACCTAATACTATAGTTATTGCTTCATAATATAAAAATTTGACCTTCATTTAAATTCACGAAATAGTTGATTGCTCCATTAAAAAGCTCTGGATGTTGAGAATTTGGAGGGTCGGAGATTAATTCAAATTCTCTTCTTGATAATTACTTGTGAGCTTACTTGAGTTACTTATGTCTTCTCTTGCTTAGCTTATTTATTCTTTCATCATGTTAATTACCAAAAGACAAAAGACAAAAAGTTAGGCTCTTCAAGCCAAGGCAAAACCTCTCCCTCTTGGAGAGGAAAACCCACGATAAATTCTTCTTATAGATCTTCAAATGACAAGTACCATGACCAAGACATAGACCCTTGACCTATGAATGCCTCCAAGACCTTGTCTTTACTTCTTTGACTGCCTCCAACACTAATCCTTCTCTTTTGCTCCAATCTGCACTGACTTTTACTAATACTAGAGATCTCAGTCTCTAATTTTCACTTCTTATTACTTTGTCAACTATTGGAGATTGAATCTTCTTCACATTGCATACTTTTGTACCTTGTACACTGCCTTAAAATTTTATTTAGTTTCAAGTTCTGTGCTTTTCTTAACCCTGTACAAGACCTCAAGAATCTGCACTTTCTTACTTAAGGAAATCCGCACTTATAGACCTCAAGAATCTGCACTTTCTTACTTCAGTAAATCCGCAATTTTCTTTGTGGAAATTACAGATATTTCCGCAACCTTTAAGCTTTGAAATCCGCACCCTTATTAACCTCTGAGATCAACATTTATTCACCTCTGAAATCTGCACTTCATCACTTCTATAATCCGCATTTTTCACTCCTGTAATCCACACTGTTGACTTCTTGAAATCTGCGTTGTTGACTATGGAAATCACAAAGAAAATCCGCACTATTGACTGTGTAAATCACAGATAAAATCCACACTATTTACTGTGTAAATCACAGAGAAAATCTGCACTAAATCACAGAGAAAATCCGCAAATTTTCTGTCTCGGGAAATCCGTAGAACAAGGTATATATAGGGCACAATTTCACTATCTTTTAGGTCGACCATACCTTTGCTTGAGGGCTGACTTTTCTTGCTGTTTGAGGGCCAACTTTAAGAGAATTTTTTCTAGCATTGAGAGTGAAGCTTTCAACCTTTTTTTGCAGGGTTTAATGTGGGTAGTCTAGAGGGTTGTTATGTGCCATTCTTCCACAAGGTCTTGGAGACATTATTTAGACTAGACACTTCATAATCATGACTCTTAATTATACTCGAAGACAAACCCCTATAAACATCAAGAAGAAGTCTATTGACCTATAATAAAATCTTTCTCATGAAACCCATGAAGCAAGTACAACAAAATACATTTATTATCTTTGTCTTCTTCTTTACATAATTCATAATTACATAGTCAATATGAAGACCGATCCTAGTTACACTTTTCAACACTCCCTCTTAACTAAGGAGGTATTCATACAGGTACATGGTCACTTTCAAACTGAAGGATCTCATAAGAAGAATCAGATTGGTAATCACATCTACATAGCATCAAATCAATCAGCATTGTCCTAGTGCAAGGCCTTGACTAACAGCCCCATCTCTCAATGAGACAATAGGCTACAATTCTGGCGAGACACATGACTTATAGACACCATAGTCATTATATCTCCAAGGCACATACTCCACCTGGGTGTTCCCAAAGTATGACCTTCTTGGACTATTCTTCTCTTGGGTAGCTAGCCCTCAAAGAATATCAGTCCCCGACTACTCTTATCTTGAATTCCCTAACACGTTCACAAAGAGTATCGAATGCCAGATGATTACCAAAGCCTCCATTATGTCTTCCAAGTGAAGACCAGAATGATGTGTCTATCTCTCCCTTTCATCTAGGGAGGACATATTCCACAAGGGAATGTACTCATTCCTGTAGTCATTTCACCTTATTACTTTGTCAACTATTGGAGATTGAATCTTCTTCACCTTGCATACTTTTTTACCTTGTACACTACCTTCAACTTTGCTTAAGTTTCAGGTTCTGTGCTTTGCTTAACCCTGTACAAGACCTCGGGAATCTTGTTGTGTAACCAGCTCCAAAAATAGAAGAAAAGAGATATCAACGCCTTATAAATAAGCCACTTCAAGGGGGCAACCTCCAATACATTACATAAATGAACAATTCTTGGATGATACAATTTACAAAACCTCCTTTCTATATATAGGAGTCCATGTGGCCATATTGTAATCCTAGTGGGCCACAATGAAATCCTAGCCGACCTAACAATAATAATTTAAGGGCATAATAATAACAAAATGGGGATTACAAGGGTACAAGAATAACAATAAGGGGGTTACACTAATAACAATAAGGGACTAGACTAGTAATATTGGGACCTAACCTACCCCTCTCCTTCAAAAAAGTGTTGTCCTCAACGCTTGAGTAGCTCTGGGTGCTTCTGTATAAACTTCTCATCCTCCCATGTATAATCTTCAGTGGGTAAGTTCTTCCACTTGATGAGATACTCTGAAATTGATCGATTCCGTAGCTGTCGAGTTCTTGTTTCCGTGACCGCTTCAGGTTCCAATATGATTTTTCCTTCCTCATCAAATTCTGGAAATATTGTTTGAATTGAAATATTTTCACCTATAACCTTCTTTAAGCATGAAACATGGAAAACTGGATGCACTTGTGAAGAAGCGGGAAGCTCCAATTTGTATGCCATAGTACCAATCTTTTGCAACACCTTGTAAGGACCATAGTACTTTGGCGATAATTTATTATCCTTCTTTGCTTGCTTGAGGGACATTTGTTTGTATGGTTGTAGCCGTAGAAATACCCAATCTCCTACATCAAAACTTCTCTCGCTACGATGTTGATCTGCCTGTTGTTTCATTCGATTTTGTGCCAAATTCAGGTTATCCTTTAAGAGTTGGAGAACTTCTTGCTGATGCTCGATGTGATCTTCCACTGCTTGAACCTTCGAATTTTCCCTTAAAGAGGATGTGATGGATGGTGGATGATATCCATAAAGTGCCATAAATGGGGTCATTTTTGCTGCAGTATGGAAGGAAGTGTTATACCACCATTCAGCAAGAGGTAACCACTTGACCCATTGTGTTTGTTTATTGGATACAAAACAACGAAGATATCCTTCCAAACATTTATTTACTATCTCAGTTTGACCATCAGATTGAGGATGATAAGATGAGCTATGAGCTAATTGAGTACCCAAACAAGAAAATAACTCCGTCAAAAAATTTCCAGTAAAAATGGGATCTCTGTCGCTCACAATAACCCTTGGGTTTCCATGTAGCTTTTGAATTGTGTCCATAAATGTAGTAGCAATTGTACTTGCTTTAAATGGATGAGATAATGCACAAAAGTGTTCATACTTGGTAAGTCTATCAACTACCACCATGATGACACTCTTTCCTTCGGACTTAGGTAAACCTGTGATAAAATCCATTGAAATCTCCTCCCAACGTTGACTTGGAATGGAAAAAGGTTGTAGAAGTCCTGGGGTCTTAATTGTTTCCACTTTATTCTGCTGGCAAACCAAACATTCCGCCACAAACTTTCGAATATCAGATTTAAGGCCATCCCAAAACAATTCTTTCTTCACCCTGTGGTAAGTTTTTAAAAATCCTGAGTGTCCTCCTAAAGGAGAAGTGTGCAATTCCAGAAGAATCTTTTGTTTTAGTTGGGAATTCTTACAAAGATATAAGCGATCTTTGTACCATAAAAAATCATTTTTCCAACTAAATGTATCAGATGTACTAGGATCTTGCTGCAACTTTTGAATGAGTGTCCATACATCTTTGTCCTTCTTCCATTCATCTCTTGATTCGGTTATCCAATCTGGTTGGATAATAGAAATGGCACAAAGCAATGCTTCCACCTCTTCATTCTTTCTTGAGAGTGCATCTGCAACAACATTAAGTTTTCCTTTTTTGTAGATTATTTAAAAGTCATAACCCAACATCTTTGTGACCCATTTTTGCTGCTCTTCTGAAGATAGTCTTTGTTCCAAAAAGTGTTTAAGACTATCATGATCAGTTTTTACCATGAAGTGTCTTCCCATTAGGTAAGCTCTCCATTTCTTTAGTGCATGCAGTATTGCTAACATTTCCTTCTCATAAATGGGTTTCTGTAAATACTTTCCTTTGATTGGACGACTTTCAAAAGCAATGGGTCTTCCTTCCTGCATTTAAACAGCACCAATTCCATTTCCTGAGGCATCACATTCCACAATAAAGGTTTTTGTGAAGTCTGGCGTAGCTAAGACTGGTGCTAGGCACATTGCCTCTTTAAGATGTTCAAAGGCCTTAGTTGCTTCAGAAGTCCATGAAAATGAATCTTTCTTCAATAATGTTGTTAGAGGTGATGTTATTCTCCCATAATTCTTAACAAACTTATGATAATACCCTGTTAACCCGAGAAATCCTCGCAACTGCTTTATGGTTTTGGGGACTTTCCATTCCGTAATGGATTTAATTTTGTTAGGGTCTACTTTAACACCCTCATGAGATACAATATGACCCAGATATTCCACCTCTTGTACTCCAAAGAAACATTTGGATATTTTTGCATATAATTGTTTCTCCTGCAATAGTTTGAGCACCCTGTCAACATGTTAAACATGATCCTTCCAAGACCTGCTGTAGATTAGTATATCATCAAAAAATACTAGCAAAATTTTTCTAAGGAAGGGTTTGAAAATGGAATTCATCAACCCTTGAAATGTAGAAGGTGCATTGGTAAGGCCAAAAGGCATGACCAAAAATTCATAATGACCCTCGTGAGTTCGAAATGTTGTTTTTGGAATATCTTCAGTCTTCATTCTAATTTGATGATATCCTGAACGAAGATCCAACTTGGTAAAATAAATTGATCTATGTAATTCATCCAATAATTCATCAATCACGGGAATGGGAAATTTATCTTTAATGGTGAGCTTATTGAGCTCCCTATAATCCGGACACATTCGCCATGATCCATCCTTCTTGTGTACCAATACTACAGGAGCAGAGAAAGAACTTTGACTAGGTTCAATTATACCCGACTCTAACATTTTTGCAATCATACGTTCAATTTCGCTCTTTTGGACGTAAGGATATCTATAAGGCCTGATGTTTGGAGGAACACTTCCTGGAATCAAATGAATAGCATGATCATGATCACGAATAGGTGGAAGTCCTTTGGGAGTTTCAAACACCTTGGAATGATTGTCCAAGACTTGTTGGAGATCTGCAGAAATAGATGATTTTGATGTCGGAACTTCTAGTGAGCATAATTGTGCAATTATGCCTCGTTGTTCTTTCTTTAGAATCTTTGTCATGACATTAGAGCTTATTATCCTTCCCGGCTTCCCTTCAATACCCCGTAATTCGACTTCCTTTCCTTCTGAAAAAAATTTCAAGAAAAGTTCTTGAAAATTAAAAGCTACCGTCCCCCAAGATTGTAACCATTGTACTCCTAGTACAACATCAGCACCTCCCATAGGAATGGAAAGCATTGGACTAGTCAATACATATTCCCCCATGGTTAGCTTGATATTATGACATTTTCCCGAGCAATTTATAGTTCCTCCATTTGCAACCATCACCTGACATTCTGGTGTTGGGTATAGGAAACAATTTAATTCCTTGGCTACCTTACAATGAATAAAATTATGGGTGCTACCTGAATCAATCAACACTATTACATTTTTCTTCTTGATATGTCCTTCTATCTTGAGAGTTTGAGGAGTGGTAATTCATGCCAATCCATTACACGATATGGTCGGATTCATTTCTTCCTCTTTTAGGGCTGGTTCCTGGTGTATATCCTCTTCCTGTTAATTTTCTTCTTCCTCTTTTAGGGCTGGTTCCTGGTGCATATCCTCTTCCTGTTAATTTTATTCTTCCTCTTCACAATCTATGTAAAATAATTTCTTCTCAGCACACTTATCACCTTTAGTGTATTTTCCATCACAACTGTAGCAAATCCCTTTTGCTCTTTTTTCTTCTAATTGTTGTGGTGTCAACCTTGTAGGTTGTGGAAATCTAGACGTAGAAACACTTCCTTCTTTATAGAAGTGAGTGGTAGGCTTCCTTGTGGCCATAATTTTACATTCAATTTTTCTTGCCAACCTCAATGCCTTCTCCAATGAATCGGGTTCCAAAACATGAACTTCATGTTGGATGTTATCCTTTAAAGTGCTTATGAAGATATCAATCCTGTGTTCCTCTGGAATATCAGTTACCCTTATATTCAATTTTTGGATGTCCTCAATGTGCTCCCCCACTAAACCCTTTTGTTTGAGATTTATCAATTGGCTAAAGAAGGTGTTTCTCTTTGTATCCTCATAATGTGCTATCATTTCCTCCGTAAAAATTGACTAAGTGACAATTTTTTTACGGGAGCAAAGCCATCGATACCATACAAATGTATTTTGTTCTAAATGTAAAGTTGCAATGCGTACCTTTTGTGTGTTTTGCACGTTATGGAGATCAAAATATTGCTCCATCTGTAGTATCCATGTTACAGGATCCTTTCCATCAAACTTCCTCATATCCATTTTTGGAATATGGTGGTTCTTCCTTCCAACATTAGAGTTTATGAAATCACGATTAACATTTATTTTATTCTCATCATGAGTTTCCTCTACTATCTTTTCACCATTAGGAAACATTTATTGTATCAACTTTGTCAAACCTTCTATGTCTGCTTTTAGATCATTCTTCATGTTTTCCATTTTAGCTTCCATGTCATCCATATTAGATTCCATGCTAGCTTCCATGCCATCTATCTTAGATTCCACACCTTTCTTCAAACCATCCATATTATTCTTCACACCATCCATTTTTTCTTCCACGCCTTTCTTCAAAACTTCCATTTCATTTTTTCCTGCTCTTTGCGAGAGCGAAATTTGGTGCACTTGCTCTTGTAATTTTGATAGATCATGTTGCAATTCTTCATCTTCATGAGTCATAGTAGAGCCTTCTGAAGGCTTAATGGGTGTTCAATTATTTTTACAGTGCATTTTTTAGAACCCAATACTGATATCTATTCTACAATATGCCCTTGGAATCAATTCAAATTGATTTTTTAAACAAGACTTATGCAATTCGGAAAAAAATACACACCTTTTTCTTGCTTTTGAGGAGCTAGATATTGAAATTGGATTATCTCTATGATTTCGGCTCTTCAATATCTGAAATTTAGCACTGAAGTAGCCCTCTGGATTCTCTTTTGAATGCCACAGGTCTGACTTGATTTGGATTCTCCAAGACAAAGTTATGTCCAATCTCCCACAATGACCTAATTATGTATTGGTTCAGTAGAGAGAACTTGTACGACTTTCCACATGTCACTGTTTCGTCTTTCACCTCTGAAATTGATAGCCAAGAAACTACAATCCGTGTACTTGCAACCAATTTTTACGACACTCCAATCTGATGCTCAGAGAGAGAGTTATTGAACTTTTCCCACGATCACCTCTTTGAGATGAAATTTTGGAGCCTGAAAAAGAACTACCTTCCACAGATCATATCTCCAAAAATATTTCGAACCAAGCTTTGAAATTTTGTGACAAGTTTCCTCAGGATTTTAGCTTCGTACCCTAAAAATTTTAGATTCTGAACCTTTGTAGAAAAAAAGTTATAGTGAAAATGCCACGATGACCTATTTAGGAGCCTGAAAAAAGACCTATTTGGAGCAGCGAAACCCTAGAATCCAAAGCTCTAATACCAAATGTTGTGTAACCAGCTCCAAAAATAGAAGAAAAGAGATATCAACGCCTTAGAAATAAGCCACTTCGAGGGGGAAACCTTTAATACATTACATAAATGAACAATTCTTGGATGATACAATTAACAAAACCTCCTTTCTATATATAGGAGTCCATGTGGCCATAATGTAATCCTAGTGGGCCACAATGCAATCCTAGCCGACCTAACAATAATAATTTAAGGGCACAATAATAACAAAATGGGGGTTACAAGGGTACAATAATAACAATAAGGGGGTTACACTAATAACAATAAGGGACTATACTAGTAATATAGGGACCTAACAAATCTGCACTTTCTTACTTCAGGAAATTTGCACTTATAGACCTCAGGAATCTGTACTTTCTTACTTCAGGAAATCCGCACTTTTCTTTGTGGAAATTACAGATATTTCTGCAACCTTTGAGCTCTGAAATCTGCACCCTTATTAACCTCTGAGATCAACATTTCTTCACCTCTAAAATCTGCACTTCATCACTTCTGTAATCCGCATTTTTCACTCTTGTAATCCGCACTGTTGACTTCTTGAAATCCGTGCTGTTGACTATGGAAATCACAGAGAAAATCTGCACTGTTTACTGTGTAAATCACAGATAAAATCCACACTGTTTACTGTGTAAATCACAAAGAAAATCCGCACTATTTACTGTGGAAATCACAGAGAAAATCCACAATTTTTTTGTCTCAGGAAATCCACAGAACAAGGTATATATAGGGCACAGTTTCACTATATTTTAGGTCGACCATACCTTTGCTTGAGGGCCGAATTTTCTTGTTTTTTGAGGGCTGACTTTAAGATCATATTTTCCAGCATTGAGAGTGAAGCTTTCAGCCTTTTTTTGCAGCGTTTGATGTAGGTAATCTAGAGGGATGTTATGTGCCATTCTTCCACAAGGTCTTGGAGAAATTATTTAGACTAGACACTTCATAATCATGACTCTTAATTATACTCGAAGACAAACCCCTATAGACATCAAGAAGAATTCTATTGACCTATAATAAAATCTTGCTCATGAAACCCATGAAACAAGTACACCAAAATACATTTATTATCTTTGTCTTCTTCTTTACATAATTCATAATTACATAGTCAATATGAAGATTGATCCTAGTTACACTTTTCAACACTGGAGATAGGGGACTTTAAGTGAGCGTCTGCAAAAATGTAGAAAAGTATGAAATAGGTATTTAAGTGAGAAAAAATAACAGGAACTTTCACATGGTAAACTGTGTCAAGACAATCACTTCAAATGTTAATATTTTCCAAAAACTGCATTTTCATTTCTAAATATTGCTTTTTGGGCATCATTGTGTTACAGTTAAATTTGGTTAGATATTGTTGGGGCCCTTGTTTTTGGTTAAGTTTTGAACTTTTGGCCAAGACATTTTGAACTTTGACTCTTTTTGAGTTGCGGAATAAATACACATAGCAACCGCGACCGCGCCGCAGCGACCAGGAGTTGCGGAGCTACCAAGGTAGCGCGGAAGCACTTGATAGCTGGAGATCGAACAGAGATAAGTGCAGATGAAAGAAACACAGCAGGAAACAGAAAGTGGAACACGCAGACATTAGAAGAGAAGCTGGGAAAAGCCAGAGTGAAGACACAGAGAAGCTGCCAGTCGCGAGGAGCGGGTGAATAAAAGGCGATCACCCGGCTGAAGAAGGGGATTATTGTTGAGGGTTGAATGGATGCGAGAGAAGTCGCGAGGATCAAGACCTGAGGAAGGATGCGCAGAGCAGCTGCGGAAGAATCATGCTTGTTCTTCCTATGGTTTCTTACTTTCTATGTGCTTCCTTTCTGTTCTCAAACCCATCTGTATCCGACTTGTGAGTTATCAGAGAAGAGAGCTATGTAATAATGTATTCGGCCAGAAGAATAATATAAGGGAGGATTGCTGTCTCAATACGTTGTTCATGCGTTGTAATGTGTTTACACTGATTTAAAAATTTTAAGTTGCGATTGTCTGAATACTTAGTTAGTGATCTTGCATGTGTAATTTGGTATATGTAATGGATGCACTTTCTTTCTTTGGTTGTGGGTTTATTCCTTACCAGTGATCTCATCTCCTTATGCATGTGGTCGCGGCACGCCTCGGGTGAGACGCACTGCTCTCCAAGAGCAGGGTGAAAATGCTGGCGTGTTCCTAGACTACACCGGACCCCTTGTTGGCCACAACCCTTGAACCTGGGTCTTGCCCGCGAGACCTGACTTTTCGCCAACAAATGGTTCCGTTGCCGGGACCTGTATGTTCTAAGGGGATCTAGATCATGGTCTCGAGGATTTTTGAAGGAGCAATACGGCGATGGTGGGATGATCATCTTGACCAGTTCATTGCTCAACAAGCAAAGCTGACCAATAAAAAGGAGGCGGCGATCAGGGAACTTGTTCTTTTCTCTGACTCAGCTAGTGATACGTACGAAATTTTCTGGGGAAGGTTCCCTACGGACCTTTACAACTGGTTGCGGAGGTTACGAGCGACGGTGCCCCAAGAAGGCTTGCGGAAGATAAACCGCAGGTGGGCGCATGAAGACCTGGTAGCACTGCATCGGGTAGATACTGAACTAACCCGCGCAGTGGATTTTTGGGTGAGGACCACGTTGGAAGGATACGCTGTGGAGTTTGCCACTGAGTGTTACCAATCCTTCTCGAAGGCCGAGGCTGTTTTTCACTCAGGGCTGAGGGGGAAGTTGTTGAAGGAGATTCCGTTGTGGATCAAAGCCCTGATGGTGGACGAAGGGTTGATTGAATTCCACAAAACGAGTATGGAAGCGTAAACCACCCGTACTGGGGGAAGGATTGAGGGGACCGATGCTGTGTAGACTGTAAGAGTGGGGAGCGGGGGATGGACATTGAGGCCGCATGCAAGTTGCGGGAGTCATGTGCACATCGGCGGGCACAGATCGCCGATAGGTGGCGAAGAAGGGTAATGAGAGATTTGAAGAGAAGGGAAATCGAGAGGAGAAATCAGAAGGAGGCGCCTCAGAAGACAAGAACCATGGGTTTGGATACCCGGATAGGAGACGGGACGGCAGCGGACGTACAGTGGGTGCATGGGAGCCCAGCGACGCGAGAAAGAGAAGTAACGACTAGCGAAGATAATGGAAAGATGCAGCCCGAAGAAAGCTCCGATGACGAATGGCACGGCGTGATGCAGCAGATGTTCCAGGATCAGACGGCACCCACCCCTCCAGGCAGCCCTATGTCCCGCTTTCCGCATGGCCAGGATCCCGACCTTCCCCTGGTACTTTATCAACCTTTAAGAAATATTTTTATTCAGTTACAAGCATTAAGTCAGTCATATAGTAGTTCAGCAGCGTCGGTAACGCCCGGTAGCAACAGCGTTACTAGTAGTAGTATTTTCCCTAGTGGGACCGTTACGCAACCAGGACCCGGAGGTTTTATCCTGGTTAATTCTCCGCAAGTACACATGGCTGGATCTTTCACCCGGTACCCAGAGTTCTCTGGCCAGGGAAATGACGACGTAGAACAACATTGGTATCTGTGCAAAGCCATCTGGAGGGCTCGACAGACGCCGGATGCAGGGAAGTTAATAGAGTTCCAAACCACGCTCAGAGAGAGAGCTCTGCGTTGGTTCATCAAGTGGTCCGAGGCGCACCCTAACCCTGTAATTGCGGATGTGAAGCGGGATTTTGTCCGTGAATTCAAGCTCCCCCAGACAGACCAGCAAGGCCTGTCAGAGCTGTGGGAAATTAAGCAGAAGGAAGGAGAAACCGCATGGGAGTTGATGCGGCGATTCAAGGATGCGATCGGGAAACTCAGCTACCCGATCGATCCAAACCACCAGAGGGACTAGTTCATCAAGGCCCTGCTCCCCTTGACACGAACCCCTCTCACACAGCAGAAGATTGATAATCTGCAGGACGCTTTGGAGCAGGCCATGAAGATTGAAGCCATGGCGGGATACCCCAAGGAATACAGGGGGGGCTGGCCCCGCAAGACCCTTCTCTGATAGGGTTGCAACACCAGATTGCCAGCTTGACTGAAAAGCTCAAGGAAATTCAGCCAGCGAGACCAGCGCGACCGAATGTTTGGTGTACTCATTGCCTGGTCGAGGGACACGTCACCACCGAGTGTCCTCGGTTGCGCGGCGCCGGAGTTGGACCCTCAGTTGCAGCAATTCAGGGGGGTCCACCACCAGGGGGGGCGCGGCGATGAACCCGCAGGGAGTCTACCAGCCATAACAGACCTTTGCGGGTTTCCCACCGCAACCGGGGTTCTCCACCACAGAGTACTGTGAGATTTTCCGGACGGTGGGGCATCCTCCTCGGATGTGCCCGATATTACAGAAGTACTCCACGGTGCCGAATAATGTATACTGTGAATTCTGTGTGTCTACGACTCACAATACTGAGCAGTGCAGGGCGCTTGACGCTCTTGCGGATCGATTGGATCGTCCCTCGTACAGGGTGAACGAGGCCCCAAGGGGAAGAGGTGGCGGCATGCGGGGAGGCCGAACAGGCGGACGCGGTCCGGTAAAGTGCTACAACTGTGACCAGGAGGGTCATGTGGCTCGAGAATGTCCCCTTCCGCGACGACCCTGGTGTTCCCAGTGCCGGGTCAATGCCCATGCTACAGAAGACTGTCCGGAGCTCATCAAGAAGTGGGAAGAACGGGTGAGGCAGAGGGGAGCGAATCTGATAAACTCAGAACCGCGCAGCACCGCAACCCCTGACATGCAGAACGTTGCGATAGTAACACGGGGTGGAAAGAAGACTGGAGACGATGCCCATGAGAAGGAGCCAGCACGAGTGGTTCGGCCGGCATCCCCAAAGAAGTTGATCAGGCCCGAAGTCCAGAAGAAGTATTTTCAGGAGGCGGTTGAGGCATTCGCCCAGTTGCGGAACGAGGGAGGGCTGGAGGAGCCCTGGCGGCCGGAATCCGGTGCGCAGAACGCCGCAGATGCTGTGGTCGAGGATTGGCTCCGGATATTCCTCAGGATTGTTGATAACGCTGGGCTGCGGCAGCAGCTCAAGCATGCTTTAGACGGAGCACTGCAGGGGTGCGCAGAACCCAGAAATCCGGTGGACGCTAGGCCTCAATACGTGCAACGTGTCAAGCGGAACAAGCAACGAACAGGCAAAGAATTCCGGCTTAACACGCAGGTCGCCGGATTCCAAATCAGCGACACCATGTTGGACTTGGGGTCCGACGTCAATATATTGCCACGAAAAACATGGGAGGCTCTTGGAAAGCCACGGCTCGCCTATTCCCCAATCCAACTCAGGATGGCGAACCAGTACTGTATTTTTCCAATCGGCCGACTCGAGGGTGTCGAGGTCGACGTGGCGGGGGTGAAGACATACACTAACTTTGAGGTTATTGATATTATGGGCGATAAGGACCCCTATCCTGCTTTACTGGGCATTGATTGGGCTTTTGAGAATTACGCGATCATCGACCTCAAGAAGGAGCTGATGATTTTTGAGGATGGGGAGGTACGGGTCACTCAGCCTCTCGACCCGTATCAGGGTCCGCAATATACAGAACCGGTGGACAGTCGAGAGGATGCTCAGATGATGGACCATCTGTATCAGATGACTGCAGGGAAGAGGGACGATTATATTAACCCGACCGCAACTGGCTCTATCAGTTGGCGGAGTGTGCAGAGCTCGGAGCTCGGATCCGAGCTCGCATGGGAAGACTGGCAGCAAGGGGGGTATGAGACCACTACGCGGAGATGTGCCTCCATCGCTCAGGTCCGGTGGGTAGGGACTGAGATCCGCGGATACCCCACATTATCAAACATGCAAGCAGTGAATACTTTTATTGCCAAGGTGGAAGACCGGGTCCCAAAGGAAAGCCGGATACCACTTTTGGATGTAGCCTTGAAGTCAACATCGGGACGATGGTGGAACAATCACCGCAACACTCTGTTGCGATGGGAGCGTGTGGCGGATGCTCTACGGGCACGCTTCAAAGAAGATGAAGGGCCCCGCATTACACTTAAACATCATGGAGCTTCCGACCCGCGACAGCATTTGCGAGCGTGCGAGGAACAGTGGCGTAGCGCAAGGTATCCTGAGGAGTTGTGGGTCCACAGGTTTGTCCACTCCCTGGGTACAATTCCCCAGGCCTGGTACCTGGAGGAAGAGCGGAAACGGGGAACCCGCTCCTGGCAAGCAGTCGCGGAAAAGTTCATCCAGAGCTTCTCGTTCGAAGGGGAGACGGCGCAGGAATCTCAGGCCCTACAAGCCGTCAAGGAGGTTCTGTTTTTCCGCCATCCTGAGCCCGATGAGGGCCCGGTGGCGTCACGCTCCGGGGTCAAGCGCGAATTGGTTTGCCAACGAATTGACGGCGATCCGGAGGATGATAGTTTGGAGGACCTTAGGCATCTCTATTTTGACGAGAAGGAAGGCGAGCGCAGCATCCGCGACGAGCCGACGACAGAAGGAGTCCATTTGCAGCCCCTAAAGACAAAGAAGCTGAACATTGGAACGGAGGAGAAACCTAAGCTGGCAACGGTGGGATATTACTGGGACGAGGAGACGACAAGAGAAATTTTCAGCCTCCTCCGGGAGTATGAAGATTTATTTCCGTCATCAATTGCGGACCTGAAGGGGATCAAGGGGGATCTGGGCGAGATGCGCATCACACTGAAACCAAGAGCCAGGCCGGTGAAGCACCGACCCTACCGGTTGAATCCACGTATCAAAGAGAAGGTCAAGATGGAGATCGACAAGATGCTGGCTGCGGGTCTCATCTTTCCAGTAGAAGAAGCTGAGTGGGTAAGTCCCATTGTCATCCAGAACAAGAAGGACAGAGCGGAAATCCGTGTCTGCGTAGATTATCGGAGTTTGAATAATGCTTGTATTCACGATCCTTTTCCCACTCCCTTCAGCGACGAAGTTCTAGATCATGTCGTGGGAAACGAAGCTTATTCCTTCACTGATGGGTTTTCGGGCTACCATCAGGTGCGCATCGCCGAGGAAGACAAAGCAAAGACAACATTCACAACTGAGTGGGGATCATTCGCATATCACGTTATGCCGTTTGGTCTGAAGAACGCACCGGCTGTGTTTTCCCGGATTGTCATCGCTGCTTTCCGGGAGTACATTCACAAGTTCCTGGAAGTCTATATGGACGATTGGACTGTTTACAGCCTACTGAAGAAACACGCCTCCCTGTTGCGTGTTATGTTCGACCGGTGTTGCCAGCTGCAGATTTCCTTGAACTTGAAGAAATGTATTTTTGCAGTACCATTCGGCACACTCTTGGGTCACATGGTGTGTAAGCAAGGGGTCTGCGTTGATCCTGCCAAGGTGCGGTCATCGTCCACATGGAGGCCCCCGAGACTGTGAAGCAGTTGCGGGCACTGCTCGGGCACACAGGATACTACAGGCGGTTTATCCGCAATTATGCCAAAATCACTGCCCCTTTGGAGAAACTGTTGCGGAAGTCAGAAGCATTTGAGTGGACGGCGGAGTGCAGGAAAGCACTCGACACATTGAAGGAGAAGTTGGCGACGGCACCCATACTTGTTCATCCCGACTGGGATAAGTAGTTCCATGTGCACATTGATGCGTCCGGGATTGCACTTGGCGCTGTATTGGCGCAACCCGGGGAAATGACAGTTGACCACCCCGTATACTTTGCCAGCCGACGTTTATCGAATGCGGAGAAGAATTACACCACGACCGAGCGAGAGGCGTTGGCGATGGTGTACTCTCTTCAGAAGTTCCGCCACTACCTTTTGGGCGGCAAATTTACATTTTTCACGGACCATTCGGCATTAAAATATCTGGTCAATAAGCCGGTGTTGGAAGGAAGAATCTGTCGATGGCTTCTACTTTTTCAGGAGTTCACGGTTGAGGTGATTGTCAAGCCTGGCAGGTTGCACGTTGGTCCCGATCACTTATCCAGGCTGGAGATGGGAGAGAATGAAGGTCCGTTGGACGATCAGCTCCCGGATGCTAACCTATTCCGAGTTGAAGCAGTCCCAGACTACCTGGCTGACATTGCCACGTATCTGACCACGGGACAGTGCCCTGAGGATTACACCCCTCTTCAGAAACGCCACTTGGTTGTTCGGGCGGCCGATTATCAATTGATCGCAGGGCAGCTGTACAAACTGGGCCTGGATGAGGTGTTGCGCAGGTGTGTTCTTGACCACGAGCGGGAAGCAGTGATGTGGGAATGTCACAGCGGTGTTGCGGGAGGACACGTGGGTGCTAAACCCACCGCAAGGAAGGTGCTTCAAGCTGGCCTATGGTGGCTGACGGTACATGCAGACTGTAAGGCCTATGTGAAACGTTGCGATATTTGTCAGAGGACGGGAAGGCCTTCGCACAGGGACGAGCTTCCGCTACACCCGGTGCATGTGTTGCGGCCATTTGAGAAGTGGGCCGTTGATTTCGTAGGCCCCATCGCACCAATCGCTCGCCATTCCAAAGCCCGGTACATCATTACCGCGACGGATTACCTCACACGGTGGGCTGAGGCAGCAGCAGTACGCGACTGCTCGGCAGAGACCGCTGCTCGGTTCATCTTTGAACACATCATCAGCCGCTTTGGCTGCCCAAGGAGCTTAACCAGCGATCAGGGTACGCATTTCATTAATGCCACGGTCAAGTCGCTACTGGACACATTTATGGTTCAGCATCATAAAAGCAGCCCATACCACCCGCAGGCCAATGGTACGGTGGAAGCCTTCAATAAGATTCTTGAAAAGGGCTTGACTAAAATTTGCAACGCTCAACGGGACGATTGGGATGAGCGGCTACCAGCGACATTATGGGCTTACCGGACCATGGTAAAACGTTTGACCAACCAGACGCCTTTCCAGTTGGTGTATGGCCGGGAAGCGGTGATTCCCGCCGAGTTCACCGTGCCCATCCTTTTGATCGCGACGTCCCTTCACTTTTCAGAAGAGGCGTCACTTAGGGAACGCCTCCAGGAGCTACAGGAGCTGGATAAGGCTCGATTCCTCGCAGAATTCCACCAGAGGGTTGAGAAGGCCCGACAGAAGGCGTGGCACGACCGCCACATCAAAACTAAAGCTTTCCAAGTTGGCGGCAAGGTTCTCTTATACGACAGCCAGTTCCAGAAGTTTCCAGGCAAGCTCCAGATGCATTGGCTGGGACCGTACTTTGTCATCGAGATCCGCGACTCAGGAGCCGTTCGGTTGGCACAACTGGACGGCACAGTTCTTCCGGGATGGGTGAATGGCGCACGCCTGAAGCCCTACCAGGAGTAGGTAACTCTCACTTTTCATTAGTAACTCTCGCAACCGAGAGAAACCGTAGAGTAGCGTAGTTGAATAACTCTCCCACAACCGGGACAAATGTAGGTAGTCTTTTCCAATTGTCGGCACTCAGTCAAATAACCAGTCAGTTGCGGGAACATTACCGCAACCGACTGTGGTCGGGGCGGGCCAGTCCAGCGTGTCGCAGCGCCAGTCCAGCGTGTCGCCGCGCTAGTCCAGCATGTCGCCGCTCCAGTCCAGCGTGTCATGCACGAAGGATCCATCCTCGTGCCAGTGTCAGTCTAGGTCATTTCCGTCAGTCCTTTTGTCAGTCCGTAGGATAGCTCAGATTTGGTCATAAATTCCCTTAATGGATAGTAATCATACCATAATCATTTGCCATCAACCGCAGTTCCCTCAGCCGTCGGGTCCGCCCATCTCCCCATGACGCCGTCAGCAACTGTCAGATTACACACAGGCCTGCGATTGATCGCACGATTATCGCAGGCAAGAAAGATAGCAAGAATTAATTGCCGTTATGGAGTTTCATCAACTCCGCGCGTGCCAGCAGATGGCCCAATTTGCATGAAGGCTATCGGCACAACGATGACGGACCAGTTCAATTTGGAAGTTGCAGCGACTCCGGAGCATTCGCAGTATCAGAGCACTCAACACCTCGCAGGAAGTTACAGAAGAATCGTCCAAGTCTATCAGAGACGCGCCAAGATGCCGAGAGCTCTTCTCTCAGTTCCTGAACCAGCATTAGATAGCAGAATTCACCGAGTAGAGTCGTTGGTCGGCAAGTATGACAATGCACCAAGTATGGACGCCAACTTGCCGACCCGACTGAGTTTCCTCACCTCCATTGGCAGACGTTCATGGAACACCATTACACGCCCGGGAGCAGCTCTAACAATCGGATGCGTTCAGAATTCCGGGGCCTACAGCAGTCGACTTTGATGAATTTGAGGAGTCTTCCCGTCTTCGGAACCACCGGACCAGTTCTGCAATGTACCCGGTTCCTCCTCAGTCGGGTGCAGAACGGGTCCCTGTGGCTTAACGAAGAAATTCCAATACATGCCGCAGACATTAATCGGCTTACGGGGCTATCTCAAACTGGTTCAGATGTCTCCACTGCGGGCCAGACATCCTCCAAGCGCGCCCGGAAGTCGGCTGATGCGGACCTCTACACCAAGTATGGCACTCGCCGGGGTGGTAAAGGTGCCAAGATAGATTTGATAAATGTACCAGAAATCCGGTTCGCTTGCTACCTGATCGCTAGCAAGACCATGCACCACTACACAAAGGGAGAGTGCACTCTGGACACAATTTCCATTGCAGAGCACTGCGTCCAGGGAGCCAGGTTGAATTGGAGCTCGTTTGTGTTGAAGGAACTCTTCGCGGCTTGCGAAGACAATTACAAGCGGACTACCAGTTTCATTTATGGGTATTTGCTTTTAGCGTTCGCCATGTGGAAATGGCATCTTCCCCCGATACGGACACCGGCGGAGATCACCGTGAGCCAGCCGCTCGCGATGAAATATTCCCCCTGGCAGGTGTCCATGGACCCCAGCAGCAAGCAGGTGAACGCAGAGGCGTTCCGAGAATGGTATGGGATGATGATCGATGTGGTCACTTACCAGCAACGGGTGCCTCGGCACCTGTTGGATGAATACAGTGAGCAGGTGTGGTTTGGCGTCAGACACAAGCACACTTTCATCCGGCCGACTTGCGTACCGCACCACACTTTTCATATGGCGCCCCTTCGCTTCCAGCTGAATGACAATGTTTTCCACAGGGAGGTCTCTGCGTGGCCGGGGGTTGTTCAGCATGTCCGCGACGGAGTCATCCGCTACAATTTTGAGGGGATGAGGGCCGCACAGCAGCCTGCCGCGACCGGCGCAGGGGGATCTTCACAAGTTGCGGCGGAGACAACACCAGATGCAGCTGGGACCGCAGCGGACCTGCCTGAATCGCTGGTCCCCATCGTCGAGCATTTCAATGACCAGGCACGGCGACTCAACGTGGCAACCCAGGTTGTTTCCAGTGGTGCCCCTATATTTCCTTCTTTTACTGAATTTCGTATTAATCGGTCCCGTGGTCTCTCCAACACCGCCCCCCTCACTTCCCCCATTCCCACTAACCTGTTCACTTCTGCCACCCCCCTCATCACACCAATGGGTGAACCGGACCCCGAACCCGATTCCGCCGACCCACCTCCATCCAAGAGGGCCCGCACTATGGCCACAGATCCAGTGGTGGATCTTACGGAGGACGATCCACCAGCCACTCCACCCACAGCAACTTTGATTCCGGAGGAACCGCTGATTGATCCGGCAGATTTCCTCAACATTCGTCTCCCTCACACCTCGTTCACTCCATCCTCTGCCCCCTCCACCAGCCGACCACATGCCACCTCCCCCAATCCATCCACTTCCTCAGCCACTGTGTCCGATTCTTTGATTCGGGAACTTTTCGGCGGTGACCACGGGGCGGAGGTCACCTCCAGTACTGCAGCCGTGGTACCACCGGTTGACCCCGTGGCCACCTCCCGGGATCCTCTTCCAACTATATCTGTCCAGCCAGCCACAGTTGGGGCCGATTCGGCCGCCCCTTCCACAGCGAAAACCACGCAGCAGGACCGGCCGGAGCCTGATATGGCCACTTTGGTGCAGCAGCAGATGCCGGTCCATCCTCCCGAGACTTCAGGCCGAGCAGCGGCCATGGGCCAATCTTTGCAGGAACAGACGCCAGATCAGGGTGCACCCAGCACAACAACTGCAAAACAACTGAGTCCAGCACAGCTGTATCTGCTCATTCAGCGGGCGGCCCTCAAGGCCGAGCAGATTCACGCCGAGCTACAGCGGCGGTGCACCGAGCAGCGGAATCAGATCACGGCGCTTACTGAACAGCGCAATCAGTTGCTGCGGGAGAAGACCAACCTCGAGGAGCAAGTCAACATTGCTATCCAAGCGATCTCCAGCGTATGGCCTGCTGCACGGGCTCACCATGCTCCACTTCCCACCAGAATCGAGGAGGACA
This sequence comes from Pinus albicaulis, assembly GCA_034641835.2. Taxonomy (NCBI): domain Eukaryota; kingdom Viridiplantae; phylum Streptophyta; class Pinopsida; order Pinales; family Pinaceae; genus Pinus; species Pinus albicaulis. Next base: position 611,874,076 of record CM076572.1, read on the forward strand.
CTATCGCCCTACAGGCTCATCACCTCAGGGAAGTTTTCACTATTGTTTGCAGGGAGAACCAGGAGTTACAAGCGGCGTTAGCCGCACGGCCTACCCTTCCATATCCACCCAGTGACCATTCAGGACAGGTGACTGCCAAACAGACGCAGGCAGTTAGTCTACAAGCAACTCTCCATTCCACTGCAGCCGCGGCTTCTTCCCTTCTACGCAGTTTGCAAGAGTGCTCACTCGCGTTAACTGTCAAGATGCAGCCCATTGCTGCCCAGCTGCAACAGATTGCCCGGGACATTCAGGCGACCACGGACCCTGCAAGGTTGGATCAGCTCTACGCCCAGTCGGACGAGCTGGAACTTCACATGCAGCAGAATGAGGCCGAATCAGCAGCGGCCAAGCACGTCATCCGGGAGATCCGTCCGCCCCTTCACACCCATGCTGACGCTATGCACCAGCTGGATGCCAAGGCGGAAGCCCAGCTCGCCACCCTGTTCGGGGCTGCCCCGACGCCCATAGACGAAGCCGCCACTAACCGCATCTCTCAAGACGCCGACCTGCTTATGCAGGAATGGCAACAAGCAGTGGCGACCTTCACAGAGCTTAGAGATTCAACACTCCACCGGGTCCCGGAGTTGGGGCCCTTGTTTGGCCAACCGGATGGCGGAGTACAGCAGGAAAGGGTGGCGGAAGAAGGAACAGCAGAGCAGGGCACGGAAGCCAGCGGGGGAATGGAAGTAGAAACTGTTATTTGCGATTGACTCGCGGACGAGTCAAAGAATTGTGGCCGGGGCCTGTTGGGGCCCTTGTTTTTGGTTAAGTTTTGAACTTTTGGCCAAGACATTTTGAACTTTGACTCTTTTTGAGTTGCGGAATAAATACACATAGCAACCGCGACCGCGCCGCAGCGACCAGGAGTTGCGGAGCTACCAAGGTAGCGCGGAAGCACTTGATAGTTGGAGATCGAACAGAGATAAGTGCAGATGAAAGAAACACAGCAGGAAACAGAAAGTGGAACACGCAGACATCAGAAGAGAAGTTGGGAAAATCCAGAGTGAAGACATAGAGAAGCTGCCAGTCGCGAGGAGCGGGTGAATAAAAGGCGATCACCCGGCTGAAGAAGGGGATTATTGTTGAGGGTTGAATGGATGCGAGAGAAGTCGCGAGGATCAAGACCTGAGGAAGGATGCACAGAGAAGCTGCGGAAGAATCATGCTTGTTCTTCCTATGGTTTCTTACTTTCTATGTGCTTCCTTTCTGTTCTCAAACCCATCTGTATCCGACTTGTGAGTTATCAGAGAAGAGAGTTATGTAATAATGTATTCGGCCAGAAGAATAATATAAGGGAGGATTGTTGTCTCAATACGTTGTTCATGCGTTGTAATGTGTTTACACTGATTTAAAAATTTTAAGTTGCGACTGTCTGAATACTTAGTTAGTGATCTTGCATGTGTAATTTGGTATATGTAATGGATGCACTTTCTTTCTTTGGTTGCGGGTTTATTCCTTACCAGTGATCTCATCCCCTTATGCATGTGGTTGCGGCACGCCTCGGGTGAGACGCACTGCTCTCCAAGAGCAGGGTGAAAATGCCGGCGTGTTCCTAGACTACACCGGACCCCTTGTTGGCCACAACCCTTGAACCTGGGTCTTGCCCGCGAGACCTGACTTTTCGCCAACAGATATAATCATGTGTTTGCACAGGTAATTTCTGAAAGAATTTTTTTCATACACGGGACAATTTCAGACTCCTGCTTCCTTCCCCATAAGAATTTTGACTGCTTCCTGTGGTCAACAATCTCAATCAACTAGCATTCGCAAACAAAACTACATAATGGATATAAAATCTTACGACTTGCCCATTTCCAAATAAAATATACTACAATATGAAGAACCAGAGCATGGATCATCTCCCAACAACAAATCCACTACTTCTTCCATAAAATTCCTCATGGGAAGTAGATGGATGGTGCAAAGCACTGCTATTTTAAGCACCCTAATCATGCTCTCCTTGTAAATATCAGGTATCCTACTATCTATCACCTATATATCACCTCAAATGTGCTTTCTCTAGTAGAAATTCTACAAGAAATCCAGTGAAGAATGTCCTTGTTCTCCCCAAAATTTGGCTCTATAGGTTGTCTGCCAGTCACAAACTCCATCAGCACAACCCCGAAGTTGTATATGTCACTTTTTTCGCTCAACTTATATGTACAGGCATAATATGCAACCCACAATCACATATTATCAGTTACTTTCATTCTTCTAAATTGTTAGCATTTCATTTGTTTTTGGCTACTCTAAAACATTACTATGTTCAACCCTTTTACAAAGAATGAAAGATGGATTACCTGGAGCAATGTAGCCATGAGTGCCAACAATAATAGTTGTAGAGTGTCCCCTTCCACAATATTGATGGATTTTTGCAACTCTAAAATCAGCTAAGCGCAGCTCTTAATATTCATCTAACAGTATATTACTGGATTTGACATTTCTGAGAACAATAGCAGGAACACAGTCATTGTCAAAATAAGACAATCCATGAGCTATTCCAAGTGTTATTTTATAGCGTGTCTACCAATCCAATATTGGACTGGTTGTGTGATGCAGTCTGTCCCACAAACTTCCATTCTTCATGTATTTGTATACAAGGAGGTGTGAATCTATGCTAGAAATGCAGCAGTAGAGTTTCACTATATTTTTATGTCTAATAGAGCCTAAGGTTTCAACCTCCATCTTTAATCGTTGATATTTGAGTGCCTCTTTGTTGTGTTTAAGCATGGTGGTATTGTTTTTGGTTTAGAGCTCCTTTACAACAATAACTTCTCCATCCCTTAACTCTCCTCTGTATACCTCTCTATATCCCACACTACTAGTCACGTTCTCTTCCTTCAAGCAATGGATAATGTCATCGTCAGTGACCTTCATATTGTAAAAGGATTTCATATCCCAAGATAGGGCTTCCATACTATCTCGATCAGGGATTCTATACAAAAGGTAGATGATAACAAGAATTAAGAGTGCAGCTGCAACGAGAGTACACACAATGATAAGTTTCATATGGAATATTCTTCTGGAAGAAGAAGGGCATGGATTTAAGAAATATGAACTGAATTTGTTTTCACATAGCCCGGGGTTTCGAGAAAATTTATGGTTTGCTGCCACGTAAATCAGTTGCGCTGGCATAGGCCATGTCAACTGATTGTTGGAAAAATCAAGCAAGTTGCGCTTCAATGAAGAAAGGCTCGTTGGAATCTGACCACTTAGCTAATTGTTGAATAGGTTTAGAGAATTGAAGACTTGTATGGATCCCAATGATGCAGCGATAGTATTGTTCAATGTATTTCCAGCAAGATTTATTTTAGCAAGAGCCCCGTAGAGCCCTAATGTTTGAGGCATAGGGCTAGATCCTGCACGTTATGCTGCAAAATCAGGATGTTCTGCATGCTCAAATTTCCAATTTCAGCAAGCAATTCACCAGATAGCTTATTATTGCTTGCATATACTCTAGCCAAGAGTAGTGCCTACCCAATTTCTAGAGGCAAGCTTCCTAAGAACTGATTGTTTTGGATGAAGAGTTCAGATAGATTTTTGGCCTTGTTGATTCCTTAGCCTATTTTTGCCTCAAATCTATTGAAACTCAAATCAATTAGGGTGACATGGGGTAATCCCTAGACACCAGATGGTACCATGCCTGTCATATTGTTATTTCTTACTAGAAATCGATTGAATTTTGAACAAGCCCCATATGATTTAGGAATCCCCCCTGTAAAGACATTTTGTATAACAATAAAGTAAACCAATTGACCCCTTTTAGATATATCAAGGGGAAACATTCCAGTGAGACCACTCTATTATACATCTATGGTAGTGAAATCACACAAACTACCAAGGCTTTGTGGTATTGGACGAGTGATATTATTCTCGTACATAGATATATCTACCAGATACTGGAACTCGACAAACTCATTGGGTATTTCTCCTGAAATGTTGTTTGCATAGAGGTGAAGAGACTCTAAATTTTGAAAGCTTTCAAGCTCGGAGAATGTCCCATTGGAGCAAGTTCTTAGAGGCATCAAATAACCTCACAGACGTGAGGTTTCGAAACCCTTAAGGGATCTGTCCTATAAGATAATTATAAAAAATATCTTATTCATATAGCTTCGTATTCATGGTGTTGTGTTAAATAGTGAGGCATGAATCAAGCTATAAATCAATGGTATTGAAAAATACCTTATTTTTGGAAGTTAAAGTATCAATGATATCTTGATATACAAATTAATGTGTGGATTTTCTTCTAATAGGGGTAGCTGTGTGGATAATTGTATGGGAACGCACTGGAGGGGAATAAAATTTTCAAATCAATGACTTGCAACTCTTAATAAAACATTTAATACAATATTTACCATCTCCTCATAATTGCAGGATATCGATCCCTTACAAGTGTGTACTAGAAATGTAATTTATTAAGCCTCTGTGATTGTTGGGTGACATTGTAGCTTTATTTTAAGAGCCAGTATATGGAAATAGAGTGTATTTTTGTGCATCAGTGAAATTATAACATTACTATGTTTTGAATGTCATTGAGTAAATTCTCCAAAGTCATATATTTTTCTTTTAGGATTTTGATTGGATTTAATTTTTACATCTGGATAGACCACTTTGCATAAAATGATGAGCTTACCCAAGATCTTTGAAGAGCACTAGTTTAACAAAAATCCAAGTTTAAGATTGATTCAGGACAATAATACTGATATTGAATCATTGACCTGTAACTTCTTTAGATGAATGAAAGAGAGTTACAATTTTAAGTTTGCAAAATGTTCTTTGTATCTTTTATCATGAAGTAATCATTTTTAGAATTCAGTTGTTGATGACAGTTGGAGTTTGTGTGAAAGTTTGAATGGAGTACTACCGTATCTAAATAGAAATATCGTATGTGATGCTTGGCTTGTACAATTAGCACATTACACTTAGATCAATTTAAACAGATTTTATACAAAAGTAGTGGAAATGGGATTGAATGCAGATTTGTGATAGTATTAGTGGCTTATTTTGGAGATTGATTATGGTTTGTCGAAGAGCTTGAGTCCAGATTCCTAACAATTAGGTTTTTCCTCTTATTTTTCCATAATTAATATTTGTCTTTCAATTATCAATGATATTTTTCCTCTTAAATAGGGTTTGCTTTAAGTAGAACTCCAAGATTGGTGTTTTCCCAAATTAGGATTTCATTTCTAGTGAATGCTTTTAAGTGCGGGAATAGAATAGGGACTGTTGCTAGTGCAAGAATTTAAGGCATGAGCAATTTTTAGAAAAAAATAAATAAATAAAATAAAAAAAATAAAAAATAGGGTTTTCTTTTGCAAGTCACCAGACTCTTTCTGTGACATTTCCAGTTCTATTTCTCAAAGTCCACGATCCCCAAATTGAAATTTAGTTGTTGTTTCATTAATACACCCTATACCATTATTTCACCCAAAAAAGTTTAAGGTAGATGCCTTGAAGGTTCTGGCAGATACCTCCATGAAACATACATTTTTGCATTGTGTTCAACTCTATTTTTGTTTCTCCTTGAACCCTTCTAAATGGCGGATCATGCAGTGGAGACCCTTCTACCTCTAAAACTTCGAGATTGTTCATTTTGAGGTAAGTATTCTATCCCACATCTCCTTATCCTCAAATCTGTCAACTGAGTCAAAAATCCAAAGGAATCGGGTAGGTATTTCAACCCTGGGAAATCCTCGATCATCAAATTTGGCAATTGAGTCAACATACCAAAGGAATCTGGAAAACATTTCAACTCCGGTAAATTATTTACTATCAAATATTCCAATCGACTGAAGATTCCAAAAGAATTAAGAAATAATTTAAATTCTAGCACCCAAAAAAGGTTAGGGTAGATGCCTTGAAGTTTTTGGCAGATACCTCCATGAAACATACATTTTTGCATTGTGTTCAACTCTATTTTTGTTTCTCCTTCAACCCTTCTAAATGGCAGCTCACGCAGTGGAGACCATTCTACCTCTAAAACTTCGAGCTTGTTCATATTTTGAGGTAAGTATTCTATCCCACATCTCCTTATCCTCAAATCTGTAAACCGAGTCATTTTTAGAATTCAGATGTTGATGAAAGTTGGAGTTTGTGTGAAAGTTTTAATGGAGTACTACCATATCTGAATAGAAATATCGTATGTGATGCTTGGCTTGTACAATTAGCACATTACACTTAGATTATTTTTAACATATTTTATACAAAAATAGTGGAAATGGGATTGAATTCAGATTTGTGATAGTATTGGTGGCTTATTTTGGAGATTGATTATGGTTTTTCAAAGAACTTGAGTCCATATACCTAACAATTAGGCTTTTCCTCTTATTTTTCCATAATTAATATTTGTCTTTCAATTATCAGTGATAGTTTGCCTCTTAAATAAGGTTTTCTTTCAGTAGAACTACAATATTGGTGTTTTCCCAAATTAGAATTTCATTTCTAGCGAATGATTTCAAGTATAGGAATAGAACAAGGAGTCTTGACTGGTGAAAGAATTTAAGGCATGAGAAATTTTCAGACAAATTAGGGTTTTATTTTGCAGGTCCCCAAAATATTTCTGTGACATTTCCAGTGCTATTTCTCAAAGTCCACGATCCCCAAATTGACATTTAATTGTTGTTCCATTAATACACCCTATACCATTATTGCACCCAAAAAAGTTTAGGGCAGATGCCTTGAAGGTTCTAGCAGATACCTCCATGAAACATAGATGTTTGCATTGTGTTCAACTCTATTTTTGTTTCTCCTTCAACCCTTCTAAATGGCAGCTCATGCAGTGGAGACCCTTCTACCTCTAAAACTTCGAGATTGTTCATATTTTGAGGTAAGTATTCTATCCCACATCTCCTTATCCTCAAAGCTATTAATTGAGTCAAAAATCCAAAGGAATTGGGTAGGTATTTCAACCTTGGGAAATCCTCGATCGCCAAATTTTCCAATTGAGTCAACATACCAAAGGAATCCGGAAAACATTTCAACTCCGGGAAATTATTTACCGTCAAATACTCCAAGCGACTAAGGAGTCCAAAAGAATTAGGAAAACATTTAAATTCTGGCACCCAAAAAAGGTTCAGGCAGATGCCTTGAAGGTTTTGGCAGATATCTCCATGAAACATACATTTTTGCATTGTGTTTAACTATGTTTATGTTTCTCCTTCAACCCTTCTAAATGGCAACTCACTTAGTGGAGACCCTTTTACCTATAAAACTTCAATATTGTTCATATTTTGAGGTAAGTATTCTATCCCACATCTCCTTATCCTCAAATATGTCAACTGAGTCAATAATCCAAAGGAATCGGGTAGGTATTTCAACCCTGGGAAATCCTCGATCGTCAAATTTTCCAATTGAGTCAGCGTACCAAAGGAATCCGGAAAACATTTCAACTCCGGGAAATTCTTTACTGTCAAATATTCCAACCGACTGAATAGTCTAAAAGAAATAGGAAAGCATTAAAATTCCAAGAAATCGAAAAGCAACAAATTCTTCAAGCTCCTAATATAAGCAATCAAAGGTGGAAGAATTTCCAAGAAACGATCCCCTCCTAATTCCAAAGATTCCATCTTGGACAATTTTCCAATAATTTTTGCAAGAAATCCATTTAACATCGTTCCAGACACATCTAATTTGAATAGGAACTGTTGATGAGCCACTTGGGGAGGAAATTCCTTCACATTTCTATAACCTTTCAAATCTAAAGGTTTCAGGGTGTTAATATTTTCAAATGCTTCATTTGAGATGGAAAAAATTGAGCAATCGATTTAAGTGCTTTAGGCCGAATATTTATATGGATATTAAGCTTTAAGACAGAGAATGAATACTAAGCTTTGAGACAGAAGATTGTCATTTAAGTTCAAGAAATAAAATTGAGTCAAATTTGTAATAGAAACATGGAACTTACCAGAAAAATTGTTAATCGATAAGTCCAGACATTGCAAAGAGGTTGCTCTCTCGACCTCTTCTCTCTTCACCACAAGCACCCCATTCTCATTTTCTTCTCGTCCCCCACTCCCAATTTCTCCACTAGGAGCTTTGCCTCAAAGTATGATTGTTGTGGAAGAGCCACACTAATATGGGGACTCCTTGCGAGATGATCTCTAGTATTTATTTCCAATGGCAATGGCTCACGTGTGCACCCGCGTCAGGATGCCCTAATATTTCTGATTGAGGAACCCAACCAAAAAAAACCAAAGCCCTACACTTAGAGTGATCGCCAACATGATTGTACCTTTGAATGAAGGTTCGAAAATCCGATGGAAGGGAGGAAATGAAAAAGCTTCATCCATGTCTTCAGGGTTGATTTCTTCATCGCTGCCAGGGTGGAGAGAGCGATATGGCTGCTAAAATCCTAACTAACCAAAACTTACCCTAGCCAACAAAAATTTGCATCGATGTCTTCAAGGTCAGTTTCTTCATCACTGCCAAATTTGAGAGAGCGATATGGCCACCAAAATCCTAACTAACCAAAACTTACCCTAACCAAAAACAATTCGCATCGGACGACTGATAATGTTTCAATCGTCTAACACAAAATCGAACGGTCACAAACAATGTAGAGTGTCAGTTAGGAGAGTTGTTTTGAAATAAGGATGCCTTACGACGTAAATATAATTAGCTACTTGTTTTTATTGATTATTAGCCACCTGTGCTCTCTATCATTAAGTCTATCATTAAGTATTTATTTCATGTAATATTTTTTATTAATTTAGATAATAATAATATTTTAATATTATTATAATGTTTATTTTTTATTATTAAGGATATTTAAAAGCTTTTATTCTATACATTTTTAAGTCTTATAGTGAATACAACATATACTAAATAATAGTGCGGTAAATGGAAGTAGATGTATACATGAGAAATTTTGAGAATAAAAAGTTATCTCAAAGTGTGAAAACCTTAGCATTACTAGTTTTAATATGCAAACTATAAAATATTTGGCTATATTTTTAGTAAAAATATTAAAATGTATAATGATTTTATATAGTCTCTATGAAATCTTGACCATTTTTAAGGTAAAATTATTTTATAATATAAAATTTGGGTGAATCATTTTAAGAAAAAGGAAAATTGAAAAATATATATTTTTTTTGGAAAAATCATGGAAAATTAGTCCAATTGGGAATATTAGCTCCTAAAATTTAATTTGGGGATGATTTAGATATCAAAGTTACTCTTGATAAAAGTTTAAAGGAAAGTGTTTTTCTTATGTAGGATTCAAATAAAGAAGTATGAAGGCCTCTTGTGCACTATGATATGTTGGTTAGGGTTCTCACCCTACTTGCATAGTTGCATTGGTCGAACATGGATTAGTGGATTAATCACTTAAGTTGTTTAGTCATGTAGAAATTATACAAGATGCATGTATATTACCGGACTCCCCTGATCTAACAAATTAACTTATGTTAAATACACAATCCTTCCACTTAATTCTTTGCGGAAATTAAATCGCCAATTGCAAAACACATATGAAGCAAAATCAATCGCACATAAACACAATTGTTTAATGGGAAAGCTTAAATCTAAAAACCCCAACTATCATATATTATGTATATCAATGGATCATGTAATAATCTCATACAAATCTTAGTACATCAAGCTCTCAGTACAATCAACAATCATTACACACTATCATGCAGAAATTTCATATCTATGCACCAATTTCTTGCCTCTTGACAACCTGCCTCCACTGCGCAATCCCTGCTGAAGAAGACCTCTCAATGAATTCGAATTGGCCTTGCCTTGACTGCTCAATCCTCATTCTCATCTCCAATGTGTGTCAGATGCATTGAATGCATCACTATAGTCACAACAGATAGTCCATCTCACCCTTTCACCTATCTCTCCACTGGGTCTCCATTGGAACTGACATGCAAGTAGTTAACTGTTGTATTTGTTCTGTTGCAAGTGAGTCTCTAGTTATGAATTAATTAAATAATTAATTTACTAAACTCTCACTTGTGTATTCTCAATTAGAACTAGATATAACTAGCACAACTGAGTTAAACTAAATAACAACTCCCATAACTACTCTTCCAACTCTGTCACAACTTTGCCACTTTAGTTCTAACTGAGTCCTCCATGCATGAGTCACCAACCACCCTAGGAATTGCGTAATTCCTTCAGCCCACTGATTTTCCAAAGCTGTTCAAAGTGCTCCAAGAGAATAAGTTGATATTTATTGTCGGATTATTATTGATACCATAGGAAGGCCCGTCACCATATTTTCCTTACATAGAGTTTGAAGAGAGCGATAGTTTAAGTGACCAAATCACTCATGCCAAAATTTTCTCACATCATCATTATGAGCAACAAAAACCGAGGGAAGAGATGATGACCCAAAGCTGTCAAACTTATACAACCTTGTGGAATCATCAGCAATGCCAGTAGCTAAAATATGTTTAGGATCTTTGAGGTCCTTGATTACAACATCATGAGGTGAGAATTCTACTATTTTCCCTTCACCTAAATGAGTTATCTGATAAACAGAGAGAAGGTTGCATGAAAAGGTAGGAACACATAGTACATCATTAAACTGACCATTATCGAGATGAATGGTTCCAGATCCTACAACACTAAGAGATCTATCATCACCAACATAAATATGTTTGGTGTTACAATCATTTAAAGAAGAAAACATGGATTTATTTTTAGCCATGTGGTAAGAAGCTCCATAATCAATGAGCCACTCATGAGAAGGAGAAGAAGAAGATACATTTAATGCATAACCAGATCTTGATGCTTGACAACCACAAGCAGAAAGTGCCATGCCTGAAGATGAAGGTGAAGAGTGCTCCAAATTGATGTTGTGCTTCTTCATTGCTGCTTCTAAGGCTTCCATATTCTTGAAACATTTGGACTCTATATGGCCATCACGATTGCAAAATTTGCATTTTCTATTTGTCTTCTTCCCTTTGTTTTTATTTGCCTTATCATTTTGGTAATTTAATTTTTTAGTTTGTGGCTGAAATCGCTTGGGACGCTTGTTTGGTTTAGGACCATACTTTTTAGGATATTTCTTCTTGGGATTCTTTTGATAAGGTTGTTGTTGGGCTGCTAAGGCTTTCTTAGAAGCGTTTCTAGGAGTGATAAGACCAAGGTGTAAGAGCTTTTCTTGTTCTCTTATCAAAGAATCACAAAAGGAATAAAAAAAGGGATTCTTGTAGGTGGTTCCAGAGGAGATGATGACTTCTCTAGTGGAATGGAAGGTAGAAACAAATACAGAGTATGCAGGGCCAAGCTTAGCAAGAATGCAATAAATGAGGCTACCATCTTCCTTTTTGACCTTACAACCTTCTAAGAGAAGTCTAAGGGTCTTGAATTTGGACAAAAAGTCTTCAATAGAGGAGAAATTATTAGGGTCTAAAGTAAGAAACTCATTTTCAAGTTGGTGGGCCCTGATTTGATTTAGAATGCCAAAAACATTATTTAGCTTTTCTAGGGCTTTATTAGGGGTGTCAATGTCAAGGATGTGAAATCGAAGATCTTGAGCAATGGACATTCCTATCAAGCCTCATGCTTGATCTTGTTTATTTTCCAATTTAGGAACTTTATCATCATCGGAAGTTTTAGTTTCTTGACCTGTGGTTATTCTATAAAGCCATTTACTTCTAAGTATATCTACCATGTGAGGTAGCCATTGGAAATAATTGGTGTTGTTAAGAATAATCGGGCATGCACTTTCCATTTTTTTTTTTTTTTAAACTGAAGCTGAGAAAATTTGAAACTAACTACTCCAATGTAAATATCTCAAAAAATTAGGCCTTTAAAAAAAAACGGCTCAAAAAATGGCTTCCAGATGAAGAATTTATGCCTTTTGAAAAATATGAGTTAAAGCTGCCGAATAGTTATGGGAACGGGATGAAGTGCGGCTTTGCAAAAAAAAATTCTGCTCCTTTGAATAAAAACTTTTTACAAAAGAAGCTTGAGAAGGAGACTTGAACCCAAGACCTCTATTCTCATAAACTAACCCCTCACCAAGTGAGATAGTAAAAGGATCACGTTATTGTATGTAAGGAGGAAGGGGTTTTTTTTTTTTAACTCTTCGGTGTGCGTGCCTTTTCCTGCACAAAAAAACACAAAAACTAAGAAAAAAAACGAAATGCAAAGCCTTATGGTAGAATGTTAGATTTTTGGTTAGCCTTACCGGCAACTATCACTTTTTTCACTATTTCTGATTTCCCGAGATCGTACAAAGATGCGGGGAAAGATAATACGTAGCAAAAAAATCCCTTTTCCTTGTTTTTGATTTGTTGAGATCGCATGGAGCGCACAAAAAAGAGCATACACAGAGAAGAGGGTATAGATCCAACAAATAAATAAAACCTTAATACCGAAAATAAACTGAAATAAACTGAAATAAGCAGAACTATTAACAAATATAACTGCAGAATAGATGCTTTATACCTCCAAATCTAGACTGACATAACTTGGGCAGCCAGAAACATTTTCACATGAAACGAAAGGTATTCCTCACTGTAACAGACACTCCAGACACAACCAAGCAGTTCTCCAAGCCCAAAAATGTTCATAAATAGTATATATACAAAAAGGCATTCGCATGCAGTCAAACTGGCTTCGGATTTTGATCAACAACAGACGCGGCCCTCAAAATAGCTCCGATACGATGTAGGAATTTACAGGGTAAGTTCCGTAGATCAAGAACCAAAGGTCACCGCTCACAAATAGATCACAAATTAGTACACCTTGTTGGCTTCTAAAAATAGAATTTATGGCTTTTATTCTTGCTGGATCTATCCTAATACCTTCCTTTGAAATTATGTGTCCAAGTAGTTTTCCTTCCTCTAGTCCAAAAATAGTTTTTTAGGATTTAATGATATACCAAATTTCCTACACTTAATGAAAAATTTTCTCAGATGATCCAAATGTTGTTAGGTCCCTATATCAATAGTATAGTCCCTTATTATTATTAGTGTAACCCCCTTATTGTTATTATTGTACCCTTGTAACCCCCATTTTGTTATTATTGTGCCCTTAAATTATTATTGTTAGGTCGGCTAGGATTACATTGTGGCCCACTAGGATTACATTATGGCCACATGGACTCCTATATATAGAAAGGGGGTTTTGTAAATTGTATCATCCAAGAATTGTTCATTTATGTAATGTATTGGAGGTTGCCCCCTCGAAGTGGCTTATTTCTAAGGCGTTGATATCTCTTTCTTCTCTTTTTGGAGCTGGTTACACAACATTTGGTATCAGAGCTTTGGATTCTAGGGTTTCGCTGCTCCAAACAGGTCATCGTGGCATTTTCGCTATAACTTTTTTCTACGAAGTTTCAAGAGCTGAAATTTTTAGTGTGCGAAGATGAAAGCCTAAGGAATATTTTCTAAAAATTTCAGAGCTTGGTGCTCAATGTTTTCGGAGATATGATCTATGGAAGTTAGGTCTTTTTTCAGGCTCCTAAACAGGTCATTGTGGGATTTTCGCTATAAAAATTTTTCTACGAAGGTTCAGAATCTGAAATTCGTATGGTGTGAAGCTGAAATCCTGAGTAAATTCTTCAAAAAATTTCAGAGCTTGGTTCGCAACATTTTCGGAGATATGATCTGTGGAAGGTAGTGCTTTTTCAGGCTCCAGAATTGCATCTCAAAGAGGTGATCGTGAGAAAAGTTCAATAAATATCTCTCTGGGCAGTGGATTTGAGTGCCGTAAAAATTGGTTGCAAGTACACGGACTGTAGTTTCTTGGCTATCAATTTCAGAGACAAATGAAAAAACTGTGACACGTGGAAAGTCGTACAAGTTCGCTCTACTGAACCAGTCCAGAATTAGGTCATTGTGGGAGATTGGACACAACTTTTCCTTGGAGAATCCAAATTAGGTCAGACCTGTGGAATTTGAAAGAAGATTCAAAGGGCTACTACAGGGTTGAATTTCAGATATTGAAGATTTTCAATTACAGAGATAATTCACTTTCAATGTCTGTACACTGAGAAAAATGTGTGTATTTTTTTTTTCGAATTGCATAAGTATTGTTTGAAGAATCAATTTGAATTGATTCCAAGGGAATATTGTAGAATAGATATCAATATTGGGTTCTAAAAAATTCCCCGTAAAAATAATTCAACACCCATTAAGCCTTTAGAAGGCTCTACTATGACTCATCAATATGAAGAATTGCAACATGATCTATCGAAAATACTGAGAAACCGTGCAACAAATTTCACTCTGTGAAGCGACAAAAATGAAATGGAGGTTTTGAAGAAAGGTGTGGAAGAGAACATGGATGGCATGAGCTAAGATGGAAAACATGAAGAATGATCAAAAAAAAACATCGAAGGTTCGACAAAGTTGATACAAGAACGGTTTCCTAATGGTGAAAAGATAGTAGAAGAACCTCATGATGAGAACAAAATCAATGTTAATTGTGATTTGATAAACTCTAATGTTGGCGGGAAGAACCACCATATTCCAAAAATAGATATAAGGAAGTTTGATGGAAAGGATCCTGTAACATGGATACTACAGGTGGAGCAATATTTTGATCTCCATAACGTACAAAACACACAAAAGGTACGCATTGCAACTTTACATTTAGAACAAAATACATTTGTATGGTATCAATGGCTTTGCTCCCGTAAAAATTTTTTCACTTGGTCAATTTTTACGGAGGAAATGATAGCACATTATGAGGATACAAAGAGCAACACCTTCTTTAGCCAATTGATAAATCTCAAACAAAAGGGTTTAGTGGGGCAGCACATTGAGGACTTCCAAAAATTGAATATAAGGGTAACTAATATTCCAGAGGAACACAGGATTGATCTCCTCTTAGGTACTCTAAAGGATAACATCGAACATGAAGTTCGTGTTTTGGAACCTGATTCATTGGAGAATGCATTTAGGTTGGCAAGAAAAGTTGAATGTAAAATTATGGCGACGAGGAAGCCTACCACTCAATTCTATAAAGAAGGAAGTGTTTCTACGCCTAGATTTCCACAACCTACAAGGTTGACACCACAACAATTGGAAGAAAAAAGAGCAAAAGGGCTTTGCTACAGTTGTGATAGCAAATACACCAGAGGTCATAAGTGTGCTAAAAAGAAATTATTTTACATAGATTGTGAAGAAGAAGAAGAAAATGAACAAGAAGAGGATACACACCAGGAACCAACCATAGAAGAGGAAGAAATGAATCCGACCATATCATGTAATGCACTCGCAGAATTACCACTCCGCAAACTCTCAAGATAGCGAGACAGATCAAGAAGAAAAAAGGTAATAGTGTTGATTGATTCGGGTAGCACCCATAATTTTATTCATTGTAAGGTAGCCAAGGAATTAAATTGTTTCCTATAGCCGACACTGTAATGCCAAGTGATGGTTGCGAATGGAGGAACTATAAATTGCTCCGGGGAAATGCCATAATATCAAGCTAACCATGGGGGAATATGTATTGACTAGTCCAATGCTTTCCATTCCTATGGGAGGTGCCGATGTTGTACTAGGAGTACAATGGTTACAATCTTTGGGGACGGTAGCTTTTAATTTTCAAGAACTTTTCTTGAAATTTTTTTTCGAAGGAAAGGAAGTCGAATTACTGGGGTATTGAAGGGAAGCCAGGGAAGGATAATAAGCTCTAATGTCATGACAAAGCTTCTAAAGAAAGAACAACGAGGCATAATTGCACAATTATGCTCTCTAGAAGTTCCCGACATCAAAATCATCTATTTCTCGCGGATCTCCAACAAGTCTTGGACAATCATTCCAAGGTATTTGAAACTCCCAAAGGACTCCCACCTATTCGTGATCATGATCATGCTATTCATTTGATTCCAGGAATTTTTCCTCCAAACATCGTGCCTTATAGATATCCTTACTTCCAAAAGAGCGAAATTGAACGTATGATTGCGTAAATGTTAGAGGCGGGTATAATTCAACCTAGTCAAAGTTCTTTCTCTACTCTCGTAGTATTGGTACACAAGAAGGATGGATCATGGCGAATGTGTCCAGATTATAGGGAGCTCAATAAGCTCACCATTAAAGACAAATTTCCCATTCCCGTGATTGATGAATTATTGGATGAATTACATGGAGCAATTTATTTTACCAAGTTGGATCTTCGTTCGTGATATCATCAAATTAGAATGAAGACCGAAGATATTCCAAAAACAAGCATTTCGAACTCATGAGGATCATTATAAATTTTTGGTCATGCCTTTTGGCCTTACCAATGCACCTTCTACATTTCAAGGGTTGATGAATTCCATTTTCAAACCCTTCCTTAGAAAAATTTGTGCTAGTATTTTTTTTGATGATATACTAATCTATAGCAGGGTCTTGGAAGGATCATGTTGAACATGTTGACAGTGGTGCTCAAACTATTGCAGGAGAAACAATTATATGCAAAAAAAATCCAAATGTTTCTTTGGAGTACAAGAGGTGGAATATCCGGGTCATATTGTATCTCACGAGGGTGTTAAAGTAGACCCTAACAAAATTAAAGCCATTAAGGAATGGAAAGTCCCGACAACCATAAAGAAGTTGCAAGGATTTCTCGGGTTAACAGGGGTATTATCGCAAGTTTGTTAAGAATTATGGGAGAATAGCAAAGACCTCTAACAACATTATTGAAGAAAGATGCATTTTCATGGACTCCCGAAGAAACTAAGGCCTTTGAACGTCTTAAAGAGGCAATGTGCCTAGCACCGGTATTAGCTACGCCGTACTTCACGAAAACCTTTATTGTGGAATGTGATGCCTCAGAAATGGAATTGGTGCGGTTTTAATGCAAGAAGGAAGACCCATTGCTTTTGAAAGTCGTCCAATCAAAGGAAAGTATTTACGTAAAACCTATTTATGAGAAGGAAATGTTAGCAATACTGCATGCACTAAAGAAATGGCGAACTTACCTAATGGGAAGACACTTCAAGGTAAAAACCAATCATGATAGTCTTAAACACTTTTTGGAACAAAGGCTATCGTCAGAGGAGAAGAAAAAATGGGTCACAAAGATGTTGGGTTATGAATTTGAAATAATCTACAAAAAAGGAAAGCTTAATGTTGTTGCAGATGCACTCAAGAAAGGATGAAGAGGTGGAAGCATTGCTTTGTGCCATTTCTATTATCCAACCGTATTGGATAACCGAAGCAAGAGATGAATGGAAGAAGGACAAAGATGTATGGACACTCATCCAAAATTTGCAGCAAGAAGATCCTAGTACATCCGATACATTTAGTTGGAAAAAATGATTCCTTATGGTACAAAGATCGCTTATATCTTTGTTAAGAATTCCCATCTAAAACAAAAGATTCTTCTGGAATTGCACACTTCTCCTTTAGGAGGACACTCGGGATTTTTAAAAAATTACCACAGGGTGAAGAAAGAATTTTGTTGGGATGGCCTTAAATCTGATATTCAAAAGTTTGTGGCAGAATGTTTGGTTTGCCAGCAGAATAAAGTGGAAACAATTAAGATCCTAGGACTTCTACAACCTTTATCCATTCCAAGTCAACGTTGGGAGGAGATTTCAATGGATTTTATCACAGGTTTACCTAAGTCCGAAGGAAAGAGTGTCATCATGGTGGTAGTTGATAGACTTACCAAGTATGCACACTTTTGTGCATTATCTCCTCCATTTAAAGCAAGTACAGTTGCTACTACATTTATGGACAGAATTCAAAAGCTACATGGAAGCCCAAGGGTTATTGTGAGCGACAGAGATCCCATTTTTTACTGGAAATTTTTGGACGGAGTTATTTTCTTGTTTGGGTACTCAATTAGCTCATAGCTCATCTTATCATCCTCAATCTGATGGTCAAACTGAGATAGTAAATATATGTTTGGAAGGATATCTTCGTTGTTTTGTATCTGATAAAAAAACACAATGGGTCAAGTGGTTACCTCTTGCTGAATGGTGGTATAACACTTCCTTCCATACTGCAGCAAAAATGACCCCATTTATGGCACTTTATGGATATCATCCACCATCCATCACATCATATTTAAGAGAAAATTCGAAGGTTCAAGCAGTGGAAGATCATATCGAGCATCAACAAGAAGTTCTCCAACTCTTAAAGGATAACCTGACTTTGGCACAAAATCGTGAAACAACAGGCAGATCAACATCGCAGCGAGAGAAGTTTTGATGTAGGAGATTGGGTATTTTTACGGCTACAACCATACAAACAAATGCCCCTCAAGCAAGCTAAGAAGGATAATAAATTATCGCCAAAGTACTATGGTCCTTACAAGGTGTTGCAAAAGATTGGTACTATGGCATACAAATTGGAGCTTCCTGCTTCTTCGCGAGTACATCCAGCTTTCCATGTTTCATGCTTAAAGAAGGTTATAGGTGAAAATCTTCCAGTTCAAACAATATTTCCAGAACTTGATGAGGAAGGAAAAATCATATTGGAACCTCAAGCGGTCACGGAAACAAGAACTCGACAACTACGGAATCGATCAATTTCAGAGTATCTCATCAAGTGGAAGAACTTACCCACTGAAGATTCTACATGGAAGGATGAGAATTTTATACAGAAGCACCCAGAGCTACTCAAGCGTTGAGGACAACACTTTTTTGAAGGAGAGGGGCATGTTAGGTCCCTATATTACTAGTATAGTCCCTTATTGTTGTTAGTGTAACCCCCTTATTGTTATATTGTACCCTTGTAACCCCCATTTTGTTATTATTGTGCCCTTAAATTATTATTGTTAGGTCGGCTAGGATTACATTGTGGCCCACTAGGATTACATTATGGCCTCATGGACTCCTATATATAGAAAGGAGGTTTTGTAAATTGTATCATCCAAGAATTGTTCATTTATGTAATGTATTGGAGGTTGCCCCCTCGAAGTGGCTCATTTCTAAGGCGTTTATATCTCTTTTCTTCTCTTTTTGGAGCTGGTTACTCAACAAATGTTCATTATTTTTCTTAGAAAAAACGGTAATATCATCTAAATAAATAACCAAAAATTCATGTATTTCCTTAGCAAAGGCTATATCCATAGCCCTCTGAAAGGTAGCTCCAGCATTCATCAAACCAAAAGACATTTTCACATACATGAAAGTGCCCCATGGAGTGGTAAAAGTTGTTTTGGGTTGGTCTTCCTTTTGGACAAGTATCTGGTTATATCCAGAAAAACCATCTAATAAAGATATCCTAGAAGAACCAACTACCCTTTGTAAAATATGGTCCATTTTGGGTAAAGGGTAATTGTCCTTTAAAGACACTTTATTAAGATTTCTGAAATCTACACACAATCTGATTTCACCAATTTTCTTTCTTATAGGTACTAAGTTAGAAACCCAATCAGAATATTTGATTGGTGCAATGATTTAGGCATCATACATGCATTTAACTTCTTTTTCAATCAAAGGTAATAGGACAAGATTAATCCTCCTCAATTTTCATCTAAATGGTTTCTGATCATCTTTTCTAGGAATTTGTTGTGACCAGCAACAACCCCCCTTTTATTTAATATTAGTAATAATAATAAATAAATGAGGACCCTTAGTTAAAAATCCAAAAAAATCAATTAGGATTTGTTTGCCTTTTCAAATAAAACTTTCTATCATAAACCTATAGAAATCCCTTAGAAAGAATATTAAGAAACACTTAAGTTTATGATAGATTATAATAAAATTTCTCTTTAAACAAGATAGTGCATCCATAACAAAATGGTATATATCTTTTATAAAACACATTGGTCGCAGATCGCATAGCGCAGAAAACAGAAATGATTAATGAATATCTTTTGCGCTCTTTTCAATTATGCGCTTTTGTGATTTTGCGATATGCGCTTTTGCGATTTTACGATATGCGCTTTTGCGATTTTGCGATATGCGCTTTTGCGCTATTGCGCAATTTCTGCTTTTGCGCTATCTTCATAACTGCGATCACTTCATTTTGCGATATTGCGACATTGCGACATTGCGATATTGCGCAGCAAATCGCAGATCGCAATGTCGCAGATTCATGTAGGCGCACTATCCCAAGGCAATCTTCCCATATGTCAAATCCGTTATGCGCTTTAATGATTAAATTAAATGATTGGATTGATTATTAATGGTAAATGAGATTGTGTTTGGATTGAAAGTCGTTTCACAATTAAAATATTATATTTCATCCGCTTTCACATTTAAAACAGTCTCATCACCTTTCTTATACCATTACTCTCATTTACTCGTAAAATGCAGGCACGAAGGAGCAAACGTCTATACAAAGCTTCCACTAAACACTATGGGTAAGAAGGAGAAGAGCTCAAATTCTGAAAACAAAGAAATGGCTTCGCTATATGCAGACACCGCCTGTAATAAGGATGCCGATATATCCACTTGGGAAGGAATGTATAATATGTTAGAAGAAGAAAACCCTGTGGTGATAAAAGTTGTAGCTACAGCAGGTTCCAAGAATACGTCTGAAGCAACCCTTAGAGACTTGGCTTGCTCATTTCTACATAGAATAGCAGCCAGGCCAAGGATTCTCCCATATACAGACATGGTGAGATAGGTGCTGGATAGCACCGATATTTCAGACAGACAATTCAGAACTCCATCTGAAGAGCTAATCGGGTCATTCACCATAGAAGATCTGAGATTAATGTATAAGTTGCCAGAACCTCAGGCGACTTACAACAAACAATTCATGGAAGATTTTTCCAGAGAACATGAAAATTTGGCAGAATGCACAGAGTGGACCAAAAGAAGTGAACCATTGAAGAAAAACAAACAAGGTATGTACAGCACGGGTTCACTTACCTCTCCTTATTGTTTTACTGCTGCCATGTTATGCAGGCTTTTTGGAAAGCCTGACATAAATATGATCTTACCCGAATGGCTTCCTTTGTTGAATGCGATTGTTAATTCTACAATTGTAGACTAGGCAAAAATCCTATCTGATAATTTGACTACTGCTATTTTTCACTACTGGTCTAAACGAAATGTTTCTCAGCGGGTTTATCCGCCTTTTTATTTATCTGCTTATGTCATGGACGCCATCTGCTATGTCTCGAAATTCCCTGTGATGGGTTGGAAATGGACTATCCACGATCCTTTGCCTATTCATGTGTACCATAAAGAACTATGGGAGTCTAAGTTTGTCCCCCATTTTTACCGAATTTGTCATGGAATAATGCTGCCATTGTACAGAACATTGTATAATAAGGATGCCCCAAGGTTATCCTCAGAAACAGAGGTTGATATTCTCCCCGTCGCAAGATGGTTTGGAGAAGAATTGTTCACTTATATTAGGGTTTTTGGAAGTTATGCTTCTCCCCATGTGTTACCCCTATATGTTCCAGATAGACTTGTAGCTCGGGAAATTTCTTATCAGACCTGTGGTCAGGGAGGTATAACAAAAGATTTAAAAGAAAAGAAAAAGGGCATTTGGCCACAATTTCCCTTAAAATGTGGAACATTTTCCCTGTTTGATATTGGTCATGCATTTCAAGATATAGGCAACATTACATGCCTACAGCTGTTCAAATTTTCGAGAAGGTTATTCGACCGAAATGATATTGTTAAGAATTTTACCAATGCAATCAAAGTAAGGGAATTTTCCGGGGAACAGGATATTTTTGATGATATGTTCCAAGCAAGAAATTCATTCAAAGAAGTTTTGAATTCAGCTCAAGCGCAGCTATCTCCAGAGGAATTTCAGGAATTCAAGCTTTATAGAGAGAGAAGACTAATTCCTATTCCTTTGGATAATCTACACTTAGAGCCCGCAAGGGAGAAAACTCCTAGTGTTAGTCTTAACGACAGTTCAAGTACAGGTAAATCTAAATCAAAATCTGACAGAGATTCTGAACATTCCAATAAGTCTAAAGAAAAGGAAGATAAAATGGAAGAATCCATTAAAGATTCTGCACAATCAAAAGAACTTACTCAACAGCAAATTTTGACTTCTCAACAGACAAATCCTCCTCCAACCAATGTACAGCAACATCCAGTCACCATTGAGTTAGACAAAGAATGAGAAACCTTTAATCAATTGATTAATGTAGAAGGACAGAATGTACAGACCCCTGTCCAGACAACCAAATTTTTGAACACAGGAACAAGCAACACAGTCACAGTGACAGAGCACATACCAATCACACCCTCCTCTGAAATTGTACTTAATGTAGAGGACATTCCTCCTCTGGATGTATTCTACAGCCCAAAATACAAAGCAGTAGTGAAGAGACAGAGGAAAAAGAGAAAAATAGAAAGTGAAATTGCTACTGAAGCAGAACAAGTAGATGTTTTCTGGAAAGATCCTGCCACAGAGCCTACTCATAATCTCACTAAGTTATCTCAAATAATAGGATATTATGCTTCTGCAACAATTGATAAATCATTTGAGATACAACTTTTGTTGAATGAAAAAGAATAACAGGTAAAAGCTTTGCAACAGCAATTGCAACAGGTACAGGCCAATAAGGAAGCACAATTGAAACTTGAAGAGTTACAACAACAACTTCAAGAAATGAAAATAGGACATCAAAAAAGCTTGGCTGATAAAGACAAAAAAATACAGATTATCCAAGATCAGCACAAAGATGATCCTAAGCTTCCAGAGTTTATTTCAGAAACTATCTCTTTAAACAATCAACTACTGCAACAAGAAGAAGTATTATGCCAAAAAGATATTGCAATGGAATTCTTTATGCCAAGAAAGTGATAAAATCACAAGTCATGCCGTAGATTTACGAAATGATTATGATTTAATTAATGAAAAGATCAATGATTATCTAGCATGGCAAAAGACAGAAGAAGGTAGGAAAATTGGTGCACCCATCATTAACGAGAACCATAAAGAAATGCTGTTTAATAATTGGGATGCACAAATCAGAAGGGCAGAAAGGGCAGCAGAGGAGGCATCTACAGTGGCAAACACTCTCACTGATTGTGTAAATGACAATTTACAAAAAGCTAACTTGATTTCTGAAACTGTTCCAGGTTATCTCCCACAGGCAAATCAATTGCAAACAGAATGGAGGCAAAAGGCAGAAGAAAGAGAAAAATCCATCCAAGGGATGACAAGATTGAATTGGGACTCATATTGGATGTACTTGGTGAAGCCACACAGTCAGCACAGTGCGCTTAATTGTATCATCAATGCTACAGAGAAGATTGCTCCTACGCTTGCCGACTCTGTCTTTTCAGGATAGTTGAATTCTGAAGTCGGTCAACCGCATCTTCTCAAAACTATGCTAGATGCCTGCAAGTTTAAAGATCAAATTCATAGATAGATAGATTTAGTTTTAATTTCACTGTATTTTAGCCTAGGAAAAGGACGGTCATTGAATTGAATCCTTAATTTTTGTAATAAACTATTTTTAGATTTAGTTAAGTAGTATTTAAACCCTTTTCATGCATTTAGAGAAGGGTCCTGGATCTTAATATTTTTGGACTTGGAGATTGCATTTCTGTACTCCATTGTCTTATATATTTTTAAAAAGGATCACATCTGGTGATTTTCATGCGGAATTATCTTTGAAGTGTTGCATTTTTGTACCTTGGAATTTGATTTTGCATCATAGTTACTGGATAGAGTATCAGATTGCATTTGAAAGTCCTCAAGATGAACAAGGTATTTCTATTTGTTCACTGTTGATTTCTTTTGTCTTATGATATTCGTTTTAAAATTTCTATCATTTATATGTATATTTGTTTTCACAACGCTTCCTTTTATATATCATTTATGAGTATAATTGAAACGTTATTTTTCATAATTACATGTAGATGGTATACAATGATGAATGCAATATGCTAATACAACTCTGTTTAATTTCTTAAACAGAGTTATCTTTATTTGTTTCTGCATATTTCAATTTAAATAATAATACATTTTCATGGTTATGGTTAAATTGGAACAATCTTAAGTTGTATTCACATTACTCGGGTTAGTGTTAGAATTTCTTTATCAGTATTTAGCTTAAATTAGATAGTTTTACTTCAGTTAATTTAGTCCCATTTCCACCCATCCAATCCAATCCATTTAGTTACAAGGAAACTGGTCCTTTAAATCCAGTCAGAGCCACCATACCAAACGGAAAAGGAGTTGTCTTAAGGTCCCGACCGGGTGGTTTTCCACGATGTTTGAAGCAGAGATTTTCTAGGCTTCAACAGAATCTTATGTTGAATTATGTTTGTGTCATATGATTTTAAATCTTCATAACTCCATGCAAAGACATCTTGGTATTCCTTTAAAAGTTCAATGTATCTTTCTTTTTCTCGAGGGGGTAAAGATTTTGAAAATTTAATCATTTTTGGTTTTGTTTTTGTCCCAATGTTACATTCTTCAATGTCAGACTTGACTGGTTCCATTTTAGGCTTTTTGGGCACATCATTGGAATCAAACAACTCCTCCAAAGGAGTTAAACCTTTAGGTAAAAAATTATCTTTTAAATCTAACATCTCAATTTCATCTTCAATTATTTCCTCTATATCTACCTTCTCTAAGTTATCTATGTCAGATTGAGTAAATACAGTGGGTTTGGTAAGTTTATGTGCATCGCTGTTATTTATTTCACAATTAACATCTAAATATATGTTATATTCTGAATCTAAATTACCATCTGTGTCTATCTTACAATTTTGAAATTCATCCTCATTATTCAAAAAATGATAAATTTGTTCATCTTCAAAGAAAATCTGCCAGTATTTGACATTGTCTAGGACAATGGGTCTATATTTAACTACAACAGTATATCTATGTCCTAGTTGAAAAGGTAAATTACATGTTCTAGAAAAAGTTGCTAGGCAATGTGCTTGCAAATTTTGACTTTTAGGAATAGTTGCAAACTTACATTCTAGTAAATCATCAACCAAATCAGTTGTTGCATCTCTATATATGGCTAATCTAGGATTATGAACAGAATATTTAGCATTTATTTGTTTAATGACTAATTCGGAATCTCCCATAATTAAAATTCTCTTACCTCCTAAATTTCTGATGATTTGGAGGCCTAAGATAAGTGCCTCATACTCTGCCATGTTGTTGGTGCATTTGTAGTTGAGTCTAAAGGCATGTCCTTCCAAATGACTGGTCTCAATGTTTGTGATCCACACTCCTAGCTTCTGCCCCTGACATGTTCACTGAGCCATCAAAGTCTAAGTGCCAAAGGGCTTCATGAAAAATATTATCAATTGTTTGGTTTAGGCTTTATGTCAATTAATTCAGTTTGGATTTCATTATTATCAGAGTTACATAAAATGAAAGAATCAAGATCAGTTGGTGTTGAGTAAATTGGGTAATTTATTGATCTCTCAGCACTGTTGACCATGTATTTCATTAAAGTTTCTCTATAAAGTTTCTTAGGTTGTCCAAACACTATTATGGTAGCATAGCTCATGTCTAATTGTGGAGATCCCTGCAACTTAGCTCCCCATGAGCAAGAAATAAGCATACCATATTTTGGTGGGATATCAACTACTACAATATCCATAACCATGCTTTTACCAGAATACTGAACCAAATTCACACATAAGTCTTTTATCAATCCTATGCATTTAACATTGCTTGAATCAAAAGAGAACAAATATTTATAAGGCCTTGTTATTTTTAAATTCAGAGTTTCCATGATAGATTTTGACATTAAATTGTGGGAAGCTCCTGAATCTAACATTGCATTGTGTAAAATCTGATCATGAATAGTAATACTAATAAAGAAGGGAGGAACTGATCCATTTGAATGCTTACCATTTACATCAAGGCCAAAAATTAATTTAGGTTGATCATCATTTAAATTAATAGAATCTTCACCATCATTCACATTCAAAGTTTCAGTAATTGTTGATTTATATAAGTCATTTTTTACCAATTTTGTCAAAGGAATTGGTATTTTTAACTTAGCTATTTCAGATTGAATATTAAATGATGATTGAGACTTACTAATCTAAATTAGTTCATCTTTACTGACAGTTACCTGAGTGGGTTTTTCATGAATTTCAGCAGATGTACTTTTATCTTGAGTTGTTCTTTTGTTTTCTATCTGAGTTTCTTGAATTTTGTTGTCTTTAGTTCTCTTTTCAGGGACAGATTCAGAGACAACAGAAGTTTTTTCATATTTTGAACTTTCAGCAGAAGTTTTGGTATTAACAGTTTTGGGATTTGCTGATTTAGAATCAGTAGGATTCTTCTTTGGATGAGGAATTGTTGATTTTACTGAACTAGGGGCTTTATAGTGTTGGCCTTTTGGGAATTATTCGAAGATTGGGCCACTTCTTCAGTGATGTCAACAATTTTTGGACTTGGTGATTTTTTGGGACTGGGAGGATTGGAATTTTGCTTTTTTTCCCTTGGGAGAATTTGCAAAATCTTTGTTTTTGGTGCTTCTACATTCTTTTTAGTTTGATTTTGAGAAGTGTTTTTTGTAGAGGTTTCATTGTTTTTTCTGTTTCTAAGGTTATACTGACTGTGAATTTCATTAATACGGAAGTTATAACCTTGTTTGAAATCAAAGGATTCACTATATTCTACTTTGAGTTGTTGAAGCTCAAAAAGTTCTTGATCCTCCTGAGTGAGGAAAATAGTGTTTTCTTCATCTATCCCCATTAATATATTGATGTTATCCCCATCTTCATCATTATTATGAGAACTCTCAGCATAGTTATCTTGGAATGGGGGTCTAATGTTTTGGTCTAGAGCAGTTTCTTTAGCTTTTCTAGGGTTATTATTTTTTCTAAAGTTGGGATTTCTAATTTGTGGTTGGTTATCCCATTGTGGTTTTCTCTCAATATTTTCTAATCTATCAACCACTCTTTCTAAATTTTTAGCAAGGAAATCTAGTTTAGTATCTGAATTTGATGTTTCTTCTTTGATTGTGACTCTCCTTTCATTCCTAAGTCTGGCTTTTTTGGCTAGAATATTAATTTCTACACCAATAGCATCTAATTGCATCTGTTCTAATGTTTCAACACTTCTTTCTCTTAGTTGGAAAGCCATATCTGGATCAAATCCATCAGGAAATTTAAGAAGTACAGAATAGGGTGTAGGTTTAAGATCAATAGGAATGGCATTATAAACACTTTTATACCTAGTGCAGTAATCCTGAACAGACTCATTTGGAGCTCTTTTTAAAGCATCAAACTCAAACAAAATTTTTAGGGGGTTCTTTTTCTTTTCCCATTTATTTAAGAATACTCTATGGAATGCAGCTAAATTAGCTATACTACCATCAGCTAAATTTTTAAACCATTTCTTAACCTCTCCTGTTATACTTTGAGCAAATAACCTCATTTGAACATCTGATTCATCTATTTCATAGATTTCATAATAATATGTTATTCTTGTAACATGTTATTGAGTAGTATATTGTGATTGGCCATCAAATAGTGGTATATTTTTCTGATTATATTGGGGCATATCATGGAGGTTTTGGGGTAATAAAAGGGTAGCATACCTCGCAGCCATGGCTTGAAGTTTTGCTGAACTATGAGGTACAATAGTAATGATAGGAGCAGTGCTGGATATGGTAGTTGATGAGCTGAAAGTTGTGCTTAATGAGCTTGGAAAAGAGGTTGTTATATATATGGAACTATTTGGAAATAAAGATGTAGTGCTTATAAAACTAATGGATGCAGTGGATTGAGTGAATGAGGGAAATAATATCCTAGGCTGCAAAGGCAACTTAGGACTAAATTTTTCAGTGGCTGAACTTGCAGTGGAATCTAAAAATGAAGTGACAGCATATAGAGTTGAATCTATTGTTGGAATTATTTTTGTGTGCAATTGAGAAACTGGAGGCTTAATATGAGATAATAAATGGGCTAATTTAATAGATTCATCAATGTCTTTAATCAGTGTAACATTAATCCTTTCTATTTGACTTTGAGATTCAGATTTATCTGATTTTCTTTTTGCTGAAATAATATTTTGTTTTGCTTTCAAGAAAGAAGTAAAAACAGGATCTATTACAGTATCTTTTAAATCAGTTTCAGATTTAATTTTAAACAATGATTGTTCAAACTTGAAATCAAAATCAATATCAGATAAGCTCACTAATTCTTTGGGTAAAGAATTAGCTTTTCTTAATGGTACTTTAGTTTCTAAATTGACAATTTGTTTTTTCTTTTTATATTTTCCAATCTGTTCTGGGTTATCTACTATAAATGCGAGCTTAGGATCCAGGTTAGACCTGGTATAATAGGTTTTCCTAGAAGCCAGAATGACTGTTTATGAATACCCACAACCCTTTAAAAATAATCTTAAAGTAAAAAGATAAATGAAAGATCTTCCTTTAAGACTAAATTTAAAACTGGAGATTGGTTAGTTCCCCAGTATGGTCGCCAGTATGTTATCACCCTAGTAATTTCTAAAGATTGTGGGCTTTTGATTTTTAGTTTAAGAAAACTAGGGGTAACCACAAACCTACTTTGGAAATTTAGTATCTAGCCTTCCTAAATTTCAAAGAGGGCTCTCTCTTTATGATTTAACTTTTTTTTGTTTAATGTTTTAGGCTAGTTATGATAGAAAAATTGGTTTTGGTTTTGAAATGTTTGGTGGAAAATAAGATTACTTTAAGACGAATTAAAGAGGGATATACTAGTTCATTGGGCTATGGAGTCAAAGTCTAGCAAGCAGAACTAGAAGGCAAATCCAAAAGGATGCTAATGTATTCAGGGCAAGGTAGATAACCCTCAGAGATTTTGATAGATTATTTTGATGAAATGGCTTGCTTCGGGGAAGGGCAATGAAGGATCCTGTGTTCCAGAAAAAGAGGAAGGAGGCAGGGGTCAAATGGGACTAGGAGCAATTAAGAATTCCTAAATCCAGAAATCAGCAGAAAACATTTAAATGATTAAGTAGTTAAGACAGGGAGTTTTTACACTAGTCCTGAAGTAATACTCTTGATTAATCATTAAGAATGTACAACATATATGAAATGTATGTAACTCAAAAAAGGAAACAATCACAGAAATAAAGTACTTTACTCTTCAAATTATCGCATGAATCCTGAATTATGAAGTCCAATTGGCTATTTTCCAGACTGTTGCTTTAAAATCAACACATGTGAGCCTCCAATGTACCAGAAAAATGTCTATAATGTTCTTAGCAATTTTATTCCACCCTAAACACTTCACCAACTGAAATATTTATACAAATGTTTATTAAAAATATCCTAGAGAGTTCTAGGAAATACAAAATATCTTCACACATTGAGAGGGACAGCTGCTTAACAACTTTAGCAATCTGTCTTCTTATCTAGAAAATATAGAACTAATCTTATCTAACAAAAAATGTTTGTTGAATAGTTGTCCATGCTTGTTGGCACATTCGTACCAGGTCTTGACCAAGATGTGTTACTGGGACTACATATTTGGGTAAATTTGTATCTCAGAGAGGCATTTCTTCTTTTTCTAGGAACTTTTCATGACACCAATTGTGAACTTCTAATAAGTTAAATTCTACTATTGGGTCTACAATTTTATAATCTACATCAACCAAGGGGATGATTTCTTCAGTAGACATTAGTGGCTGAAAGGGGTTAACAATCACAGTGGTTTTAGTAGTGATTGTAGGAGTAGATTTTGGGGCTTTTATTGCTTCAGACTTGGGAGGTTTGGATCCTCCAAGTTTGACAGGTTTGGAGCCTCCAAATTTAGGTGTCATTTGTTTTTTTGTCATTTTGAGATAAATAAAGAAATATTATACAGTTTTTTATAGTTGATATTTCTTCAACAGAGGGTAATCGAGCAATTTTATAGGCAAAGATGATGGCAATGGGAAATTCAGTGCTCAATTAGGAATTTAGGATATAGGCCATAGGTTTTAAGATAGAAAACACAGGTTTTCTAAATGACTGTGATTGTTAAAGGGAATTTTTAGATATTTTGTAGGTTTAAAAACCTTTCTGAGCCATGGAAATAATCTTTCAAGGGTCTCAGACTGAGAATTTGGCTTAAAAATGAGATTTTCTATAAACATCAACTTCTGGGAAAAAAATTGCGAGGGTTTGCCCTCTTTTTTCAAGGTTTCAGACACTAAGATGGATAAATTAACTCTTTGTAGCTTGATTGGTTCAAATTGGCGTTTTAAATAGTGAATTTTGCAGGTTGAAATGTCAAAAAATACCTTAAATGCAAGTATTTTGGTAGTCGAAAGGGTCTCTGCAATTTGTTGTAAGTCAAAGTTGGTTCGGTGGTTGGATCTGCGCAGGTGTTTATCAATATTGATTTGAGAAATCTACGATGAATAATGCTTTGAATGGGAATTCAAGGCTTCAAAATGTAGTGGAAAGCTTTGATAACAGCGGGAATATGTATAACCAGTCGGGTGTGACTTTTAATACTCTGAATACACATATAACGTCAATAAAACTTATAACAAAGGTTTTAACCTTTACCATAAATCTTAAAAACACAATAACTGTGAGTCAAATCACTAGCGGGAGGGATTTTTGTCTTTTAGATTTTTGAATGCGAAAAACCGGAAATTGTTTTCGCATTGGGTTTGGGCTATAAATGGTATTTGGAAAAATGAATGCGATTGAATCAAATTTGGACACGTCACAAGAGGCGAAAAAGGGAAAACCAACCATTTCGCGCTCATTTGGGCGTTTGGAAAATGTTTGGTTTGTGAGCGCGAAGATCATCATCCATCGTTGGATCATTGAGACAGGAGCGAACGACGAGGATTTGTTGGGAAGGTGCGGTCAATGGCATGGTGGGACTGGGGTCTCTTATGCGCTGGCGCAGTTTTAAAATGTAATAAAAACCTTTATAATATATGGCGAAGGTTTTATATATATAATGGGTTTATTGGTATATGGGGGATGCGCGTGAGGCGGGGTTTGTTAACCAAGGGTTTAACTTATGTAAAGCTTGGGGCTTTACATATCGGGGAATGAGTGATAAACCTTAGTCTCGTGTTTAAAACTTTTGTTTAAAAAGGAGATGCGGGGAAATATTGGCAAGTATATTGCAAAGGCATAGGGGTCATTTTTTTGTTTCTAAAGACATAAAATATGCCCGAAAGTCATACTTACATTTTTTATTTTATTATATATTTTTTAGACCATGGAGGGGTCTATAACCATAGGGGGCGGGAATATTTGTATATAGTTAGTTTTATGCCAAAGGGGGTATAATTGGGATTTTTTATTTAAACATGTGGATAATTAAATTTGGCAAAAATTCTTATAATAATGGGTTTTTGTGGATATTTAAATAAAAGGGGTTATAATAATAGCATAAGGTTTGTTTATAGGGATTTAATAAATAAATTAGAAGTTAATATGACCAAGGACAATGAAAAGCACCAAAATATATTTATATGACTAAGTAAAGTGATAATGTAAAAAAACAAAGCTTTATCATTTATAATTTGACCACTTTAACCTAGAATATAATATTTTTGGAGGGTTTTTATGTTTTTATGAATGAAGGAGATTAGTCAAAAGGGGATTTTATTTTTCATTAAGTAAAAAGGTCTTTACTTATGAAATTGAAGTGTAAATGGATGAATGTAAGGTAAATGATGATAATTAGGGATTAATATAGGTATTCAACACTTTTAATTCAACATTCATTGAGCCTTGGGTCTGGTCCCAACAGAAGTCAGAGAAATGCTCTTAGCCTCTTTGACTGAAATTCTAGAATGAAAAATAACTATATGGGATGGGAAATTAGTTATTTTTGCCTGGTGATGAATATTACGATGATTTTCCCACCTTTTTCTACCTACCCAGCTTTAATCTAACATTTTTTCTTCCATTTTTCAAGTGCATTTGAGCTAGCAACCTTGAACATTTTATTCTTTTGAAAGCATAAAAACTATATAAATCTATCTTATATCATCTGAGGGCTCAGATTAAACTAATGAGATCCTCTTTATTCTCTACCTATCTACTGATTAATCAGGATTAAATTGTCTGACTAATCTTTATTCACTATCTACAACAATAAAATTGAAACATGACAAGTCAAGATTGATCAGTTCAACTCATCATGGATTATGGCATTTATTGACACTCTGCCATAATCATGAGTAACAAAGTAAAAAGGAGTGGCATTTGGACTTGCACACTTTCATGTTTTATTTCCTTTTTCTTTTGGGTATATTATTTTTCGTAAGCCCTTTGATTTTTCTTTTAGGACTTTACCCTCTTTTTTATTTTCTATTTTTTTACTTTTTACAAAATATGGGAAAACAACTTGCAGAAAGTAAGGTATGTACATATTTTTACAAGACTATCATAATTAAATTCTAAATTATGAATCCTATACTTATATGATCCTAACAGCGGCTTCACATGGGGATGGCATTTCCTAGTGAAATGTCAAGAACTCTAATATCAGTATCCTTCCATTTTGACCATGATGGTCCTGTAACTGTCTTCTGATTTCTGTAACAACTCATACTTATGACATTTTACTCTTCAAATCTTAGGGCCTTCACTCCGGGCTTCAACTTTGGAAATAAAACATCCAATCCAATCTATAAACTGCAATGATTATTTACAATGATGTAAAAGGAAATTAGGACTAACTATTAGTTAATACAAAAGAATAGTAGTGTTTGAGCATTCTACCATTCACTGGTCCTTCTAGAATGTCTGTTCCATCCAAATTTCTGATAAAAAATTTATTGTTACCTCTATACCCATAAATGACATAAGGACCTTTCCATAGAAATTCAAACTTTCCATGTTTTCATTTTTCTTCTCTCCTAGAATCCCATTTTAACACTTTATCTCCTATGGAAAATTCATCTTCTTTAGTTCTTTTATCAAAAAAATTCTTGATTTTCTCTTGAATGACTTGAGATTTTTCATAGACTTCTTCCCTAGTCTGTTGCAGATGGATAGTTTGATTTATCCTTATTTTTATATCATTGAGTTCTACTTGTGATTCTTGGATAATTTTCATGACTGGAACACCTAAAGATGATGGGAAAACTACATCCATCCCATATAAAATCTGGTAAGGAGATGTTCTAATTGACTTCTTGGTAGTAAGTCTATCTGCCCATAAGGCATAAACTAACTTTTTATTCCAAGTTTTCTTATTTTCTTAAAGTAGTTTTTTGATGATACTCACAAGGCTTTTATTTGAAGATTTAGCTAGGCCATTACCCTGAGGGTAATAAGCAGTAGAGTGGCCTAGGGTAATATGATACTTGTGGCAAAAAGCAATCATTTTCTTGGATTTAAATGCAGCTGCATTATCAGTAATACTTTTCTATGGGCATCCAAATCTAGATAAAAGGTTGTTTTCTATGAAAGAGATAATGACTGAATCAGTGGATTGTCTGGTAGGAATGGCTTCAATCCACTTGGTGAAATAATCTGTGGCAGTCAATATCCATTTGTGTTGGCCAGAGGATGGAGGGTGAATTTCTCCAATGAAGTCTAAACCCCATTGTTGAAAAGGCATCTCAGTAGAAATAGGTTTGAGTGGTAAAGGTAACAACTTCCTTTTTCCTTCAAAAATATGACATTTGTGACATGAAGTAACAATTTTTTTTACATCATCAAATAAGGTAGGCCAGTAGAAACCAGCTCTAAGAATATTATCTGCTGTACTTTTCCAGTATAAGTGTCCTCCACAATCACCTGCATGAAATTCTCCAAGAATTTTGTCAGCTTCTGATTTTAGTAAATAGTTCAGTAATATCCCACTTTGTTCTTTCCAATAAAGCATATTATCTAGAATACAATATCTCATTGCTTTAAGTTTGATGAATCTAGCTTTAGTTATAGTTAATCCAAGAGGAGCTTGTAAATTTTTAAGTACAAAGATAATATCTGAGTACCATGGTGAGTCTAGAAAGGCTTCACTGATCAATGTAGTCACCATCTCTTCCTGGTCATCATTCTGGGCAATAAAATTTATATCCAAAGAATTACAATTAGATTCAGCCATTATTCTAGCTAAACCTTGTCCTTTTATGAGCTTGGTTGGTTTAATCTCCATGTCATATCCAAGGATAGTGGCAATCCACTTCCTCTTCTTCCATCTAGCCCATCCTGTGTTAAAATATCTTTGACTACAGAATTAGGGACATAGGCAATAATGTAGGAGTAAAGAATGTCCACCCTGAAATCTTTTATGGCTTTAACCAAAACTAAAGCTTGTTTTTCCATTATGTTATATCTCAAAGGTGCATCTCTAAGGGTTTTACTGAAAAATGCTATAGGCTGTTCAAAACCTTGGTCATTTTTCTGCAGTAGAACTGCAGCTATGGTATGTTTTGAGGCAAATGAAAATATTATAAAATCTTTCTTGAAGTTTGGACTGATTAGGACTGGAGTTTTTGTTAAAGCATGTTTAATGGATTCAAATGACTGTTTTTCTTCAACTTTCCATTTTAAAACAGAGTCCTTTTTTAACATGTTATTCAATTCTTTGATGATTTCTGCTAGATTGGAAATAAATATTCTTAAAAAGTTAATTTTACCTAAAAATGCTTGTAACTCTTTGATGTTCCTAGGTGGGTGAATGTTTACTATGGTTTCTATTCTTGTTGGATCTATCCTAATACCTTCCTTTGAAATTATGTGTCCAATTAGTTTTCCTTCCTCTAGTCCAAAAATAGTTTTTTTAGGATTTAATGATATACCAAATTTCCTACACTTAATGAAAACTTGTCTCAGATGATCCAAATGTTCATTATTTTTCTTAGAAAAAACGGTAATATCATCTAAATAAATAACCAAAAATTCATGTATTTCCTTAGCAAAGGCTATATCCATAGCCCTCTGAAAGGTAGCTCCAACATTCATCAAACCAAAAGGCATTTTCACATACATGAAAGTGCCCC
This sequence comes from Pinus albicaulis, assembly GCA_034641835.2. Taxonomy (NCBI): domain Eukaryota; kingdom Viridiplantae; phylum Streptophyta; class Pinopsida; order Pinales; family Pinaceae; genus Pinus; species Pinus albicaulis. The sequence continues at coordinate 611,908,839 of CM076572.1, forward strand.
ATGGAGTGGTAAAAGCTATTCTGGGTTGGTCTTCCTTTTGGACAAGTATCTGGTTATATCCAAAAAAACCATCTAATAAAGATATCCTAGAAGAACCAACTACCCTTTGTAAAATATGGTCCATTTTGTGTAAAGGTTAATTGTCCTTTAAAGACACTTTATTAAGATTCCTGAAATCTACACATAATCTGATTTCACCAGTTTTCTTTCTTGTAGGTTCTACGAAACCCAATCAGAATATCTGATTGGTGCAATGATTTGGGCATCATACATGCATTTAACTTATTTTTCAATCAAAGGTAATAGGACAGGATTAATCCTCCTCAATTTTTGTCTAAATGGTTCCTGATCATCTTTTATAGGAATCTTATGTTGAATTATGTTTGTGTCATATGCTTTTAAATCTTCATAACTCCATGCAAAGACATCTTGTTATTCCTTTAAAATTTCAATGTATTTTTCTTTTTCTTGAGGGGGTAAAGATTTTTACAATTTGATCATTTTTGGTTTTGTTTGTGTCCCAACGTTACATTCTTCAATGTCAGACTTGAATGGTTCCATTTTAGGCTTTTTGGGCACATCATTGGAATCAAACAAGTCCTCCAAAGGAGTTAAACCTTTAGGTAAAAAATTATCTTTTAAATCTAACATCTTAATTTCATCTTCAATTATTTCCTCTATATCTACCTTCTCTAAGTTATCTATGTCAGATTGAGTAAATACAGTGGGTTTGGTAAGTTTATGTGCATCTATGTTATTTATTTCACAGTTAACATCTAAATCTATGTTATATTATGAATCTAAATTACCATCTGTGTCTATCTTACAATTTTGAAATTCATCCTCATTATTCAAAAAATGATAAATATGTTCATCTTTAGAGAAAATCTGCCAGTATTTGACATTGTCTGGGATAATGGGTCTATATTTAACTTCAACAGTATATCTATGTGTTGGTTGAAAATGTAAATTACATGTGCTAGCAAAATTTGCTAGGAAATGTGCTTGCAAATTTTGACTTCCAAGAATAGTTGCAAACTTACATTCTAGTAAATCATCAACCAAATCAATTGTTGCATCTCTATATCTGGCTAATCTAGGATTATGAACAGAATATTTAGCATTTATTTGTTAATGACTAATTATGAATCTCCCATAATTAAAATTCTCTTACCTCCTAAATTTCTGATGATTTGGAGGCCTAAGATAAGTGCCTCATACTCTGCCATGTTGTTGGTGCATTTGTAGTTGAGTCTAAAGGCATGTCCTTCCAAATAACTGGTCTCAATGTTTGTGATCCACACTCCAGCTCCTGCTCCTAACTTGTTCACTGAGCCATCAAAGTATAAGTGCCAAAGGGCTTCATGAAAAATATTATCATTGTTTGGTTTAGGCTTTATGTAAATTAATTCAGTTTGGATTTCATTATTATCAGAGTTACATAAAATGAAAGAGTCAATATCAGTTGGTGTTGATTAAATTGGGTAATTTATTGATCTCTCGACACTATTGACCATGTATTTCATTAAAGTTTCTCTATAAAGTTTCTTAGGTTGTCCAAACACTGTTATGGTGGCATAGCTCATGTCTAATTGTAGAGATCCCTGCAACTTAGCTCCCCATGAGTGAGAAAGAAGCATACCATATTTTGGTGGGATATTAGCTACTACAATATCCATAAACATGCTTTTACCAGGATACTGAACCAAATTCACACATAAGTCTTTTATCAATCCTATGCACTTAACCTTGCTTGAATAAAAAGAGAACAAATCTTTATAAGGCCTTGTTATTTCTAAAATCAGAGTTTCCATGATAGATTTTGGCATTAAATTGTGGGAAGCTCCTGAATCTAACATTCCATTGTGTAAAATCTGATCATGAAAAGTAAGACTAATATAGAAGAGAGGAATGTATCCATCTGAATGCTTACCATTTACATCAGGGCCAAAAATTAATTCAGGCTTATCATCATTTAAACTAATAGAATCTTCACCATCATTCATATTCAAAGTTTCAGTAATTGTTGATTTATATAAGTCATTTTTTACCAATTCTATTAAAGGAATTGGTAATTTTAACTTAGCTATTTCAGATTGAATATTAAATTATGATTAAGACTTACTAATCTGAATTAGTTCATCTTTAGTGACAGTTACCTGAGTGGGTTTTTCATGAATTTCAGCAGATGTACTTTTATCTTGAGTTGTTCTTTTATTTTATGTCTAAGTTTCTTGACTTTTGTTGTCTTTAGTTCTCTTTTCAAGGACAGATTCAGAGACAGCAGAATTTTTTTATATTTTGAACTTTCACCGGAAGTTTTGGTATTAATAGTTTTGGGATTTGTTGATTTAGAATCAGCAGGATTCTTCTTTGGATCAGGAATTGCTGATTTTACTAAACTAGGGGCTTTAGTAGTGTTGGCCTTTTGGGAATTATTTGAAGATTGGAACACTTCTTCAGTGATGTCAACAATTTTTGGACTTGGTGATTTTTTGGGACTGGGAGGATTGGAATTTTGCTTGTTTTCCCTTAGGAGAATCTGCAAAATCTTTGTTTTTGGTGCTTCTACATTCTTTTAGTTTGATTTTGAGAAGTGTTTTTTGTAGAAGTTTCATTGTTTTTTCTATTTCTAAGGTTATACTGACTGTGAATTTCATTAATAGGGAAGTCATAACCTTGTTTGAAATCAAATGATTCACTAGATTCTACTTTGAGTTGTTGAAGCTCAAAAAATTCTTGATCCTCCTGAGTGAGGAAAATAGTTTTTTCTTCATCTATACCCATTACTATATTGATGTTATTCTCATCTTCATCATTATTATGAGAACTCTCAGCATAGTTCTCTTGAAATGGGGGTCTAATGTTTTGATCTAGAGTAGTTTCTTTAGCTTTTCCAAGGTTATTGTTTTTTCTAAAGTTGGGATTTCTAATTTGTGGTTGGTTATCCCATTGTGGTTTTCTCTCAATATTTTTTAATCTATCAACCACCCTTTCTAAAGTTTTAGCAAGGAAATCTAGTTTAATATCTGAATTTGATGTTTCTTCTTTGATTGTGACTCTCCTTTCATTCCTAAGTATAGCTTTTTTGGCTAGAATATTAATTTTTGCACCAACAACATCTAATTGCATCTATTCTAATGTTTCAACATTCCTTTCTCTTAGTTGGTAAGCCATATCTGGATCAAATCCATTGGGAAATTTAAGAAGTACAAAATAGGGTGTAGGTTTAAGATCAACAGGAATGGCATTGTTATACCTAGTGCAGTAATCCTGAACAGACTCATTAGGAGCTCTTTTTAAAGCATCAAACTCAGATAAAATTTGCAAGGGGTTCTTTTTCTTTTTCTATTTATTTAAGAATGCTCTATGGAATGTAGCTAAATTAGCTATACTACCAGCAGCTAAATTTTTAAACCATTTCTTAACCTCTCCTGTTATAATTTGAGCAAATAACCTCATTTGAACATCTGATTCATCTATTTCATAGATTTCACAATAATATGTTATTCTTGTAACATGTTGTTGAGTAGTATATTGTGATTGGCCATCAGATAGTGGTATATTTTTCTGATGATCTTGAAGCATATCATGGAGGTTTTAGGGTAATACAAGGGGAGCATACCTAGCAGCCATGGCTTGAACTTTTGATGAACTAGGAGGTACAATAGTAATGATAGGAGCAATGCTGGATATTGTAGCTGATGAGCTGAAAGCTGTGCTTGATGAGCTTGGAAAAGAGGTTGGTATATATATGGAACTATTTGGAAATAAAGATGTAGTGCTTATAAAACTAGTGGATGCAGTGGATTGAGTGAATGAGGGAAATAATATCCTAGGTTGCAAAGGCAACTTAGGACTAAATTTTTTTGTGGATGAACTTGCAGTGGAATCTAAAAATGAAGTGACATCATATAGAGTTGAATCTGTTGTTGGAATTATTGTTGTGTGCAATTGAGAAACTGGAGGCTTGATGTGAGATAATAAATGGGCTAATTTAATAGCTTCATCAATGTCTTTAATCAGTGTAACATTAATCCTTTTTATTTGACTTTGAGATTCAAATTTATCTGATTTTCGTTTTGCTGAAATAATATTCTGTTTTTCTTTCAAGAAAGAAGTAAAAAAAGGATCTATTATAGTATCTTTTAAATCACTTTCAGATTTAATTTTAAACAATGATTGTTCAAACTTGAAATCAAAATCAATATCAGATCAGCTCACTAATTCTTTGGGTAAAGAATTAGCTTTTCTTAATGGTACTTCAGTTTCTAAATTGACAATTTGTTTTTTCTTTTTATTTTTTCCAATCTGTTCTGGGTTATCTACTATAACTGCAGGCTTAGGATTTGGGTTAGACCTGGTATAGTAGGTTTTCCTAGAAGCTAGAATGACTATTTATGAATACCCACAACCCTTTAAAAATAATCTTAGAGTAAAAATATAAGTGAAAGATCTTCCTTTAAGACTAAATTTAAAACTGGAGATTGGTTAGTTCCCCAGTATGGTCGCCAGGATGTTATCGCCCTAGTAATTTATAAATATTGTGGACTTTTGATTTTTATTTTAAGAAAACTAGGGGTAACCACAAACCTACTTTGGAAATTTAGGATCTAGCCTTCCTAAATTTCAGAGAGGGCTCTCTCTTTATGATTTAACTTTGTTTTGTTTAATGTTTTAGGCTAGTTGTGATAGAACAATTGGTTTTGGTTTTGAAATGTTTGGTGGAAAATAAGATTACTTAAAGACAAATTAAAGAGGGATCTACTAGTCCATTGGGCTATGGAGTCAAATTCTAGCAAGCAGAACTAGAAGGTAATGTATTCAGGGCAAGGTAGATAACCCTCAAAGATTTGGATAGATTGTTTTGATGAAATGGTTTTCTTTAGGATAAAGGGCAATGAAGGATCCTTTGATCTGGAAAAAGAGGAAGGAGGCAGGGGTCAAATGGGACTAGATGAAATTAAGAATTCCTAAATCCGGAAATCAGCAGGAAACATTTAAATGATTAAGTAGTTAAGACAGGGAGTTTTTACACTAGTCCTGAAGTAATACTCCTAATTAATAATTAAGATTGAACAACATATATGAAATGTATGTAACTCAGAAAAGGAAACAATCACAGAAATAAAGTACTTTACTCTTCAAATTATCGCATGAATCCTGAATTATGAAGTCCAATTGGCTATTTTCCAGACTGCTGCTTTAAAATCAACACATGTGAGCCTCCAACGTACCAGCAAAATGTCTATAATGTTCTTAGCAATTTTATTCCACCCTAAACACTTCACCAACTGAAGTATTTATACAAATTTTTATTACAAATATCCTAGAGAGATCTAGGAATAGTTCTAGGAAATATAAAATATCTTTACACATTAAGAGGGACAGTTGCTTAACAACTTTAGAAATCTGTCTTCTTGTCTAGAAAATATAGAACTAATTTTATCTAACAAAAATTGTTTGTTGAATAGCTGTCCATGCTTGTTGGCACATTCTTACCAGGTCTTGACCAGGATGTGTTACTGGGACTACATATTTGGGTAAATTTGTATCCTAGAGAGGAATTTCTTCTTTGTCTAGGAAATTTTCATGACACCAATTATGAATTTCTAATAAGTTAAATTCTACTACTGGGTCTACAATTTTATAATCTACATCAACCAAGGGGATGATTTCTTTAGTAGACACTGGTGGTTGAAGGGGGTTAACAGTCACAGTGGTTTTAGCAGTGATTGCAGGAGTAGATTTTGGGGCTTTTACTGCTTCAGACTTGGGAGGTTTGGATCCTCCAGGTTTGACAGGTTTGGAGCCTCCAGCTTTAGGTGTAATTTTCTTTTTTGTCATTTTGAGATAGCTAAAGCAATATTATACAGTTTTCTATAGTTTATTTTTCTTCAATAGAGGGTAATTGAGAAATTTTATAGGCAGAGATGATGGCAATGGGCACTTCAGTGCTCAATTAGGAATTTAGGATATAGACCATAGGTTTTAAGATAGAAAACACAGGTTTTCTGAATGACTGTGACTGTAAAATGGATTTTTTAGATATTCTGTAGGTTTAAAAACCTTTCTGAGCCGTGGAAATAATATTTCAAGGGTCATGGACTAAGAATTTGGCTTTAAAATGAGGTTTTCTATAAACAGCAACTTCTGGGAAAAAATTGTGAGGGTTTGCCCTCTTTTTTCAAGGTTTCGGACACTAATATGGATAAATTCACTCTTTGTAGCTTGATTGGTTCAAATTGGCAGTTTAAATAGTGAATTTTGTAGGTTGAAATGTCGAAAAATACCTTAAATGCAGGGATTTTGGTAGTCGAAAGGGTTTCTGCAATTTGTTGTAAGTCGAAGTTGAGCTTTGGTTCGGTGGTTGGATCTAAGCAGGTGTTTATCAATATTGAATTGAGAAATCTATGGTGAATAATGCTTTGAATGGGAATTCAAGGCTTCAAAACACATTGGGAAGCTTTGATAACAGCGGGAATATGTATAACCAGTCGGGTGCAATTTTTAATACTCTGAATACACATATAACGTCAATAAAACTTATAACAAAGGTTTTAAACTTTACCATAAATCTTAAAAATGCAATAATTGTTAGTCAAATTAGTGGCGGGAGGGATTTTGTCTTTTAGATTTTTGAATGCGAAAAACCGGAAAAAAATTTCGCGTTGGGTTTGGGCTGTAAATGGTATTTGGCAAAATGAACGCAATCGAATCAAATTTGGACACGTCACAGGAGGTGAAAATGAGAAAACCACCCATTTTGCGCTCGTTTGGGCATTTGGCAAAAGTTTGGTTTGTGAGCGCGAAGATCATCGTCCACCGTTGGATCATCGGGACAGGAGAAAATGGCGAGGATTTGTTGGGAAGGTGTGGTCAATGGCATGGTGGGACCGGGGTCTCTTATGCGCTTGTGCAGTTTAAAAATGTAATAAAAACCTTTATAATATATGGTGAAGGTTTTATATATATAATGGTTTATTGGTATATGGGGGATGCGCGTGAGGCGGATTTTTAACCAAGGGTTTAACTTATGTAAAGCTTGGGGCTTTACATATCGAGGAATGAGTGATAAACCTTAGTCTCATGTTTAAAACTTTGGTTTAAAAAGGAGATGCGGGGAAAGATTGGCAAGTATATTGCAAAGGCATAGGTGTCGCTTTTTTGTTTCCAAAGACATAAAATATGCCCGAAAGTCATACTTACATTTTTTATTTTATTATATAGTTTTTAGACCATGGAGGGGTCTATAACCATAGGGGGTGGAAATATTTGTATATAGTTAGTTTTATGCCAAAGGGGGTATAATTGGGGTTTTTTATTTAAACATGTGGATAATTAACTTTGGCAAAAAAGCTTATAATAATGGGTTTTTGAGGATATTTAAATAAAAAGGGTTATAATAATAGGATAAGGTTTGTTTATAGGGATTTAATAAATAAATTAGAAGTTAATATGACCAAGAACAATGAAAAGCACCAAAATATATTTATATGACTAAGTAAAGTGATAATGTAAAAAAACAAAGCTTTATCATTTATAATTTGACCACTTTAACCTAGAATATAATATTTTTGGAGGGTTTTTATGTTTTTATGAATGAAGGAGATTAGTCAAAAGGGGATTTTATTTTTCATTAAGTAAAAAGGTCTTTACTTATGAAATTGAAGTTTAAATGGATGAATGTAAGGTAAATGATGATAATTAGGGATTAATATAGGTATTCAACACTTTTAACTCAACATTCATTGAGCCTTAGGTCCAATCCCAGCAGAAGTCAAAGAAATGCTCTTAGCCTCTTTGACTGAAAGTCTAGAATGCAAAATAACTATATGGGATGGGAAATTAGTTATATTTTCCTAGTGATGAATATTACAATGATTTTCCCACCTTTTTCTACCTACTCAACTTTAATCTAACATTTCTTCTTCCATTTTGCAGGTGCATTTGAGCTAGCAACCTTGAACATTTTATTCTTTTGAAAGCATAAAAACTATCTAAATCTATCTTATATCATCAGAGGGCTCATATTAAACTGATGAGCTCCTCTTTATTCTCTACCTATCTACTGATTAGTCAGGATTAAACTATCTGACTAATCTTTATTCACTATCTACAACAATAAAATTGAAACATGACAAGTCAAGATTGATGAGTTCAACTCATCATGGATTATGGCATTTATTGACACTCTGCCATAATCATCAGTAACAAAGTAAAAAGGACTGGCATTTGGACTTGCACACTTTCATGTTTTATTTCTTTTTTCTTTGGGGTATATTATTTTTTCTAAGCCCTTTGATTTTTCTCTTAGGACTTTACCCTCTTTTTGATTTTCTATTTTTTTATTTTTTACAAAATATGGGAAAACAACTTGCAGAAAGCAAGGTATGTACATATTTTTACAAGACTATCATAAATCAATTCTAAATTATGAATCCTATACTTGTAGGACCCTAACAGTCTGGATAACTGTGCCAACTCTTTGGTAACCCAAGGAGAGCCAAGCTCACCAAGTTATCATCCACAACTGTGATTCCCACACTCCCCAGCTCATCCCTACATTGGAAAAACTTCGTGATATATTTTGGAATATTTTCGCCCTTCTCCATTTTGATTTTTCTAAGCTTATCTTTCAGCGCCAACTTCCTATGGTCGTTGTTGCTTTGGAAAAGATCTGTCAAAACCTTCCACATTGCAAATGGAGTGGATTTCCCGTGAAGGCTTGACACAATATGGTCCTTCACACCTTCCAACAGAATCCTTCTTGTCTTTGCTACTTTGTTTTTTCATGCGTCAAGTAATGCAACGTTGCTAGAAGTAGGCTTAGGAACATCGCTATCGATGAACTCCTTCAGACCATTACCTTCAAGCATTGCCTCCATCCTGTCCTTCGAGGCTATGTATTTAGAGCTACCCTCAAGGGAATACTCCAACTGCAATCCATTGAAATCCATTTCAATGAATACTCAACTATCGCACCAAGAAATTTCTCCAGAAAATTTGAATTGTCCACCAGCACAAAACTCAGCACCGCTTCAAGATCGAAATCTTCAGTGATTAACACTACTCCAATACCATGTATAAATTATACAAGATTCATGTATATTACGGGACTCCCCTTATCTAAAAAATTAACTTATGTTAAATACAGAATCCTTCCACTTAATTCTTTGCGGAAATTAAATCGCCAATTGCAAAACACATATGAAGCAAAATCAATCGCACATAAACACAATTGTTTAACGGGAAAGCTTAAAGCTAAAAACCCCAACTATCATATATTATGTATATCAATGGATCATGTAATAATCTCATACAAATATTAGTACATCAAGCTCTCAGTACAATCAACAATCACATATCATGCAGAAATTTGCATATCTATGCACCAATTTCTTGCCTCCTGACAGCCTACCTCCACTACGCAATCCCTGCTGAAGAGTACCTATGAATGAATTCGAATTGGCATTTCCTTGACTGCACAATCCTCATTGGCATCTCCAATGTGTGTCAGATGCATTGAATGCATGACTATAGTCACAACATATAGTCCATCTCACCCTTTCACTTATCTCTCCACTGGGTCTCCACTGGAACTGACATGCAAGTAGTTACCTGTTGTATTTGTTCAGTTGCAAGGGAGTCTCTAGTTATGAATTAATTAAATAATTAATTCACTAAACTCTCACTAGTGTATCTTTAGTTAGAACTAGATACAACTAGCACAACTGAGTTTAACTCACTTAACTGAGTTAAACTAAATAATAACTCCCATAACTACTCTTCCAACTCTGTCACAACTTTGCCACTTCAGTTCTAGCTGAGTCCTCCATGCATGAGTCACCAAACACCCTAGGAATTGCGTAATTCCTTCAGCCCACTAATTTTTTAAATATGTTCACTGAAATAAAGTGCTCTAAGAGAATAAGCTGATATTTATTGTCGGATTATTATTAAGGGCTAATAATAATCGACATGCATCTATTTTTATATTAGCGATCTATAAATAGACTTCGTCCAATATTCTAAAAATAGAATTTCATCTATTTTTCCAACTTAATCAAACATCTACAAATAGCATCCTGCAACTTATAGAATATGATCACCATGTCTAAAAATAGACATACACCTAAAAATAGCCTATGGGCCCCACTTAGTGAACGTGCTTAATTTTCACTAAGCTCATCATCTTGTTGAATCTCAACAATTCCCCATGGGATATCCAACTTAAACCACCTCTATTTTTTCTTCAAAGTCATTGGGTTCACCATCCGCCCCCCTCCCCCATGCCTCTTCATAAATCCTTTCTACTCAACCACATTATGTTGTTCCTTTCTACCACCATGTCTCTCATGTCCCCTCAAGGGCTCTGTAGATAATTGAAACCCAATCTATCATTAGGAAAGGATGCATACTTATAGTTTCATCCCTAGCTAATGCAATGGTTTTGCATTAAAATTATTTTAAGGAGGTGCTATCATTTTTTTTTCCAAAATAAATCATAACATCACCTTCTCCCTCTACTCAAAGACACGTATGCATGGTTAAAGAGGCATTCTCTCTCAACCTTCATTTCTAGTGGACTCTTATGCTTTGGCCCAAACCAAGTTCAACCATTGTCATGAGTTAATCTGTAAGTTTAATGAGATATTCCTAAAGCTAACATGTCTACAACATTGATTTTTTTTTTATTTGGAATCCAAAAATCCTAGAAGAAGCATTCATCTACCCCTATGCACAAAGGATTTTCATATGCAGTTTAATTTAGCTAAAGATTAAAATAACATGTCATTTGTTCTAGGGTAACACTACATTGTCACGCATGAAGCCATTTTTCTGACCATTGACCTCTCTTTGGATACCCTATCCTTGGCCCTAGTTTAGTTATGGCTCCCCATTCACCCCCTATAGTTCTAGAGCTTCAATTCCTTATAGGACATAGGGAATTCCACCCACAAGTTTCATTATTGAATTGAAAATATTATGTAAATAAATATCATCACATTTGCTTGAATATGTGTCATTGTGGACTTCTCCAAAGGATTTCCTTTTGAGACTCACACTAGTAGCTAATGATTACACCTATCATAACCTTTAGATTATCAATGGGTAGTTTTCCATTGCCAAGCATGCCACGACATTGTTAGGGTAAACTTGACTCAGTGAAAGAGAAAAATTTGTTAGGTCCACAGTGGTGGTTTCAGGCACATGGTTTTAGTGGCTAATGGTATTTACTACCCATTGATTACATTTGATGAAGCCTTGAAAATGTTTAGGGTTTATTCATTGTAATGTGCTTGATTTGAGTGGAGGGTTCACTTGGTTAGGCCAAGATGTTGGTTTGGCTTGGTTGCTTTTAAGTCAATGCATGATTGCATTTAAGGCATAACATAATAATAGATCTATTGTTAGCTGGTTTTTCCCAAATTTGATTTTTCTAGGGTAAATCATGGCATGCATGGTTTGTGTGGTGTTATTCCTATGCATGTATGGTTTCTAATATTATTTTCTCTCACATTCTCTTTATTTCTAGCAAACATTAGGCATGTGGCATCTTACTATTTAAAACCAAATGACTCTCATTTTTCTAAAAAAAATTACACTTTGTGGAAGGGAACACAATAGCAATATCACTACCTTATCAACATGGAAGCTCTTTTAGAAAATTTCCAAAAAAAAGGGACAACCCAATTAGGGGATATACCAAAGGTTTTAGTTGGCATTAAATTCAAAGGTTATGCCAAAGACAACTCTAACTAACTAATTAGATCCACTAAAGGCTAAACTTATTCAAGGGGAGGAAAGCACCCAGATACCCTCTTAATAAAGCTAGAGTACCCACACCTTGTTGACTTATAATGAAGTAATAATTCACCCATTCCTCCAACCACCCTATTTATTGTGAGACTGGAAAAAGGATCACCAAAATAGCACCCAAGGGTATTGATAAATAATAAAATATGGAATTTTTTAGTGATCAATGCCTTCCTCGGACCCCCATGGAAGAAGTACTCATGGAAGAAGTACCCTAAAAAAATGATTTTAGAGTGGATCCTAATGAATACATCATTGACCTATAAGAACGAGTCACACCCTTCCAAGATAAACCAAAATAATGGGCATAGGTCATAAATAATAAGACATGAATACCCTAGCTAAGGGTCTCACCCTATATGAACCCGTATTAATTTTGTCAAATATAATGCAAGGATTTTTTTTTAATACATCCATGTACTCAAGAAAAAAAAAGGAATGTAGAAATCATATGACTCCCTCTGTCTTGGTGCTCCCCACCATTGTAAGGTTGGAACAATCTATTGACATTAGATAACATATCAAATCTCTATACTCTCTCGTTGAATGAGTTAGGCTATAAGTTTTTAAATTCCAATGAACAATTGGGACTGTCGAAAAAAATATGAGAATATATATATATATATATACATAGAGAGAGAGAGAGTAAAGAAGACATAGAAGATGAACTCATGTGGGCTAAGAACTTGACAAGCATAGTATTCAATGTAAACTATGCTATGACTCTTTCATAGAATTTTAGTTCTCAAGCCCCAAAAGACGGTGATGGGGCATTTTGTGGAAACTTGATCCTCCACTCAAATGTAAAATTTCCTTTTATTAGCCTTGAAAAATAAACTTCTCACTTGGGACAATTTAATGAAAAGAGGTTAAGTAGGTTGAAGTGTAGATGTGCCCTTTGTAAGTCCTCATAAGAATCCATGTATTTCCTCTTAATTTAATATACCTATACAGTGTAGGTAGTATTCAAGTTTAATTTCCAGTTAATTTCTTCCTAAGTTGAAGAGGACCTGGTAGAATGCTTCAAATCCTGGAGTGAGGACCCATCAACATCACAATTTGAATATTTTCCTTGCATTATTATAAACATCATTTGGTGGTCAAGTAATTCTAGTATATTCTCTTCTTGTGATATCCCATTTGATGTAATATCAGGCCTAATAAAAACCTATGTAAAGAATACATAGTTGATCCAAAACTAAATAAAATCATAGTTTTGGTTTTACCACTTCTGGACCAATCCATTCCATGGGGTTATTTTGATGGAGATGTGCAGGGTCATCCTTCCAAATATGGAGTAGGTGTTGTTTAATTTTTGAAATCTACTTAATACATGCAGTTTTATATACACATGGGTGTGGTTATAACAAAAGAGTGGAGTTTATTTCCCTAATAACACTTATTTCTATAGCCTCCCTGAAAAAATTTAAAAAACTTGAAGTGTTGGGAGATGTCAAGATGGTTTTTGAATGGGAAAACCATAAGCTAATTGTTGAAAATGTTTATTTACAACCCATTCTACATGACATACAAGAAGCTTTGATTGAATTTTAGTGGATTAATTTATGTCATATTCTCAGAGAATCAAACACAAAATAGATGCATTATCCAAAGAAGCAATGGAAATTCCCCTTAGATCTATGACCATATTAGAATTCATTACTAGAGAAGAACACAATCACATGGATTTAAAATTCTAACCTTTAATTCACTAGGGAAAATATGCTTTTTAAATTTTTTAAAATTATCCTATAACATGAAGAATAGTTTTAGGTTTATGTATATTTTTTGACAGAGGACCAAATGAAAAAGTAAAGAACAAGTTGGATGTTTTTTGTTTTATGTATGTACCTGATTAGTCATGTAAGGACTAGGATAGGTATATTCAATTACGCTGAATATAAATATTTGTTTCTTATGAAAATATGTATATGAAGTAAAGAAAACAAACCTATTAAGAAATATACTTATCTTTAATGCATGTAGGAAATTTCATAATGAAGCCATCTAACTGTGTAGAAAATTTCCCTCAAGATTTCCCAAATTCAATGGTACACAAAGTTGTAATACCCAAAGTGAATATTCTGTTGGACATTGGGTTCAACACTCCCCGTGTGTTTCATGACATGGACTAACCACCTCTCGTGGATCCTAACTCTGGCGATTGTAGCGAAGACTAATGACGGTGGGTTTTTGTCTAACGGAAATCATGATTCCAACAATTGGTATCAAAGTGAAAAGTCTCGAGTTTGAAACTCACCCAGTTCACATTGGGGGGGAGATTGTTGGACATTGGGTTCAACGCTCCACGTGTGTTTCGCGACATGGACTAACCACCTCTCGTGGATCCTAACTCTGGCGATTGTAGTGGAGACTAATGCATGTGGGTTTTGGTCTAACGACAATCGTGATTCCAACATATTCAAAGGTTATTAAATGGAATTTCATATTTTTAATAAGTCAAGATTCAATTTTATTATCCTAAGACTTTAGATAAAGCCATTAGAAAATTCAAATATTTTTGTGAACATAGCAAAGGACAAGATACTTTTGAGAAATATTGGAGAGACAAGAAGAAGAGAAAATGAGATCAAAATAAGAAGAATATGAAAACACCTTTCAAAGGAATAGTCCTCATGGATATAAACAAAATAATCATTCTCAACATGAAGTCAAAGTGGAAGATTCCCTTGGAAAAATAGGAAGACCACCACTCCAATGTTGAGGATGTAAATGATATCATCTAGATATATATTTCCCTCAAAAAATGAAAAAACGAGGATGTTGAGTAGAATTCAAGAGGCCACAATAGTTGAGGATATGGGAAAAATTATTCCAAGAATATATGAAGCCTTGGAGGACCGACATGAAGAATAGCATTCCCACATGATTGAAGTGGAAGGTAATATTATAAATCATCTTGTTTCTATTTTTATTTATTCAGGGGCAAGCCATAGTTACATTGGTCTTAAATTAGTGGATATATTTCATTTTGATAAAAAATAAACTTGAAATATCATGGTTGGTTCAATGGCCACTAAAGCTAAGAAAATAATCAATGAAATTATTGGGAATTAACGTATAAATATGAATGGAGTGGACACAATGGGATATTTGAATATCATACCATTTGAATATTAGGATGTCATAATTGGAATTTATTCATTAGACAAACATCATGAAAGTATGGAAATGTGGAAGGAATTATAATGCCTATTGATATAAGAGATATTTAATCGTCACAACAGAATAGATATTTTAGAAAATCATGTTTATTCTACGTAGGTCATGTATAGTAGCCAAAAATACCAAAGAACCAAGTCTTGAAAATTATCCATTTTTGTGGGAGTTTGAAGATGTATTCAGATATATACCAAGTTTGTAACCAAAGTGGGATATAGATTTCTCTATAGATTTTATTCCATGAACTACTTCAATACTAAATATCCCTTATAGGATGAGTACACCTGAATTAGATGAGCTACAAATGTAGCTAGAAAAATTATTGAAGAAACAATACATACACCCAAGTGTTTCACCTTGGAGATGATCTAGGTAGATATTGTAGTTTGTAGATTTCTGTGGTGAGAGTTTAGAGTTTCTGTTTTCGGAATCTCCACAGTGAACATTTTTAGTGTCAAAGGTTCCATAGGTGGATATTGCTGGCCACTCGCCTATTCCACTTGGACCCCCAATTTTGTTTCCTTTCAGTTTCCTAATTTCCATTACAGTTTTTTATTTTTTTGCAGTTTTTCTGATCCTAAACTTTTGGAGCCATTTTGAGGTCCTAAACGACGCTTTTTTAGAAAACAAGAAAACCCATATCTTTTTGTAGGGTTTGTAATCGAGAGTTATTATCCTCGAATGGATATTCGTAACGAGGTATTGTATGCACAAAAAGGAGATCATATTCCAAAGTTATGATATTAGGAATTTTACATTCCAACTAACCCCAATGGGGCTCACAAAGTTTTGGCACTTCGTCTCCTAGGGTTAGGGTTTTGGATGTTTAGGGTTTTTCATTGTTTCTTGATGATAAAAATGCATGTGAGCCTCATTGTAACACATTTCACAAGGCATGTTGTTGTAACATATTTTCTCAAATATAAGCTACCATCGCCTGAGCTAGTTTGTTTCTCTTATGTATGTAAATAGTTTACAACACTTGTTATTTATTAATTGAAGTTTTGTTTCATTGTA
The DNA here is from genome assembly GCA_034641835.2 of Pinus albicaulis. NCBI lineage: Eukaryota > Viridiplantae > Streptophyta > Pinopsida > Pinales > Pinaceae > Pinus > Pinus albicaulis. The sequence continues at coordinate 611,924,859 of CM076572.1, forward strand.
TATTTGTTTTCTTGTTTAAATATGTATTTAATTTCATTCCTTCATAAATTTGGATCAGGGGTATGAGAGAAGTCTGTTCGTTCTATTTTTTTTTCTGTAAATGTACCCAAGGAGGTCGTGGTATAAGGATTTGGGACTTGAACTTGTTGAACTCTTTCAAGATCAACCTCACCAACCCCGACGACCTCCCACGGTGAAAGAAACAAAAGATGAGGGACAAATATATCCTTTTGTTAGTTTCAGTTTTTGCATCCTACCACCAATGATCAAAAAATTATCTTTTCATATCATAGTAGGGTCCCATTATGAAATTTTTTTCATTCCATTAGGTCATCATGCAAAAATTTGGTCATTGGAGGTAGCCCAAGGTCAAACCTCACTCTTTTCAAAAATTTCATTACTTGCTAGCTCATTTCACCACTTTCCTGAGTGTACATCAATCATGAGTTGTCATCATCATTTTAGTATTTTCATCATGAATTTCATTCGGTCAGAGTTTCCATTAGGTCTTAGGGTTTCCAAGGTCATAAAATCATCATTTCATTGCATAAAATCCAATTAAAAGGAGTGCCAATAAAGAGATTTTCATTAGTAAGTTTGATTTGTATATTTGATTTTAAAGCAAAATGTAATTTTATCTTTTCCTAATTTGTAATAAGTTCTCATGGTTCCAAGGTAGCTTCATACTCAAGGTTCCATCTGCCAAGTAAGTCAAAGTTCCAAAATTCATAGTGTTCCAAATCCACCAAAAGATAAAATTCAAAGGATAAAGATCAAAAAATAAAAGGTGAATTGCAATGTTTAAGTTGAGTTTGAAAAGGAAAATTGATGCAGCGTGGCTGCAAAACTTTCAGAATACGCGCACGGATTTTTGGTTTTATGGGCCCACACAGATTGTGACCAATCACAACTTATTGAAACTTCGCGACTTTACCAACTTACCTCCCCGCAAACTCGGCAACTTAATAATTTTCGCAATATTGCGATTTTGCAACTCACAACCAAATCCTTGTCGCAACTTTTAATGTTTAGCAATAATCGTGTTCCTTATCCTATGCAATATGCGATCGCATCAAACCGCCACCTCCCATATTTATTGCATCGCAGTTTAAATGACTTATCACGTGAAGTCTTAACAAGAGCTAAAAAAATCGCCGATGTGCGATATCTCACTAGGTTATGATTTTCTCTCCACCGTTGATCTGTGCCTGATCCAACAGTCCCACTGCATCGCTCGTTCAGTCGTCTAGCCGCCCTTCTCTAGATGTGATGTGCGATAACCGATGCACGAACTTCAAAGCTTGGCTCAAATCAATGACTTCACATAATCCTTTTACATAGGAACCCCACTGTGTATGATACCATATCTGTCATTCAACAGAGAAATAAAAAAATTACAGTTTAAAAACAGACAGCCGAATTAAAATACAAATATACTTGGAATTAATCAGTAATGAAAATACACAGAGTCTTGCCCTTTTATGGTTGGATTATTACATTATCTCTCCACTCTGTTCACCCCTCTCTCACACCTATTCCACTTCTTTTCTCCTCTCTCACCTCACGCCTATTCACGCTTATATATCTACCTGAAAGTGGTTCTCTTGTATTTTATTAGCTTTCTGTCGAACCACTCTAACAAATGAATTCTACCCTATCCTCATGATCTAATCTATTTGGCTTAATCTCCTCGCAAGGAGAACCAATTTACTATTTTATTCCTATTTAAGTTAGGAAATAAAAACAAACTAAATTCTCACAATTAAAGCTAAATAAAATATTAATAATCAATATTTTTTCACCTCTTGTTAGCCACAACATGTGAACACACATTCACATTGCTAGCTATAAATCTGGATGCTTGTGCATCAGAATTCCAGGGAAGAAAAGATTGATCCATCAATGTTTTAGGATCTGAATTAAACTTCTGTAACTCTGATGTTGTCATCCAATTGGCATCTTCCACTGGTTGTCCTTTCCATTTGACTAGATACTGATAATAGGTCTATCCCCTGAGTCTTCTTTGTTGCTCTTTTCTCCAGAATGGCTTCCACTTGTTTCTTTGTTATCTTTGGCACCTGTTCCTTCCAATTAAAAGTTTGGTCCTCCTCTTTTGTAGGTTCTTCTTTTAGTTCTTCCTCTGTTCCTTTGTATGGGTACAAATCTGCAACATTAAACATGGGTGATATCCCAACCCCTTCTCGTAGCTCAATCTAATATGCATTTGAGCAAAGCTTCCTCAAAATACTACATAGCCCTATCTTTTTCATTTTCAATTTATTGTAGGTCCCAACTGGAAACCTTTCCTTAGGTAAACCATGACTAAATCATCGACTTGAAACTCCCTTTCAGTCCTCTTCATATCAGACCTTTGTTTATACTTTTGAGTGTTTTTTCTTAATCTCTACTTGACATCTTCCTGTAGCTTCTGTATTTTTTCTACAAATTCTTCAGCCATTGCACTCCTTGTCTCTTGTTTTCTCAAATATCTAAGTTCATACACACCTCTTGGATGCATTCCAAAAAAAAATCTGAAATGGACTCATCCCAGTACTCCAGTTAGGAGTATCATTATAGGAAAATTCAGCTTGAGCAAGTGCTAAGTCCCATTGCTTTGGATTTTTGTAAACCAAACTGCTTAATATGTTTCCCAATCTCATGTTCAGCACTTCATTTTTTCCATCCGTATGAGGATGATAGGTTGAACTGAAACTTAGGTTTGTACCTAGATTCTTCCATAGAGTCCTCCAGAAGTGTCCTACGAACTTTCTATCCCTGTCTGAAACAATACTCGCAGGCAGTCCATGTAATCTTATAACTTTTGATATCATCTTGCATTTTTGGCCAATAATAAAAATCACTTACTTGAGAAAATGTTTTATCCTGTCCAAAGTGTCCGGATAGTGCTCCACTTTGTTTTTATTTAATAATATTTTCCCTCATGGAGCACTTAGGTAGACACAGTTTATTATTCTTGAACAGAAATCCTCCTTGAAGCAGGTAGTCCAACCACTGGCTTTTATTATGAATTACAGGATTTTTAATAGATGCATATATTTCTTTAAAATTTATGTCTTCCTCATACATATCAATCATCTATTCAAACCCAAAAATGCCAATATTCAGTTCTTGCATAATAAATTTTACTCTGCTTAAAGCATCAATAACGTTTTTTGACTTACCACTTGTGTGTTTGATTACAAAGGTAAAACTCTGCAAAAAATACACCCACTTAGCATGATTTTGGTTCAACTTCGGATGATTATTTATGAACTGCAGTGCATGGTTATTTGAATACAACACAAATTATTTGGGCAACAAATAGTGCCTCCATTTCTTCAAATCCCGCACAATAGCATAGAACTCCTTATCATAGGATGAATACTTCCTCTTGGCCTCATTTAAATTTTCACTAAAATAAGCTATCGGTCTCTGATCTTTACTTAAGACAGATCCAATTGGTATCCCACCAGAATCAGTTTCAACTTGGAATATTTTATCAAAATTTGGCAAGGCCAAAACAGGTCGTTCAATGATCTTCTTTTGAAAAAACTTGAAATTCTGATCTACTGCTTTTGTCCACTTAAATGGTTGGTTTCTCTCCTTTATTGTTTCAATTATTGGTGCACATATCTAACTAAAACCTCTTATAAACTTTCTGTAAAAACTTGCAAGACCATGAAAACTCCTTACCTCAAAAACACTTCTCGGAGTTGGCTAATCCAGTATTACCTGGATCTTTTCTAGGTCCATCTTCAAGCCTTCTTCTGAGACTATAAATACCAAGTAAATGAGCTCTTTCTTCATAAAAATACACTTCTTCAAATTGTAAAGCAGTTTCTCCTTTTTCAAACTATTTAACACCAGCTTGACATGCTCCAAATTCTCCTCCTTACTTTGACTGAAAATCAGAATGTCATCAAGATATACTATCACAAATTTTCCTGCATATTATTTCAAGACCTCGTTCATTAGCCTCATAAATGTGCTTGGTGAATTAGTGACCCCAAAAGGCATCACTAACCCCTCATACAACCCATTATTGGTCTTGAATACAGTATTTCATTCATCTCCTTCTCTAATCCTTATTTGATGGTATTCACTCTTCAGATATATTTTAGTAAAATACTTTGACCCACTTAAACAATCCATCAAATCATTTATGCGTGGCAATGGAAATCTATACCTGATAGTGATCTTTTTTATGCCTCTGGAATCACTACACATGTGTCGCTCACCTCCTTTCTTTGGACTAAGCACGACTGGTACTACACATGGGCTAAGGCTTTCTTTGATCAGTCCTTTATCTAACAACTCTTGTACCTGTCTTCCAACTTCTTCATTCTCCCGAGGGGTCATTCTATATATTTATTTGTTTGGTAAACTTTCACCAGGTATTAAATCTATGTGATGACTGATGCTTCTGATTGGTGGCAATTTACTTGGTAATTCATCAACAACTATATCAACATAATCATCTAAAAAAAATTTAATTTCCACAAGAAGATTGTCTAAACTATTAGAAGTTAGAATTACCTTGGGTTTACCCACAACAGAAAAATTCATTTCTTTCTCCTTCTTGACTTCTTGCAGCAATTCCTTCCCACTAATCAACATAACATTATTCAGCCACTCCTTTGTCTTCTTCATCCTTCAAAGGTAGCAATGTGTGTTTCTTTCCATCCTTCTCTATGGTATAGGTATTCCTTTTGCCATCATGAATGGATTTTCTGTCACATTTCCAAGGCCTTCCCAGTAATACATGGCACACGTTCATTGGGTTCACATTACACAATATGACATCCTTATATGTACCGATATGTATCTCTACTTTGCATTGTTATATCACCAAAATTTGATGTCCCTTCTATAGCCACGAGACTCTGTTGGGAGTAGGGTGTACCATCTTAATAAAACCCAATTTCTCATACATCTCTATGGAAACAAGATTATCAGTGCTTCCACTGTCAATCACAACTTTGCAACACTTTTCTTTACACTTGCATACAATCTTGAATAAATTTTTCCTTTGTGTTGGCTCATTTTCTTCCTTCTCCACCTTAAGTAATACTCTTTTTAGAAATAAAGACTCTCCTGGTTCATGTGGCTCTTCTTTTCCTGTGACTTGAGGATTTTATTCCTTTGCCTCAGCTACATTCACATTCCATTGATTTGGTAGTTTGTTATGAGGACAGTCCCATGATCCGTGTCCCCATTATCCACATGTGTAACAAAAAAATTCTCTTCCTCGGCCTCTACATCTAGGTGAAAATATCCCTCTACCAAAGTATCCTCTTTGTGGCAGTATACTACTCAAACCTCCTGCTTCATTCTAAGAGTGCTGAAATCTTGATCTGAAAGTTCCTCTTCCTATTGCTGGACTTTTTCCTCTATTATTCTAATTTTTTTTCCTCAACATTTTCTCCTCTACCTTCAAAGATGCTTGGTAGGCAGCCTCAATTGTCTTCAAACTCAACAAACTGATTTCATCATGTATGTCATACCTTATACCATTGATGTGTCTGGATACTTTCTCCATATCATCTTCAGCATGTCTTGCTCTAATTATTAACTTGTAAAACTCCTCTGTATACTCCTTGACAGTCATTCCTTTCTGCCTCAAATTATGCAACTGTTTGAAAAGATTCAACTGAAAGTATTTTGGCATAAACTTATTCTTCAATTTACTTACCATTTTGTCCCATTTCTTGATCTTAGGCTTTCCCTTTCTCTCCCTGGATGTTTGTAGTTCATCCCACCAGATAGATGCATGGCCCTTCAACTTGGTAGCTGAAAAACTTACCTTCTTCTTGTCTTCGACCTCTTCCAAGTCAAAATACTTATCCACTCAACTGATCCAATCCATCAGCTCATCCACATTAAGGTTCCCCTCATATGAAGGAATCTCCATTCTTGTTTTTCCAATAAACTTTTCTAATATTTTGAAAACTTTAGTTGCCTCGCTTTCTACCTCTTCTTCTTCCACGGAAGATTCTTCTGCAGCACTGACATTTCCTTCATCAAGTGCTCTCCTCTAATTATTCTCCATTGTCTCCATCCTTATATGAAGGTGTCGAATCTCTTGTATCAAAACTGCATTGGCTACAGGTCTTCCCTGACCTATGCCAGCTCCTCTCCCGGGTGGCATATTTGCTACAATCCTTAAGAACAGAACTCAGTTTCTGCTCTGATACCAAATGATGTAGTGTGACTGCAAAAATTTCAGAATGCGTACACGGATATGTGGTTTTATGGGTCCACACAGATGGTGACCAATCACAACTTATTGCAACTTCACGACTTTACCAACTTACCTCCCCCCAAACTCTGTAACTTAATAATTTTTGCAATATTGCAATTTTGTGATTTCGCAACTTGAAGCCAAATCCCCATCACAAATTTTAACGTTTAGCAATAACCATGTTCCTTATCCTATGCGATATGTGATCGCATCACACTGCCACCTCCCGTCTTTGTCACATCGTAGTTTAAATGACGTATCAGGCAAAGGCTTAACAAGAGCTACAAAAGTCATCGATGTGTGATATCTCACTGGGTTGGGATTTTCTCTCCACCGTTGATCTGTGCCCAATCCAACGGTCCCACAGCGTCGCTCGTTCATTCGTCTAGTCGCCCTTCTCTGGATGCAATGTCCATGGCCGATGCCTGAACTTCAAAGATTGGATCGAATCAATGACTTCACATAATCCTTTTACATAGAAACCCCACTATGTATGATTTCATATCCGTCATTCAACAGAGAAATTAAAAAAGACAGTTTAAAAATAGACAGCTGAATTAAAATATAGATATACTTGGAATTAATTAGTAATGAAAATACACATAGTCTTGCCCTTTTATGGTTGGATTATTACATTGTCTCTCCGCTCTATTCACCCCTCTCTCACACTTATTCCACATCTTTTCTCCTCTCTTGCCTCACACATATTCACGCTTATATATCTACCTGAAAGCAGTTCTCTTGTCTTTTATTAGCTTTCTGTTAAACCACTCTAACAAAAAAATTATACCCTATCCTCGTGATCTAATCTATTTGGCTTAATCTCCTCGCAGGGAGAACCAATTTACTATTTTATTCCTATTTAAGTTAGGAAATCAAAACAAACTAACTTCTCACAATTAAAGCTAAATAAAATAATAATAATCAAATTATTTTCACCTCTTGTTAGCCACAACATGTGAATGCACAATCACATTGTTGGCTAAATATGGATGCTCCTGCATCAAAAGTGTGGGTCCCATGCCTATGTTTGAAATTTCATAAAGTATAAAGGGTCATCAAAGACTGAGGAGACACTCATTTGCATCCTCGTGCATTGATCTCTCAGCTTCCCCAAGTCAAAAATCAAATTTTCAGCAAGAAAGTTGAATTTCCTTGAAGGCGATGTGCTCTTGCTTAAGGTGTTGCACTTTTGAACGAGAGGAGATGTGCTCTTGCTTCAAGCGCTACAATTTTGTGTGGGAGGTGTTGTGCTCCTACTTCATGCGCTGCACATTTTCCAACTTTCACCTACAACCTCCAAATCTTCTTTGCAAGTGGTCCAAGCATAAAATCATGGTTTTCTCAATCAAATGCAAGTAAGTGGCACCTCTATATACCCTCCTTTCAACTTTAAGTGTCAATTTCATGGTCTATAACCTCCATTGCATTTTATTCTATGTTTTAAACAATTAAAACCCTAGCTTCTAATTTACCAAGTCAATCACTCTCGCAAGGACCCATACACCTTCCCTACACCCTAACTTACTCCCCCTACCACTACATCACCATATCTCTCATTCCCAAGTCCCATTTCCTAAAAACCTACCCCTAGGCTGCATTTTCCTAAGCAGCCACACTATATCCCTATAATCAAAATTCTTACCCTATATCCCTAAGTTTTTCTATCCCCGCCACTTCCCTAGGCTCCCTAAATCCCTTCCACACTTCCCTAAATTTTCCTACACTTATCCCAACTCCCTAACCCTACTTCCTACTCCCTTTCCCTTCCCCTTTCCCCTAGGGTTTCAAAACAAAACATACACTATGGAGGAGGAAAGAGAGGAAAGGAGACACCACAAAGGAGGGAGGATTTTGAGGCTTGAGCCATCAAACACTACAAAATTGTTGGCCTCACCCATGATAGTTAATTGCTTCAACCATGTGGGTTGTTTTGACTTTTGTGAGATGGTCCAAAGAGTATAACATCACCTTTCTTTGACCAGAGTTTTCATCTCTAACCTCCAATACAACCAAGTGACCATTGTAGGGTTGACCTTCACCATCTCCACAGATATTATTGTTGCAGCCACAGGGATACCCAATGTGGGTGAAAAATGGTCTAAGGATACAGATGTAGATGTGCAACATTATGAACCATTTCTCAAGGCATGGTACAAAAATTACAAAAAGAAAGTTTTTCCTTTTAGTCCCCTACTTGATAGATTTATTGACATGATCAAGATCATCATGAAATATTTCACTTGTGAGGGAATATTCTCTAGACTATACACCTATCAAATCAAGTTTATCATGCATTTCACTAGGGTTAAATCGCTCAACATCCCTCACTATTTGTACAGGAGTATTGATAAGATGTCCTACATAGTGCATAACAGAGAGTATGAACATCATATGCACAACATCTTCCATCACTCTCTAATCAAAATAATTGTCCTTAATCATCTCAATCAGTTGAACATTTCATGGGAGACCTTCATTGAGAATGATGTTTTCATTACTCCACCACCTCAGCCTGCTAGACCAATTCCACCACCAGCATCAATGTCTCAAAGACAAACAGGGTCATCTAGCAGGGTTGCAGTGAAGAGGACCAAAATGGACAAAGAGGTCAACACATATCAGATAGGGCCTAGGCAAGTGTTTTCTCCATAGATTGTGAAAGGGACCTTGCCTTCTTCATCAAAAAATTAGGTACATTAGGATGAGCAGTAGGATGATGCATTTTTTCATGAGGAGGAAGATCTTCATGAGGAAGAAAGAGAGTTTGACTTGGTGGACTTAGATGTCCAAAATGATAATGAAGCCTCAAACCTAGTCATCAAAGAGAAATATGCTAAAATAAAAGAGTTGCAGGAAAACTTGGACAGAGCAAGATATGTCATCTCCTTCCTTAAGCAAGAGAACAAACAACTGAGTGACAAGAAAGTGCTCTTGGAATTGGAGTTGTTGAAGGCTAAGAGGAAAAATACCAAAGGTAAAGCAGTGATGGTTGATGATGAATTTGACCTTGTTGATGAGTCTAACCATGATACTGCTCAAGCCACCATGAAAAGACCAAGAAAAAGAGATCTTAAGAGAGCATTGGAGCAAGAAAGGCTTGAAGCAAAAAAACTCACATTTGAAGAAAGGATTGCAAAGGAAATTGAGGATGATAGATAAATATGGTTAGATAGAGTGAAACTTAACCTTAATAAGCTCCTTCAAAAGGCCAACAAGGATAAATACATGCTGAGAAACATGGCCAACAAGTACAACACAAGAAAACAGATTTGCAACATCAAGATCAAGCAGTTGAAGGACAAACTGAAGGAAACTCTAGCTAAGAAAAAGGATAAGGGAAACATTGACATACATGTTGATGAATCCTTGATTGCTTGAGACACTTCATCATCACTTCATCTACCAATTTTGAAGGTTTTTGGGTAATTTTTTTCAGTTTTGGGAATTTTCCAAATTTTGATAGACTTTCAGCACAGTCCACTTGTCAAAAACACAGCGCCTAGGGTGATATGCTTTTTATAGGAGCCTCCAAATAACAAATTTCCACAACCATTGGATTAAGAAGGCCATCTACATCAAATTTTGACTATTGGCACATCAAATTTGGACATTATAACAGGGGGAAATGGCCAAAAACATCCAAAAAATCACATGTCTGCCTCATTTTTCAGGCTAGCGTTGCGCTTTTGACTATTCTTGGGATATTTCAGTTTTGAGGGCCTTAACTTCATCATTTTCAAAACTTAAGGGAATTTGTCAAAACTATACAAGATAAACTTTCCAATGAGCTATCTTGGGCTCAATTTATACTTCAGAAAGTCCTCCAAAAGTGACCTTGAAGTCGGCGATGCACTTTTGTCAAGGGCATTGCAATTTTTCCAATGGTGTTGCATTTTTGCCAGTTGCCTGATATTTTCAGAATTTTCTAGATTTCTCAGTTTGGTCATGGAATTGATGAATTTTACTGATGTGATTAATCCATGTAAATGTAATTAAGTCACTTTTAGTTGCTAGAGGTAGATACATTGGATAAAAATGTATTTTTGGGACAAATGAATTAGTTTCACCAAAGTTAGGGATGAGTTTGTTGACCTCCCTAGTCTTTGGGTTTCTAGTTGCGAATTTTGGGGATCAACTCCACAAGTTAGGGATTCGACCCCTAAGGGTGGGAGAAGTTTGTTTTGGTCTATATCTTTCACCTCCTTTCTCTGTGCAATGGTTTGATGTTGTTGGATTGATCTCTGAACACTTTTTGTAATCAGAATTTTGGCAAGTAATAACATACTGTGTTGTAGCTATTTTGATGGAATCATTGTGGTAAAGTGATTTGAAATTGTTTCTTTTTATGTTTTGCAAATGTGTGAATGTATTGTGATTTCATATTCATTCCATTTCTGATCGTAATTCTTTCCTAAGTTTGAAAGACTGAAAGACATAATTCATTAAAATTATGCTCTATTTTGGAGGAATAGTTACAGTTTGTTTCATCTTCTTCTTAGTAGAAAATAATTCATATCTCTTATGCTATTTTCTAAAACCCTAGCAGTCTAAACCACTCCATCAAGCTATCCTTTTGTGTTGAAGATCTTACTTACCTTTCTCCATCATATCCCTGCAATTATGATCCTTGTTTTCCCTGACCTAATCTCGTCTCTGACCTATTCACCATCCAGCACCTCAAATGCAATAAAAAAAACCCCTCTAATACTATACCTAGCCTAAAATTTCATTGATCCATTCATATTGGCTAAGATCCTTTGGAGAGAGCCCTCTCCTGCCTAGTAGGGCTAGCTACTTGGAAAAATATTGGTATGTGGTTACCTTTGTTGGTATCTTCTTAGCCTCGAAGATCTAGTGGAGTGATAACATCTCGGTGACCATACTAGGGAAGAAAGTGACAGATCTTCCCAGGTTGTACCGTTAGTTCTTCAAAATTCTTGGTCTCTGGATGATAGGTCTAAGATTTCATTGAGGCTAATCTGAAAAGGTTGCAGAGAAACAAGATGCTCAACAGTGAACATTCTGGCTTTGAGGAGATACACCAGATCAAATCATGATCCTCACGTAACTGATCTAGTCAAAGATCTAGAGAGGCTTGTTCGGAAGCAAAGATATCAAGGTACATAAATTCAATCAAATCCTATTCCATTGGTAAGATCTTCTTCGATGCCTACAAAAGTTCTATCTCTCAAAGACATACCTTTTGTTTTAAAATTTGAGTTGTCTTTATTTCGATCCAAGTCTAAAACCTCACTTTCTAATATATTCTTTGACCCATTAAGGCTTTCTAAGGTAAAATAATTACCTGAGATAGATATTAGTTCTTTAAAACCTGAATAAAATTTACCCTTCAAAGAAACTAAGCTTGAATTAGACTTTGACACTAAAGTTTGGAGTCAATTCTAAAGGCTTGAAAGTTTAGCAAACCAACTTCAATACCAGTCATAAAAATCCATAATCCAATATCAACAAGAGTCAATAATTATCCAGACACAATCACAGTCAATTGTTGCTTCTTCGTCTACACCATCTACTTCATTACCTATTCAAAACAATCCTCCTATTTTCATTCATGTATTTCACTCAGTAGGAATTATGGCCAGATTTTCACCTCTAATCTTACCAGGTCAACTCCATGCCTTACCACAATGTTATGGCCAGAGACTCCCTCTTTTGATGAAATTTCTCCAATCACTGCAAAACAACACATAGTTTAAGTCATTAACTTTATTGATTTGGAAGAAGTAGATGAAGATGACGCTAAAATGAGAATCATAGTTCAAAGCTTTTCTGAAGAGGTTAAAACCTGGTTTAGATCATTAAATGAAAACTCTATAGCCACTTCAAATAAGCTAATAGATTCTTTCATAGCTCGATGGGAGGTAAATAAAAATCCATCAAAAATCCTTTCTGAATACAATAATATGAAAAGGGAACCAAATGAATTAGTACAAGGCTTCATTGCCTGATTCAACAGAGTATACAATTCCATTCCCAATGAGATCAAACCTCCTCCAAGGTTGGCCCTCCTGCATTACCCATATGGCTTTGATCCGGACATGGCCTATCAGCTACGGGAAAGGAATCCTGCTACATTAGAAGACATGCAAAAGAATGCAATTAGTGTAGAAGCTAAGTTTTCCATTAAGAAGTCAAAAATGAATGGTGAGAGGAGAGTGACTATCAAAGAAGAAGCACCCTCATCCTCTGATGTAAAACTTAACACCTTGATAAGAAAAATAGAAAGGATGGTTGACATGATGTCCATTACCGAAAGACATCCGGAACCACTAGGTAGAAATCCTAAATTCAAAGGACAACAACAACAGCCTCAATTCATAATCAATCAAAGAGAACAGAGTTCACATGAGAAACTAGCACAACCACAGTAGATTCAAACACCCTTGCAAAAAAATTATGCTCAAGTAGGTGAGGAAGAAGAAGAAGATCATATTGTTGAAGAAAATCACTTTTTTACAGTTGATGGCCAGCCCATATTTTTGACAAAAAATGAAAATTATGTCGAGAAGACAGATGTGCCCAAGGATGAAGACTATATTCTAGCCCAAAATCATCAGTTGGAGGTTGAATCTGATGATTATCAGTGAGGTTACTTGATTTCCCTCAGCTCACAATAGAGGCAATACACATTGAGGGGTAGAGATGTCCCAATAACTCCTATTCAGAAGCGAGCATCTCAATAAAAGGATACTCAACCGAAACATAATTCTCAAGGTAATCAGAATAAAGGAAAAGAACCTGCAGTTGTAAGTTAGAAAAAGGTTAATCAACCATCTACAAGCTCACCGGTTAAAGAAAAGGACAACCAAAAGAAATAAGCTACATCAAAGGACCATGCCAACAAAAGAGACATCATTAAAGAGGTAGACAAATCCATTCCTTTCAGGTTAGAAACTAAAATTTCCAAATTGAAAGTGTCAATACCTTTAACTGAACTTCTCAAGAAAAATCAGTATAAGTCTCATGTAGCCAAAATGTTAAAATTAGATCCTTCGTCTGATATACTTAATTTCGAATATGACCAACCTGAACTTATCTTTAGTCCAACAATAAATGTTCAGTTAGAGGATAGCGAAGTTTCCCCATTATATTTGAGTCTAATAATCCACCAAAATATCCTTCACAATGCCATGCTTGACTCTGGAGCTTCCCACAATTTGATGCCGAAAGCCATTATGGATAAATTGGGCCTAGATATCACTCGTCCTTACCATGACTTGTATTCCTTTGATTCAGGTAGAGTCCGTTGTCTAGGTCTTATTAAGGATTTAGTAGTTTCCTTGGAAAAAATTCCAACAAATAATGTCTTGATGGATGCGGTGGTGGATGATATACCACCACGATTTGATATGTTACTTTCTAGATCTTGGGGAGCGAAGTTGAGAGGCACTTTGCAACTAGACTTCTATTATGCCACCATCACAATTTTTGGGCAATTGAGAAAGTTGTACCGAGAAAGAAAGATGAAGTACATGATAAGTAGTAAAGAGAAGCCTAATAATCATCCAATTAATGTTGTACATACATATTTAGAATCATTTATTTTTTTCAATGATACCGGCTTGAATGATGTAGATAATCAGCCTATAGAAGTAGAAGATATTCCAGAGATTTCTAATTGTATTAGAACATTTTTAGAAAAGGGAAAAGAGAATCTGTCAATTGCTTCAGATCAGTCATCAGATAAGGCAAAGAATAGTTTAGATCAGAATCAAGAAGTGGCCTGGAAAGTTGAGACAGAACAAAAGTCAGAATTCCAACACTTGGATGATGAAAATGGTCTATGGACCATGGATTTTGATGGTGCCTTGGGGAAAGACGGGGTAAGCATAAAAATTTGGATCCACATTCCTCTTCATCAACCTGGTAAGATTCCTAAGAATGTTAGATTATTCTCATACAAATTGGCTTTTGATTGTTCTAACAATGAGACGAAATATGAAGCATTGATCCTCGGTCTCAAGATCTTGGAAGAGTTGGGCGTAAGAAGAATTTCAGTATATGGCGACTCTGAACTTGTGATAAAATAGGTAAAAGGGGAATACTAGACCAAGCATCCACGAGTGAGAGTGTACATGAATGCTATACTGGATATCCTAAAGATGTTTCCTGAACATACAGTGTCAGTAGTGTCAAGAAGTCAAAATTTCATGGTAGATTCACTTGCTACAACAACAAGTAATTCAAGATCCTTTATTTTCCAATAGAAAATTTTAAATTCATGTTAAACATCGGCTCACTATTCCTGAAAATTTGCGATATTGGCAAGTATTTTCGGATGATAAGAAGGTAAAAAAATTTCTGCAGAATGAAGGAGAATTCGAGAATTCTTTCATTGATGAAGTTTATGACAAGGATGATTAGGTCATTGAAGCTACCTAGGTTGATATTTTACAGCTGAAAGATAACAATATTCTAAGAGGTCTCATACCTTTGGAAGAATTATTTGATCGAGATGATGTGGTTCAGAAGCCAACATTGGTTCCTGCGGAAAAGGGTGTGGAGGATGTAAACATTCAGAACAACGGACAAGCCTAAGATGGTCAAATTGTCCAAGTCCTTATCTCCCAGACATGGAAATTTATTTTCTTACTAATACATTCTAAAAGTAAGGGGAATATCATGGCCACATGCATGGACCCCAGAATGGGTTCCTCCACACAACAGAAGAAAGTAGATAAGGTCATGGAAGAGTAGAGGGAAATATTCTCCTCACACATAGTGATATCTTTGCACTATCAGGTCAATTATTAGATCGATATAGCTCTCGAAGAACCTCTACCCAATGGGCCAATATACCATCATTGTCTTCTGGAAAATAAGGAAATCAAGTAGCAGATCTAGGAGTTGCTACAAAACGGGCACATCTGACCATTTTCATCACCTTGTGGGAGCCTAATTGTACTCATACAAAAGAAGGATGGTACTTGGAGAATCTTCATTGATTATCAAGCACTAAATAAAATCATTTTCATGAACAAGTATCCAATCCCAGAGATTAATGATCTTATTGACCAGCTCAGGGGGGCCAGCAAGATTGATTTGAAGTATGGCTATCTCCAAGTTCCAATAGAACCCACATATTTATGGAAGATCACCTTCAAATCCAAGGAGGGCCTTTTTGAGTGGTTGTTCACACCCTTCAGGTTAACAAATCTCCCTACAAATTTTATGAGGTTGATGGATGACATATTGCGGCCTTTCACCAACTCATTCATAGTTTTATCTCTAGACGATGTCCTCATATTTAACAAGAGTTGGGAAGAGTAGTTGCAACATATTTGGTAGGTCCTTCAAACCCCGTGGCAACACAAACTATGTGCTAACTTGGAGAAATGCACCTTTGGCATGAACCAGGTTTGATATATAGGTTACATCGTTGATGATTAAGGTGTGCATGCAGATCTGACTAAAATCCAAGTCATTTGGTATTTTCCAGCCTCGACAAATCTAACAAAGATTCACAAATATTTGGGCCTTGTCAATTTCTATCAAAGGTTCATTTTGGGATTCTCTCATATAACTTGGCCATTGGGTCAAGTCACCAAGGGCGGAGTGAAAGAAAAGTTTTTTTGGTCTGATTCCCAGTAGAAGGAATTCGCTGAGCTGAAACATTTCCTTTTCTCTGTGTTCGTACTCACATTTTCAGTCATGCAACAACCATTTGAAATTGAAACAGATGCCTCTGACTATGCTACTGGTGTAGTTCTCACCTAGAAAGAGTATCTAGTGGCCCATCACAATGAGAAACTCTTCGATATGATTTAGAATACCCTATACATGATAAGGAGATGCATTCCATCATACAGGCTTTCCGACAGTGGAAACATTACATTCTAGGGCAAGAGACGGTTATCCACACAAATCACTGACCTCTTTATTTTATACAGACACAAGGGAAGTTGCAGAATTATTACAGTCATAAATTTTCCACATATCTGCAACAATTTAATTTGAACATTAATACAAGAAGGGAAACACCAATAAGGTTGTATATTTCCTCATGCAACCCCCAATTGTGGCATTGGCTGTTGTTCTCAACTCTTGTGGGCACAAGACTTATGGATGGATGGAAACTATACAAAAATGATCCAGAATTCGATACCACATATCACATACTAATGGATGGAAAGCAAGTAGAAAACTTCCACCTCCAGGATGCACTATTATGATACCTAGGGAACCTCTATGTTCTTTCAAGTGAGCGTGCCAATTTTATTTAGGAGGCACACTACAGTTGGGTCGCAAGGAATTTTGGTCTGGAAAAAATAGTGGAATTATTGCAAAATTATTTTTATTGGCCAAAACCTTGACAGGATGTTGGAAAATACATTAGATTATGCACTGCTTATGTCATCGCCAAGCCAACCATTAAGGATCAAGGCATGTACACTCATTTCCCTACTTCTATCCAACCTTGGGAATCCATCTCCATGGATTATATGTCTATTCTTCCTTCTATGCATGGTAAGGACTGTTTATTTGTGGTTATTGATATATTTTATAATATGGCTATATTGTTTGGTTGCAAGAAGGGTATCATCGAATAAGATACTACCAAAATATTCTTTCAATGAGTATGGATACATTTTGGGAACCTGCAAACCATTATACCATATCATGAAAATAGGTTCCTGAGTGCATTCTGGTTAAGCCTTATGTTATTTTTGGACACCAAGCTCACCAAGTCAACTGTATTCCATCCCCAGACTGAAGGCCAAACAAAGGTTTTCAACAAGATGATAGTGCAAATGATATGCATGTACAATTAAAAGTATTCACGAACATGGGTTGAGAGTCTTCCCTATGTGCATCATAGTCATAATAGAGATCTCCATAGCTTGATTGGCTACAAACACTCTCAAGTTGGCCTGGGATTTCAATCAATGTGCCCGATTGATGTTTTCATACCTCTTGTGATGACATAGGAAAAATATACACATGTATTATGAGGCTTATAAAGCCACTAGGTTTATTGAACACATCCAACACATCTACTAGCAAGTTCATGATATCCTAGATAAAGCTAATGCCAAATATAAACAAGGTCATGATTAGCTTCAGGTGCCACATAAGTTTCAAGATGGAGATAAGGTGTGGTTGCATCTCCAGAAGGAATGCCTTATCAGATCCCATGAGAAGGTTTGTCCACTTCGATATAGGCCTTACAAAATCACAAAGGTCATGGGTGTCTACTTTAAAGTTAAGTATCCCTCCATTCCTTGGAATGCACCCTGTATTCAATGTGGACCGCCTTTGGCCATAATTTCCACCATTATTGGACACATCAAACATTGTTAAGAAGCTGACACTAAAAAATATCAATCTATATTGCATCGAGTTGGACACAATTGATTGGATCATGGACACACAGATTAAAAACACCCACCAACAAAAAATCCAGCTGTATCGGTTGTCAAACTTGATCAGCTCATGCATCAAGGTAAGTGGCTCCCCAAGGACCAAATTCAAAAAAAAATTCCTCACCTCATGGAGGAACGCAACACAATGGGGACCATTAATTTCTAAGGGGGGAGTAATGATCTAGGTGGATATTGGTGTCCACTTGCCTATTCAACTTGGACCCCCAATACTATTTCCTTTTAGATTCCTCATTTCCAGTACAATTTCCTATTTTTGGTAGTTTTTCTGACCCTAAACTTTTCGATATGTTTTAAGGCCCCAAACAAGGTTTTTTTTGGAAAATGAGAAAACCCATAGCTTGTTGGGTTTGCAGAAAAAAATTTATTTTCCTCGAATGGATCTTTATAATTAGGTATCGTACATGCCAAACAAGGATCATATGTCAAAGTTACAACCACAATAAATTGATGTTCCAGTTAACCCTAACAAGGCCCACAAACTTTTGGCGCTTCATCCCTTAAGAAAAGGTTTTTAGATGTTTAGGTTTTTCCATTGTTTATTGATGAAAAAAAATCTTGCGAGCCTCATTGTAACATATTTTAGAAGGAATTTAACCATCACATCTCTTCTCATAGATAAACTACCATCGCCCAAGCTATTTTGTTTCTCTTATGTATGTAAAAAAATTTCAACACTTGCTATTTATTAATTGAAGTTGTATTTCGTTGTATCTATGTGTTCTTGTTTAAACATGTATTTCATTTTTTTGCTTTATAAATTTGGATAAGGGGAGAAAAAAAAAAAAATTTAAAAGGAAGGATGGGACATTGAAGTTTCCTACTTACTTCATAAAATTGAACAAAGATGGAGTGAAGAATAAATAGTCCCTACAAAGAATTAATATCGTCTTTGATCAACTAAGAGGAACAAATATATTTTTCAATATAGGATTCAAATCAAGATACCCCTAGGTGAGGATCAAATAACAAGACATAAGTAAGACATCTTCTAAAATGATGTATGTTAATTATGTGTTTGTAGTGATTCCTTTTGGACTGAAGAATGCACCAACTATTTTTAGGTGCTTAATGAACAATATATTTAGAAATTACTTGGAAATGTTTTTTATTGTATTCTTAGATGACATATTAATTTTGATCCAGGTGGATATTGGTGGCCTCCCACCTATTCCATTTGGACCCGCAGCATCATTTTTTTCAATTTTTCAGCTTCAGCACAACTTACTATTTATAGCAGGTTTTCGGGTCCTGCACACCCGGAGCCATTTTGGGGCATTAATAATCCAGGTGGATATTGGTGGCCACCCATCGAGTCCATTTGAACCCCCACCATCAGTTATTTCAGTTTGTAAGTTTCGACACAACTTACTATTTTTAGCAGTTTTTCGGGTCTTAAACTTTCGGAGCCGTTTTGAGGCCCTAAACGACATTTTTTGGGAAAACGAAGAGAAACATGGGTCGATGGACCTATGTTTCTCGTTCAAAAGTTGTACTCCTCGGACAGATATTTCTAACGAGCTATTGAGCGCATCAAACGGAGATCGGATGCCAAAGTTACGTCCCCGGGAAATTGAACCACCAATTTACCCAAACGAGGCCCACAGTTTTGGCGCTTCATTTCCTACGGTTAGGGTTTTGGACGTTTCGGATTCTACATTGTTTCTCAACAATAAATAGGCCCTCGAGCCTCATTGTAACACAGTTCAGGGGGCTGGGAGTCGATACATCTCTTCTCAGAGATAAGTGCTACCAATGCCTCAGTCACATCTCCATCATGTCCGCATTAAAATACGCTCAAGGCCTGTAGCCGCGACATGTCTTCTCAGGGATAATGCTGCATTCATAGCTCTTTTTATTTCCATTATGTCCGTAATAAGCCTTCGAGCCTCAATGTAACACAGTTCAAAGGCCTGCGTACGCCACATCTCTTCTCAGAGATACGCTACCAGCGCCCTAGCTTGTTTCCATTATGTTTGTAAGCTTATTGCAGTCATTATTTTATTAATAAAATGAAGCATTATCTCTGCTGCATCTCTGTATCTATGGTTATATCTGTATTCTGTTGCGTTCCTGCATCAATGAACATCATTTGAGGTTGGTACTACAAGTGATAAGGGAGAATTAGTTAAATTCCAAGCTAAACAAGTGTTCTTTTCTCCGAAGACAAATCCATTTTTTGGAGAAAATATTTTCAAAATAAGGAATAACAGTGGATCTAGAGAATATTGAATCTATTAAAGAATGGCCATAATTAAATAATGTTTCTAAAGTTATATATTCCATGGAACTGGTGGGATATTACAAAAGGTTTATGGTATATTTTTCAAATATTGTTCATCCCATCACTTCTTTACAAAATAAGGGAACTAAGTTTGTAGTAATAGTACAATGTTAAGAGAGTTTTCATCTATTAATGGATGTACTTAAAATTGCACCAATCCTAAAGATGGCTAATCCAAATGAATATTTTGTGGTATTTACAATGTGTGCAAAGAAGAACTTGGTGGACTACTTACTCAAAATGGATATGTCATTACTTTATGCAATCAAAAATTTGAAAAGGTATGAAATGAATTAGACCACACATGATTTGGAACTTTCTTCTATAGTTACATGCATTGAATATGTGGAGGCATTATTTTATGGGGAGAAAAAAAGAATTGAGGATACACCATAACGGTTTAAAATATCTATTTAAACAATCAAATTTAGATGTCACACAAACAATATAGTTGGAACTTTTGAGTGAGTATTAATTTGACATGAAACACATCAAAGGGGAAGATAATAAAATTTTCAATGCGCTTAAAAATAATAGTACATGTAATGCATGCCATAGCCATTAGTATGCATACTTTATATTTAAAAATTAAAAAATTAGAGGTCATTTCTATGGATCATAACTACTTATAAGTGAAGGAAAATATATAGCAAGAGGATATATCAAAAATATTTAAAGAGTATACACTAAAGGAAGATGTCATAAAGTGTATGTTTGTAATTCCTAAGAATTGAGGAATTTAATTATAAAATAGATGCATAATGTTCCATATGCAAGGAATCGTGGACATCATAAAACAACTTTAGCAATGATAAGTGAATAAATTTTACCATGGTTGAAGAAATATGTAGGTAATTATATTGTCAAATGCATGGAATGTTTGTAGAAATTAATTGTTGATTCAAAATTGCTCATGTAATGTACTAAAACATAAGGCTCAGATCTACTCTACATATCTGTGGAAGCGAATTCACGATCAAGAACACACATCAAAAACATGCATCATGATTTAACACACATACACAGATATTTATCTAGGGGAAAGAAACTGCTCAAAAACCCTTCCTATATTTATTGAATAAATCAAATAATATGGATGAATACAATATGCTATGCTCAACCTTGAGCTCAACCTGCACCTATATCTTCTATCCTCTGCCTGGTTGACTGAATTTCGCCAACACTTATCCAATTTTCCTAGCCTCCAAGATCTTATTTCCTTACGTTGTTTGATGAGGAATTAGGCCACTATTAATTAGGAAATTCCCTCATATGGATTGCTCAATTACTTTAGGGACTTCCTCTGATGCATGCACCACCTTTACAACTTGGAAAATTCTACAACCATTGCCCTTGAACTCCAATCCCAATTGGGTAACTCAAATTTCATGCATGCATGAGTTAATTTAGGTTGATTGATCAATTAACTGGTTAAAAACTGAAGTTATACCCCACTGCTAGACCTCCCACTAGTTCCTCCAATATTTGGAGCTATTTTAACTGACTATAACTCAATTTAAATTAATTAAATTGTTACAATAGAAATTAACTCAACCTACACTTGTAAAATTTAGGAATGATTGTACATAACTCAAGTTCATGCTCCCAACTCGAATTAATTAAGATAAATGAGTGATAACAACTATTTCAACTCAATTAAATCATTCAAGTTGTTTGTTGATGTGGAATTTCAATTTTCTCCTAATTTAATCAAGGAAAAATTAAATTAGGAATTCTTGCTTTATTTTCAACACCCCTTCTTAGCAAGAAAGGGATTCATATCTACGCCGATCCAAATCCTTTAGAATGTACTGCATGAAAAACTTCTCTCTGTTGTTGCTAATACTACAACATCTACAACTAAGAAGCATACATAAAAATAAATAAAAACAATCATTGAATCAATTTGCAACTTTATACTAGGAAAACTGTGTTACTTATAACTCTGCTATTGAGCTTCCTGCTCTGCTTTCAACACTCCTATACATTCCTTAGTATCTAATTGACCTTGATCCTCCTGCTACTGAATATTGTGGGCCCCCATAACAAGGTAACGATCCATGGGACAAAAAAAACCTCAATGGACCCTGCCTAAATTTATGCACTCCTTGGAATATTGCTTCACACCACCCCACCTCACACCTGGAGGTATAGTTTCATGTGCTACCTCTACCCACTTAGCTCAAAATACCCCCCTACTTCAGGTCTCTACTTGAGTGGATTTTTCCACTCTGTCTCCTCTCTCTTCATCATTTGTGGCTGCTCCACAACTTGTTGAGGCTGCTTGTGTGGCTTCATTTTGAGAGGTAAATAATGCTCCCTCTCAACCACCAATTCTCTAACCTTTTCCTTTCTCCTCAAGAATTTGAATGCATATTCTACCTCAAGTGCATAAATTTTCTTGACTCACACACTGATATTATTCACTCGTCCAATGGCGGTGTGTCTCAGGAATTCCTTTCCTTTGTTGAATATCATATTGTACCCATAGTCTTCCAACACCGCAATGGAAAAAATATTATTCTTTAGAACTGGTACAACCATCAAATCTTGGAGTCATAGAAAGGAGCCTAAATCCCTATAAAGGTGATTGTACCGATATCAGTCGCAATACACCTTTTTTCGTCTCCAAACTCAATGTTCTTCTTGAGGTCTCTCTCCTCCAAGTCACTGAAGAAATCTCTATTCCCCATCATGTGGAATGAGGCACCACTATCCAGATACCACATGATTCCCATCACTGCACTTTCCATGCATGCAATGAGAGTAAAATCAAGCTTGAATTTTGAAGCTATAGATTCACCTTATACTGCTACTGTAGACTCATTCTTGGTTGCCTTCTTCTATGGACATTTCATTTCATAGTGCCTGAATTCATGACAGTGAAAGCACTTGATTTTAGACAAGTCTTTTTGCTTGAACTCTAAGCTGAAATTAGCCTCACCTTGGGACTTCTTCCCCGTGGCCTTCCTTCCTTTACTGACTAATTCAAATCCCTCTTCCTCTTATTTGGATGAGGTCCCATATTTGTTGTTCCACCTTGTTTCTTCTTGCAGTACTAGATCAGACCATAACCGCTCCCACTGTGGTAGTTTCTCTCTAACATTTACCAAACCTTGATAACTATGCCAACTCTTGGAAGACCCAAGCGGGCTAGAGCTACCAGATCTTCTTTAGGGACTGTAACACCAACCCCACCAAGGTCATCATGAAATTTTGTAAATATGCTCAGGTACTGCGGAATTATGTCATTATTTTACATCTTGATGCTTTGAAGCTTGCCCTTGAGTGCCATCTTCCTATGGTAACTATTGTTCTCAAAAAAATCTGTTGTTATTTTCCACATCGTGAATGAAGTTTATTTTTCCATGGAGATTTGAGGAAATATGATCCTGATCTCCCTCCAATATGATTCTCCTCGCTTTAGCCACATCCTAATTCCACTCAGCGAGACCCTAGGCATCATATGTTTGGGGTTTTGCCACATCTTTATTGATGTATTCTAGCAACCCATTATCATCCAATACTGCCTCCATGTGGATCTTCCATGCCACAAAATTTGTGGTTCCTTCCAAAGCATACTCGATCCCACAATGGTGATATTGAAATTCAAGCTTCTTGCAATGACAACTTCAAAATATCTTCTCTACTATGAATCTAGCTCTCATACTATGTAGAAATTAATTGTGTATTCAAAACTGCTCATGTAATGTACTAAAACATAAGAATAAAATCTACTCTACTCATTCGCAAAAGAAAATTCACGATTGAGAACATATAACAAAAACATGCATCATGATTTAACACACATACAAAAAAATTTATCTAGGAGAAATCAACTGCTCCAAACCCCTTCCTATATGTATTGCATTAATCAAAGAATTTGGATGAATACAATATGATCTGCTCAACCTTGAGCTCAACATGCACTTGTATCTTCTATCCTTTGCTTGACTGACTGAACTTGGCCAACACTTAGCCAATTTTCCTAGCCTCTAACCTCCTATTTCCTTGAGTTGTTTGATGAGGAATTAGGCCCCTATTAATTAGAAAATTACCTCATCTGGATTGCACAATTACTTTAGGGTCTTCATCTGACGGCATGCACCACCACCTGTACAACTTGGAAAATTATACAACTGATAGTACACTTCCCTTGAACTCCAATCTCAACTGGGTACCTAAAATTTCATGCATGCATGAGTTAATTTAGTCTGATTGATCAGTTGACTAGTTAAACATTGAAGTTACACCCCACTGCTTGACCTCGAACTAGTTCCTCCAACAGTTGGAACTAGTTTAACTGACCATAAATCAATATAACTGAATTAAATTGTTACAACTGAAATTAACTCAACCTAGGCTCCTAAAAATTAGGAATCATTGTACACAACTCAAGTTCATGCCCCCAAATCGAATTAACTAAGCTAACTGAGTGATAGCAACTATTTCAACTCGGTTAACTCATTCAAGTTATTTGTTGATGTGGAATTTCAGTTTTCTCCTAATTAAATCAAACGAAAACTTAAATTAGGAATTTCTTGTTGCATTTTCATCAATTTCTAGGAGTGAAAGTTGAGCATAAACACCTAGCTAGTTTGCTACAACAATTATCAATATCAAAGTGGAAATGATATGTAACTATTGATTTAATGACCAAACTTCCTAAGATAGCAAGGGAACATGATTCTATAATGACGGTAGTGGATAAATTGACAAAGTATATTCATTTTATTCTAGTGAAACTCAATCATAAGAAAACTAACATAGCAGAAATCTAGACAAAAACAATTGCTAGATTACATGAAGTGCCAAAAGTAATTGATTCACAAAGATCTAAATTTTACTTAAAAATTTTAGGGAGGATTATTTAAAGGATTTGGTACAAACCTGGAATTTTCCATAACATATCATCTAGAATTATATGGGAAAACATAGGGAGTTAATAAAATTATTGAATACATGTTGACAGTCTATGTGATGGATAAACCATCCAAGTGGGAATATTGCATGCATTTGGTTGAATTTTCCTATAATAATGGGTATCAAGCTTCATTGAAGATGATTCTATTTGATGTTTATATGGAAGAAAGTGCAATACTATAGTAAGTTGGGACATCCAAACACATAGAGTAGTATTTGGACTATAATTTCTCAAGGAAATGGAAGAGAAGAATATTAAAATTAAGCAAAACTTGAAAGCATCCAAAGATACAAAAGAGTTATGCATATAAGAACATGACATTCAAAGAGTTTAAAGTAGGATGGCATTCATTTTTAAAAGTGAATCTAAAGGAAATTTCATTGAAGTTGTGTAGTTGTATTAAAGATGGAACCTATATATTATGATCCATTTAGGATATTGAAAAAGATAGGACTAATTACATACATGATTGCATTTCCTACTATCATGAAAGTGCATAATGTATTTCATGTGTCTTTCTTAGAAAAGTATGTACATGATCCTAATCATATCATTGATTGGACTTTGATTCAAGCCGATATAGAAGGAGACTTCTAGGTACATTCAATGTGTATATTAGACAAAAGTGTCATGGTGCTTCATGTCAATCTTGTTTAGAGATATAAACTAGGAAATTATTTTTATATCAATTTGGTATTCATAAACTCCAAATCACACTACAATATGTAACAGGCTAAGTTAGATTGGTTGTCGCTTCTAAGTAACAACTATCAACTAAGTTAAGGAATAATGAAATAATTTTTTTACTATAATCACATATGCTTTGAAATGTAAATCACACAGTCTTAACTTAGGAATACATTTTATTTGGCATATACTAATATTTCTAAAACATATCCAATTTCTTTGTGCAATCATATTCAAAATGTCAAGATTTCACTCAAATGTTGTGAAATGAAAATGTCAAATGGGTTTTAAATCAAAGAGGTTGATTAATACACTAGGGCCTTTATTGCAAATGGAGGCAAGTAGAAACTCTAGTAGTCTTTTAGTCAACTCAATCAATTTTTACGAAATAGTAGTTAGGAGGTTGAGAATGCATTAAGACCTTCCCCATCTATGAGAGTGAAGATGAGAAGTCAATCATAGTCTTCTACTCATCCTTTTAGCTAGAATTTTCTCCAACCATTATTTTATTCTTGGATAGTAGTAAATAAAAGTAGGGAACTATGATGTTTGACATATTTAAGACAAAAATGAAAATTTCTCAAGAGGTTGGGGTCTTCTTCTCCTAGTAAATCAATGATTGGCACTCTTGTTGTCTTGGTTACTTTCGCCAATCAGGTTGATCTTTCAAAAAACATTAATTTATGATAAATAGGACCTATAAACACACCTTAAACCTACAAAAACAATGCATTTTAGTAATGAAATAATGAATGAGTATGGTTGTTATGCAATGTAGTGGAATGTGGCATATAATGACTATCCAACTTATGCTAATGAACAATTGATATAACTACACTAATACAATGTTAAAATATTTATAGAATAGGTAATATAAACATGAAATAATCAGTGGGGAATACTTAAGCACATGGGTTCCAAAACTAGATATTAAGGTTTATCTACAATGATAAAGAAACTAGTTTCATGACTAGTCTTAAAGTTGAATTTACAATATGAAAATGAAGGATATAAAAAGGAAAATGTGATTATGAAAAAAATGAGAAATCAAATATTTACCAGGTGAATATACAACGATGGAAATAATAGATATGCTTGAGGGGTGGGGGCCCTTCCACTTCTTAGCAAGTACAGTTAACTTAAAATCAAAAGTTGAAACTTCAAAAACACTCCATAAATTGATTAAAATAACTAATAATATGTCTACAATCCAAATCCAAGCCTTCAATTCTAAATATGTGTTTTCAAAAGAATAAAATCCTTTGGAAAACCAAGCTTACTTGCCTTTGTAGGCAAAAATTCAACAAAATATCCAAAAATATTGTTCTAAATTAATTATAGCCTATTATAAGAGTGAGATATGATCCAATTGACCTTTTTGGCCACTCAGATCATGCATTGAATATCTAAAACTTGGATTTGGACACTTTTAGACAATCATAAAAAAAATTAGTTATCAGAATGTCTATGTTGACTGTGCATTGGCGAGGGGTATTGGAGCTATTTGGGGATAATCGAGTAGGATAATCACCATCTCAAGATACTCAAGATCAAATCCATGTTCTAGATTTCACCCAGACTGTAGAAATTATACAACATGCATGTATATCTTGGATTCACCCGATCTAATAATGTACTAAAGTTAAATATTGAATCACTTCTACAAATATTTTGTGGAATTAAAAACACAATCGCTAATCACGTGAACATGAATAAAGATCAATCACACACAACACAGATAATTTCCTATGGAAAGCTTACAACTAAAAACCCCACTATATTCTATTGTATATTAAGCATGGATCATAAAACAATTACATACAAAACTCTTCTCACAAGAGCTCTCCAGTACTCAGTTAATTGTTTCACACTGTCATATGCAAAACTGACCAACATGTAGCCAATTCTCAGCCTCCTAAAAGCCTTCCTTGCTTGCACTATCCCTGATGGTATAGATCCATAAAAGATAGGAATTATTGATTGCCTTGACTCAGCAAGTATCATGGGCACTCCAATGGGTGTTTGGTTGCATGTGTGCAAGCCAATAATCCTACAACTGATAATCAACTTCCCTTTCACCTAGAACTCAACTAGGTCTCCACTGGATCTGACATGCATGTAGCTAATAATAGTAAATCCTCAATTGCATGTGAGATCACTGATTGTGAATTAATTAATATTTAATTCACTAGATCTATCACTAGCTAATCTTCAGTTACAACTAGCACAACTGATTTTAACTCACTTAAATAAGTTAAAATTTTTACAACTTGCATTAACTCATGCACCACTGCACTTCGAACTCTATTGCAACTAGAATTACTCTGCATGCCTCACCAACTACCTCTAACTTGAAATCCACTAGCTAACTAAATTTATCACTTTCAATTAGCTGATTCAAGTCAACATTGAGAATAGATTATAGTTTAATGTCCATCTTAATTAAGGGATAACCAAAATAAATATGCACCCAAAGATAACACTTTGGGCCCCACCCTAGTTTGGGTGCTTAATGTAGCAAGGCGTGGGTGCTGAAATTTTCTTGTTGAATCTCAACACTCCCTCTCAAAAATAAAGGGATTATCCTTCACCCCAATCCTGTCTCTATGGTATTCAAATTTTCTCCTGGTGAGCGCCTTCATCAGAATATCTGCATCCTGATCTTCCGTGGGAATGTACTAAAGCAACATTATCCTTCTCTACACACAATCTCTGAGATGATGGTACTAGATATCTATATGCTTGGACCTATCATGAAACACGAGATTAACCGAGAGTTTAATGAAACTTTAATTATCATGATGAATCACTATCAGATCCATCTGAGAACCAAAAAAACCAACCAAGATCTTTCTCATCCAGATAGCCTCACATGCAACTTGACTTGCTTCCATGTATTCCACTTCCATTTAAATGAGTGCCACGGATCGTTGCTTCCTGTTGTACTAGGAAACTATTGTCGATCCAATGCTAAATATCCCTCCTAATGTGCTCTTTCTGTCCAATGGACTGCCAACCCAATCTGCATCCGTGAAGCCATGAAACTTCACTCCCTATGTCCGTTTGTACGATAAACTATACTACGATGTGCCCCTCAAGTATCTGAGGACATGCTTCCCAACCTTCCAAAATATCTTGGTAGGCTTAACCATAGCTTGACTAAGCTACTTAACTGCGCAGAAAATGTCTGGTCTCATGTTCACCAAATACATTAGCGAACCCACTAACTATTAGTAGACAGTAGCATCCACTACCTCTCCAGAAGTAGCATCCTCTTTTCTCAAATTTCCTGGAAGAAGAGTATCCATGGGTTTACAGCTCTCCATTTTAAACTTACCCAGTATCTCCTTTGCATACTTTCCTTGAGACAAAAAAATTTCACCATCTTGCTGCCATATTTCCAATCCAAGGAAACAATGAAGGAGTTCCATGTCCTTCATTTTTAACTCCCTTGCAAGATCCTCCTTGCATGAGTGTATCATCTGCTCATCACGAGTCAAAATTAGATCATAAAAATATAGAACAATAATCAATAGCTTACCCTCAACCATAATCCGGTATAGGTTTGCATCTGCTTCACTTTTGGTGAAGCCTAGTCCAGTGAAATAGCTATCTACCTAAGTGTACAAAGCACGAGGTGCTTGCTTCAGCCCATTTAGTGCTCTTTTGAGTCTGCATACATGCGACTCACTGTTGAATATTTAGAAACCTTCATGTTGCTATATGTACACCTCTTCCTCAATGATCCCATTGAGAAATGCAGTTTTCACATGCATCTAATGAATGTGCCAGCCCATCTACGCTAAGAGTGAAACGATGGATCTTATGGAATATTACCTTGTAACAAGTGCAAAAGTCTCACCATAATCTATCCCCTCGATCTGTGAGAATCCCCGGGCCACAAATATGGCCTTGTATTCTCCACACTCCCATCAGTAGCTTGCTTTACCTTGTTGATCCATCTCGATCCAACCACTGATTTTTCGACCAGTCTTGGGACTATCTACCATGCACTGTTCTTAACAATGGAGTCATACTCCTCCACTATTGCATCAACCAAATTTGGTTACTGCATTTTTTCTTGAAAGGAAGATAGTTCAGTCACAATAAATTTTCTCATAAGAGCCATGTATCCAGTAAATCGGTCAGGAGACTGTCTCTGTCTGCGTTGTGAAGTAGGGGCTCCTACATTCTCTGCAGCATCAAGTCTCAATCTATTAGCTTTCGTGGTGCGCCTTCTGTCGTTTTTGATGGATGGCTCTGCATGAGTGTTTTCCTCCACTCCATGAACCTCCTCATGTGGGTGATCCACATCTTGAGACTTATCTTTTGGAACCAAAAATTCCTCCTCTACATGCAAGTGCAGCTCCCTCTCAAGGGAAAACCGCATGGCTTTCTCCTCATCAAATTTGATACCCCGTCGCACAACATTCATTATGTTGTTTGGAAAGTACACGATAATTATGGGGTGTTTCAGTGTACCCCACAAAAATGCCAACCTTAGTTGTTGGTTCCAGCTTCTTCATGGCGTCCTTGGCCACATGCACATAAACAGATAAGCCAAAAATCTTAAAGTGTGAAACATCAGGTTTCTTACCAGTGAAATCCTCTTCAAGTGTACTCATGGCAAGTACTCTATGAGGACAATGGTTTTGCACATGTACCGTTGTATTGCATGCTTCCACCCACAAATGCATCGGTAGGCCTTTATCATCCAACATCGCTTGTTTTGCACCCATGATTGTTCTTTTCTTCCTCTCCATGACCCCGTTATATTGTGGGTTATGAGGCGCTATGAGTTCTATTCGAATTCCTTCTTTGCTGCAGAAGTTCTTGAATTCGTTAGAGATGTATACTCCACCATTATTGCTACGAGCCTTCACTTTCTTCCCTGACTCTTTCTCCACCAGTGCCTTAAACTCACTAAACTTAGAGAATGTTTGATCTTTCTTCTGCATGAAGAAGATCCAGCACTTACGAGAAAATTCATCGACAAAGATTGCATAGTACTTATGTTTTTCTGTTGAAGCAATCGAGAAAGGAACACACACGTCTGTGTGAACTCTCTCAAGGATCCCCGAAGCTTGGTTTTCCTTCTCATGAAAGGTGGACTTTACATATTTTCCCTTAGTACATCCCTTGCATGTGTCTGACTGCGCAAGTGTACCCCTGGGAAGACCAATGGAAATTTGTTGCATGACTTTCAAGGCTCCATGGTAAAGATATCCCAATCTCCTGTGCCATAATTCGCCCTCATCCCTGATCACCACTTGATCTACCTTCCCATAATTTCTATGCATCCATCTACCTCCAGCTTGTAGAGATTCTTAACTGGAATCCCTATCCTCTTGGATTGTTCCATTGTTTTATGTTGCAGGAAAGATTTTCCATGACTAAAAACAACATCATAGCCTCCATCCTCCAACATTGCAACTGAGACCAATTTTTTCTTCAGACCTGGTACATGCATCACATATTTTAATTGAAAGGGTTTACGTGACACCCTTTGAAAGGTAATGGTACCAATCCCAATAGGACTGTACCGTCCGTCGTCTCCCATTTCAATATGTATCTAGAGATATATCTCCTCCAAGTCACTGAAAAGTTCCTTATCTCCCATCATGTGAAAGGAAGTGCCACTATCAATGCACTTGACACCATGCATGTGATCAATGAGAAGTCAAACTCAAATTGTGAGGCAAGGGCCTCACCAGCGACAAATCCTCCAAACTTCTTGTTCTTCTTCATTTGTGGAAAGTTAGTAGAAAAATTCCCATGCTCGTGATAGTGAAAACACTTCACCTTGGACATGTCCTGCTTCTTACCATTCTTGGACTCGGATTTAGAATGGAATTTCTTCCCCTTCCCCTTACTCACCTTGGAAGCCAAAGCACAATCCTCTTCAGCCTCATTCTTAGATGAAGCTCCATCTTTGGTGTTTCGTCTAAACTCCTCCTGCACCAAATCCGACCACAATCGTTCCCAATCTAGAATTTTTTCCCTTCCATTGACGGAGTCTTGATAGTTGTGACAACTCTTGGAATGTCCTAGGAGGTCCAAGCTCACCAAATCATCATCAGTAACTGTTATTCCAATTCTCCCCAGTTCATCCCAACATTGGACAAACTCTGTTAGATATTTTGGAATGGTGTCTCCCTTTTCCATCTTGATCTTCCTGAGTCTATCTTTGAGCGCAAATTTCCTATGGTCGATGATTCTTTCGAATAGATCCGTCAAAGCCTTCCACATTTCATATGGTGTGGCTTTCCCATGGAGGCTTGAGACAATGTGGTCTCGTACTCCCTCCAACAGGATCCTCCTCACCTTTACCACTTTCTTTTTCCATGCATCAAGATTTGCAGCATCTGCCACAACGGGTTTAGGAACATCATTGTTAATGAATATCTTCAAGCCATTGTATTCGAGTACTGCCTCCATCCTTTCCTTCCAAGAAATATATTTCCAGCTACCCTCGAGTGCATATGCTAACCTCAAGCCATTGAAAGCCATTTTGATCTTGAATCGGTTGTAGCACCAAGAAAGTCTTTCTGCAAATTCGAATTTTATCCAATCACAAAAGCAGATCCTTCTTCACTTCTGCAATTTCCTGTACTATAATACCATGTATAAATTATACAACATGCATGTATATCTTGGATTCACCTGATCTAACAATTTACTAAAGTTAAATATTGAATCACTTCTACAAATCTTTTGCATAATAAAAAACACAATCTCGAAGAAACATCAATCACACACAACACAGATAATTTCCCAAGGAAAGATTATAGCTAAAAACCCCACTATCTTCTATTGTATATTAAGCATGGATCATGAAATAATTACATACAAAACTCTTCTCACAAGATCCCTCCAGTACTCAGCTAATTGTCTCACACTATCATATGCAAAACTGACCAACACATAGCCAATTCTCAACCTCTAGATAGCTTGCCTTGCTTGTGCAATCCCTGATGGTATAGATCCCTAAAATATGGGAATTCATGCCTTCCTTGACTGTGCAAGTATCATGGGAAATAAAATGGGTATTTGGTTGCATGTGTGCAAGCTAATAATCCTACAACTGATAGTCAACTTTTGTTTAACTTAGAACTCAACTGGGTCACCACTAGATTTGACATGCATGCAGCTAATAATAGTAAATCCTCAGTTGCATGTGAGATCACTGATTGTGAATTAATTAATATTAAATTCAATATATCTCTCACTACTTTATCTTCAATTACAACTAACACAACTGATTTTAACTCACTTAAATGAGTTAAACTGTCTACAACTTGCATTAACTCATGCACCAATGCACTTCAAACTCTGCTACAACTAGAATTACTCTACATGCCTTACCAACTACCTCTAACTTGAAATCCACTAGCTAACTGAATTTATCATGTTTAGTTAACTGATTCAAGTCAACATTATTGGTTTGAGGGGTCTTGGCCCAAGTTCAGCTTTAAGGTTTACCAACAAACCCCTAAACTACTGGACCTTTCGGTAATGGCTTGCTTGTGCAAGTCAATGTCTCACCCGAAGTAGTATGGGAGGGTGCTAGAACCAGGTTTCTATACCCTCAGAGAGAGAAATTTCATTGAAGTGGGTCCCTTAAGATCTAACAGACCTCCGCTGGAGAAGCCCTGACCCAGAAACCCTTAACAATATACCGTCTGGAATAACTTAAGAGAAGCTCATCAACCATCAGATAACAAGTTAACCGAATCAAGATGATTGATTATAACCAGATCTATGCATTCAATCCTTCTTATAGTATCGCATCCACGTGCACATCAATAAAAAATTAATATTCAAAAACATACATTAACTCAGAACTAACATAAATTTCAACCAATAATCATAACAGAGAAGCACTTTGATATCACAAAGAAATATTTCTTATTCATTCATATCCAGATCCAACTTATAGACTC
This sequence comes from Pinus albicaulis, assembly GCA_034641835.2. Classification (NCBI taxonomy): domain Eukaryota; kingdom Viridiplantae; phylum Streptophyta; class Pinopsida; order Pinales; family Pinaceae; genus Pinus; species Pinus albicaulis. The sequence continues at coordinate 611,958,343 of CM076572.1, forward strand.
TATTTACTAGCCCACACACATAGCCAGCGGGGTTCGCACACAGTAGAACTCAGTGTCTTCATGCACATAGCCAATAGGAGCCCTTACCCAGACAATCGACAAAAAATATCCACAGATTCGTATCCAATCTTAATCCAAACTTAGCCTACCTCTAGACTCGATTTAGCCATATATTTATATGATATTAGCCTGCGCTACTCTATGGTACATAAACTGTAGTTTGCAAACTCTTGGTATACCCTTTGACCCATTACAATTCATTAGGGGCTTTGACCCATCCCAAAGCCCCTGCGCTAGACTAAACTATTACAAAATATTAGAAAATTCTTCCAAAATTTCCTCTAGGGGACCCTACTCCAACAGGTCCCCAACACAATCTTGTGACTCGTCCCGAGTCACAGCGGCAGTGGCATCTTCATCTTCTCCTAGAGTTGTTCGACAACAGCGGAAAAAGGGGGCAGGATGCCTTCACTCTGCGCAGCTGAATTCTATGTGATATTGGCCAACTTTTGAGAATTCAGTCCTTCAATAGCTATGATGACACTCTCCAGGGTATGGTTCAACTCCTAGACTACCACATTTAAATCCTGTGAAAGCTTGAGAGCTTCAACAACCCCTGGATTTAGGTGGTTGTTGAGGACCTGCTTCTTGTGGCAGAGCTCTTCAAATTCATCTCTGAGCATGTGGTTGGTCCAAAGACGCGCTAAGCATTGTGCTGCAACAAGGTTGGGCATGGTAGGTTCCATTTGTTCAAAATATTTCTCCTTCTGGCATAGCTCTTGATTGAATTGGTGGAGGGGATTGTGCTGCACCGTGGACCATACCCCATAGTAGTTTCCAACAATTTTGTGCCCTTGTTTATCTGTGTTGTAATGCTTCTTGTAGCTTCTTTTATCAACGCATCTCGCTAGGCACACACCTCAAGAGGAGTCTCGAGCTGTAGTTTGTCTTGTAGTGCAGCTATTTGTTGCTCCAAGTCTGCTTTAACAGCATGTACTTCGTTTCGGTATGCCTTCAAGGCAACTACCAAGTTTTCAACCTTGGCATGTGCAATGGATGTAGGAATTACTTCTGGCATAGCTTCACAGAGTCGATCAATCAAATGCTCCAATTTAGCCTGCTGCGATGTGTGCTTTCTAGGCTTGGGAAATTTTGACATCTTTGGTCATAGTGGTTTTCTCGGCCTCATTTAGCTATTGTTACGCCTGCATTTCTCTCTGTTGAAGCTTTCCAGAGATGAATACATAGAGAGCATGAAGCTGCTCACCTGTTAGTCTCGAAACATTTAGACCGACCACAGAGCACGTGCGGACTTGCTCGCACAAGATCAGAGGTACTACTGTGAAAGCCGCGCCTGGGAGGGGGTAGATCCAACTCTCTATCATGGTGGCCAAAGATGTAACTACGACTGGCTAGCTCGCTTGATTCTGCCTCACCTGATTCATGCTCACTTGAAGCGTATCTGCTTTTAACTGAAGGGCGTGCAACCCAGACTGCAAGGCTTCCACCGCGGCCTTCTGTTGATCTTCTAGGGTAGCCCATTGGTATTTAGAAGCGATAGTGACAGCGTCTTTAATATTATCCAAGTTTGCTTCTGTCAAGGTTACCTCCACCTCTCCAATAGTCTTAGTGGCCTTGCGCTTCTTCCTCTGCCCCTTAGGAGGCTCACCTATGCACTTTGTTCCGTGTGGAGACTCTGTGCCCTACCCACCAAGCCCTTCAGCTCCCTCATCTCGTTGAGACTCCTGCGCTGCCCCTTTGGTGGAATCCTTGGGGGTCTCCTTGGTCGTGGAGTGGACCTCAGTTTCCTTCTTTGTACTTGGCAGGACAGTATCCTTTGGGGCTGCATCCTTACCAGAGGTGCCTGCTGTAACTAGGGCGGATGATTTGAAGCCAAGCTTCCATGTCGATGGTGAAGTTGCAACAAGTTGATCGATTTATGCTTCCATGGCCATATATGGAAGGTTATACCATTCTTGATCTTTGCAAGCCCGAAGCTACACATTATGCATGGTGACATGGAATTTAGCAATGCCTTTGTATTTTTCATAAACCGTTGGCAACAAGCGTGGCCTGGAGTGAATTGTTGCTGCCAACGCATGGTCAAACAACACCCATAACACCTTGTTTTCCCTAATGCGGTTTGGATCCTTCGAATCCCAAAGGTCACATACCGCACACCTTCACAAACATCCAGCTTGAGCTCAGGGAGAACCGCATCATCAGGTGTCTCCCACGTGATCAAGGCATTTAGCATCAATAGCCAGGAATAGAAAAATGAATTCCCCTGGTCCCGCGCATCGCGCACATTGTCCATAAATTCTTTGCAGAAGTACTCCAACTAGTTGTAGTAGACCCCTTTCTTACACCGTCCAGCTAGCTGAATCACATAAGTAGGGACGACCGATGCTCGACACTTGCACATCATTTTACAGGTGAGCAGTAGAGTAGCCATGCACACTCCCGGGTCAGCTATGGTTTCTATAAGAAATCCTCTCTTATCGTGATCGACTTTATATTTCTCCCACACTTCGTCGGCAACCTTCTGCTCATACTTATTACCAAATCCCTTCATGGGATGGGGCCCTTGTATGGGTAGGCCAGTGATTCAGTGAATTAACACGGCGTCGATCAGGATGCAGCCTTGGATCCACAAGCACCCATCGTGGATCAACACCAGCAGTTGGTGCACAACCAGGATGGTGATGGCATATCGGCCAAAGTGGGGGATGCGCAGAAAATTCATTATCCCCGAGGCTACAAATCCACATGCCCATGACATCGGCTCCACCTTTGGAATTTTATCATACAAAAACCTCTCAAGATATACTTCTAGGGCTAGGTCTGGGAAGGAATCCGCATTTGCTAAATTGTGATCATAAAATTTAATAGTGGGGAGGTTCCCGAGCATTTCACCAATCAAGGGGACCCCCTTCGGGAAAAGTGAAATTTGTAGGTATTTGTGGAGCACATCAACATTCTTGGGGGTGCACACCATTGGTTTTCTTGGCTTCACATATGTGGGAAACCAGGAGAGTGGAGTCACCAGCAGAGCTTCCTCCTAGGTTGTCATGGGGTGCTTTGATGGATTTGGCGAGCGTGCCTAGGGCACCTGCCGAGGGGAGTACACAATTTGAGGGGGTGTGCGTAGCTTCACCGAAGCCCACTTTGTGGCTTTCCCCTTCCCTTTCTCCTTTCTTGGCTCCTTTCCCTTTTCCTTCCCCTTCCCCTTTATCTTGGTTGGCGTAGACACGACCTCTTCAACGTTAGGGGTTACTTCAAACACATCTTTGGACCCCATTTCGATGGAGGTCATTACAGGCGATGACTAAGAGGGGTTAGAAGAAGTTATTTTCGCTCGGAAGATAATTCATGGTTGCTTCTGTCAGAGGGGGTATCTCGCCCTAACATGCAGATGGAAAATGCACACAATACATAGAGTTCACAGTAAAGCCAAAGGCGTAATAATTTTAGAAACCAAAGGAACTAATTATGACTTGTGCCCCTCTTTTTATAACCTCCGATGAGTCAAAATGGTCAGATTAGTTTTAAATGCAATTTACCATCAAGGAAATGGTAAAATATCCTCCTAGATCGCCGTATTAATTGCCAAATGCTCGCTCCATTCAACGGTAAAATCACTTTTTTGCCCAGTTTTACTATTCTAATGGCTAGTTTTTCCAGCTGCGCACTACCCCTGTACCTCCATCGCACCCTTCCGTGCCTCTTTACCTGCGCACTACCCCAGCACCCATCGCACCTAACTTCGCTTCGCCTTCCCTGTGCATGTAACCTTCCTTATAAAGATATTTTGGCCATATAGTCATTTGGTAGGCACTGGGTTGTCCCTATAAGGTTTCAGACGACTTCCATTAACATACCCAGGCAGGTAATGTCCGCACAGCGTAGCCAACCTGACCGCGCTGCCATGTGTAATCTATTTCACTATAAATGGGCCCAACCAATGCTTACAGAATTTCCCAGGGTGGCACACAAACTGGTTGTCATAAAGCAACACCAATTTGCCTTCCTTTAATACCTTTTGTTGGAATTTTGATCATGCCAAGATTTTTCTCGAGCCTTCTAAACCTACTGGTGAAACTTAGAAATGGACCAATCCTCTTCCAAGGCAGCTATATGCGCTAAATGTTCCTTCATGATGTCAGTTTCTTCCATGTTTATAAAATATGCAATGCGCAGACTGGGAGCAATGTATTGCATGGGAATGATGGCCTCCTTCTCGTAAACCATCCTGAAAGGCATTCTTCCGGTCAGTTTATTGCATGTGGTCCTATAAGCCCAGAGTAGTGAGGGGATGCGCACGTCCCAATCACTTCGATCAACATTATAGACCTTAGTTAGCACATGTTCCAAAAAAAAATTGAAGGCCTCTACTTGACCATTCTCCTGTGGGTGGTACGGGGTTATCTTCGCGTGGTGAATCTAAAATTATTCTGTCAAAGTTTCGATAGTTTCATTAAAAAAATGTGTACCTATATTTCTCATTAATAGCTTTGTGTAGCCAAAATTGTTCAGAATGTGATGAAATATGAAGTGTGCAACAGTATCTGTAGTGCAATCCTTTACATCCGTCTCTTTCACCCATCTGGTCACATAGTCAATTGTAGTAATGATGTAACGGACACCTGTCTTCTTTTCTGGGGGATTGATGGATCCTACAAAGTCTTTGGCCCATTTTTCGAATGCTTGCAAAGCCATATGTGGTTGCAGGGGCATCTCATATCTGCGCGAAGGTTTCCCTATCCATTGGCATGCGTCGCAGGCTCGACAATATGCATGGGCATCACTATGCAATGTGGGCCACCACAACCCAGCCCTTAACACCTTCTGTGCAGTTTACTTCCCTTCATAGTGACCTCCTACAACCCCTCCATAGGCTTTAGCAAAGATATCTTGTCTCTCATGTTCTAATACATACCTCCACAACACCTCATCTGCTCCCAACTTGTATAATTGACCAACAATTATGGGGAAATTAGTTGTGCGGGCTACCAACTCCTTTTTCTGTTGTATTGAATAGTATGCAGGTGCCATTCCCGTGGTTAAGAAGTGAATAATGTTTTCAAAGTGCTCTTCAACCACTTTGATAGCAAAAATCTGTACATCGGGTAGCCCTTCTTCTAGATTAGTTGGCTCTTCCCCACTCTCTATCCGAGACAAGTGATCAGGTCTGGAATTCAATATCCCAGGCTTCACAATGATTTCAAAATCATACTCCTGGAATAGAAGTAACTGCCTACAAATATTCCACCCCAACACAGGCTTATTGACTAGGTATTGTAAATTTGAATGATCCGTGAACATCTTGAAGTGTTGGCCCAATAGATAGTGCATGTATTTCTGCAGGGCATACACCATCTCCAATCCCTCTTGCTCAGTAGTAGAATAGTTACGCTATGCGCTAGAGAGTTTCCTGCTAGAAAAAAAAACTGAGTGATCAATGTATCCTTCTCCTGGCTACGCTAAGACAGCTCCCAGGGCTATCCCCGATGCATCCACATGCACATGGAATACCTTCGCCCAATATGGAAATATAAGGATAGGTGCAGTGACCATCTTCTCCTTTAGTAGCTCAAAACTCTTCTGACACTCCTCATCACAAAAAAAGGAGACATCCTTCTTGATCAGATTCTCCATTGCCGCAGTGATCAAGGCGTAACTTTGAATAAACTTTTTGTAGTAACTTGTGTGCCCTAAGATGGAGCACAGATGTTTCTCAGTGGTGGGGACTGTGAAATTGATGATAACTATAATCTTGGTTGGGTCAACCATCAATCCATGCTGATATACAATGTTCCCCAAAAAAATCCCAAATGGCACGCAGAATATGCATTTTTTTATGTTTAGCGAAATTTGGTGTTTTCTGCAAGCATTCAACCTCATGCGTAGGTTCGACACATGCTCCTTTACTAATCCAAAAATAGTCCAATCATCAAAATAGAATTCCATAAACCTGTGAATGAACTCTTTAAATACTGCTACGACTACGCATGAGAAAATGGTAGGGGAATTCTTCAGCCCAAAAGACATGACAGTGTACTGGAAAGATCCCCACTCAGTCGCGAAGGTTGTATTGTTGTGGTCTTCAGGTGCTATTCTGATCTGATGGTATCCTAAAAACCCATCAGTGAACGAGTACGCTTCCTGACCTCCCACATTATCCAAAATTTCATCAGAGAACAACGTATGGAAAGGATCATGCACGTAGGCATCGTTTATTTTTCACAGGTCTACGCAAATCCTTATCTCTCCTTTGGTTTTGTTTTCTTGGACCACCATAGGACTTAACCAATTCAACTGCGCTACTGGGTCAATGATACCTGCGACCAATATTTTTTCAATTTCCTCCTTAACTTTCTGTTTATATTTAGGATTCAGGCGATAGGGCCACTATTTGACAGGATGTGCATCCGGCTTCAAGGTGATTCTCATGACACCCATATCTCCCACGAGTCCCTTTAGCTAGGAGAACTTTGTATGGAATAGGTCCTAATATTCGGTCAGCGGCTTCGCGATCTTGCCAGCTGTATGATCATCCCAATAATCCCGAATTTTCGCCATCTTGGGCTACTCTTCCATTCCAATGTTGACTTCCTTCAACTTTAATGGCTTGGTCACATCCACTTCTTATAATAATGATCCTGCAACTGCACGCTCTCCTTCCGACTTTGGGATAGTGAGATTTCTAGGGTCCTTGTCGCGGTTTTCTACTGAAAAATTTCGATAGTTTACAATATCCTGCATCTGTGCAACCCAAGCTACCGCAACACATTCTTTCATAGATAAGGACTCATCAAATACGAGTGCATCAATATCTTGTAGGGCTTCATCCAATTTCTTTGTCCCTCCTACTAACCCAAACATCATCATGAATTCCTGTGTCATTGTTCCCAGTGGCGAGTGCATTGTTGTAGCTCCGCATCTAAGTACTAGGTAGTGGGGATTGGTCCCAAAGAATGAATAAACATATGGACACATTCATTCCAATTATTTTCATTCCAGACCTCCATCCACATAACTAGGTGCTTGCGTAGGTCCCCACAACTAGAGAAGAGTTCCATAGGTGGGTTAACTAGAGGTTCAAATTGTAGGATCATCAATTTTCAACATTCCTCCCAGTCCTCGAAAGTCTCCTTATGGGTTTGCCACCACCACGTAGGGTCGTGCGCATAGCCAATTCATGTGCCCAAAGCCTTCATTCTTAAGGGGAATCTACTTCGAATGCCCTAAGAAATTCCTTAACACTACTAGATCCATCAAAGTAGGGAAATTATCTTACCTCTGAGGAGATACATTGGAATCTCTTTGTAACCTAAGGAAGTGCAATGCAGATATGTCATGTAGCCAGTTCTGCCAATTTTCTATTTCACCATATGAGTCTAAGAGACATTCACTGCATTTCTACCAACACAACATGCCATCAGCCATGGGTTTGATCCAATCATCATCCCGAGAATTCAGTTTGTAAATGTGATCAACATCCTCCTCCTCACGCACCAGTTCTGTATATTGTTCACCTTCTACTGGATCCAAGGGGACTATTACCTACGTATCTTCATTCTCAAAGACCATACTTCTTCTTTTCAGATTGATGATAACCCCCATGTCAATATTCTAGTCCAAACCTAAGAGCGTAGGATAAGGGTTTGCATCATCCACAATCTGGATTACTTCAAAGTCTGCATAAACTTTAACTCCTGAAATGTCTGCCATAACCTTTGGCAACCTTCCTAGTGGAATGATCTTTTGCTGGTTAGCCATTCATAACTAAATATTGGACCACTCCAGCTTGGGTTTTCCCATCCTTTGCCAGTTTTTCTTGGGTAGGACATTGGCATCCGATCCTAAGTCGAGGATGAATTGATCCATTTCATAATCTCCAATCTGCGCAGTCATACGCATCTCCCGACTGGTCCTTCTTTTGTTCCTATAAATCTTGTTCACAACTTTAAACTCTATTTTTTGGGAAACCTTTTTTGCGCAAATGTCTATTAATGCTTGGAGATTCTCCACCGAATTCTGATTGCGCAACAACTTCATACATGCTTGAAGGAACGACTTTACTACTTCATCTACTTTTGGATCTACTAAAGTCCTTGAGGTATATGCTTTATCCTTGGCCATCTCCATCCGAGCTTCAATGAAGGTTTCTTTCTCCTTTTTTAGATCTAGGCTTTCCCTTTTATCCGCAACCTTCCTGATCAGTGGTTCAACTGCAACTTTTTCCTCAGCTCCTCCGGTAGCAATGCCACTGCGCATAATCACATTGACACTTGGCCCATCGTCTCGTGGTTTCACCTTAACTCATTGTACATTCTATGTGGGTGTTTGTTTCTTCTCCTGCATCTTCGCTATCAGCACAGGACAATCTTCGATTACATGATCAAATTTTCTTCACCCTCTATAGGATTGGCGCGCAGGATTTGGGCAGTCTCTTGAATAATGTCGCACATCCCCACAGTTGTAGCAGATCAACTTCCCTCATCCTCGACCTGTGCCTCCACCTCTTCCCCCTCCCCGTTCTCTTACAGGGGATCCTCCTCACCCAGAGGGAGATAGTGGCGACAAAGGGTCGGCTTGTACTTTGTATAGATTTCCCCTATCTACCATCAAGTTGAATGTTTAGTAGTTTTGGTCGTCATGACCCACTGGTGAGAAGAATCTACACCACTATTGCTTAAGTTCTGGGACATAGGTGCCTAATCGTGGGCAGTGATCTATATCATTTCTTCCTGCTACCCGAAAGTAAGCGCGCCACAATGTGGGGATACTTGGCCCAGGCATATCTCTAGGGCGTAGTGGACCTGGTCCCCCAACCTACATATAATCAGATAGTAGAGAGCACTAATCTTTAGTGTGGCCTGATACCCTGCAACGTATGCACTAGACATCCACGTTAGCTTATTTTCCCTGATCCCTTCTTAGATTCTGAATTTCCAAGTGCATCTCTTCCAACTGGTTTTGGATCTGCAACACCTAAAATTAAGAATCATCCCTTAGTGTAACTTCTAGTTTCATGGCCATCTCCAAGGCCTCTTCCTGTGAATCAATCTTCTGCTGACCCATTGGTCCGTGCAAATGTGGTAATAGCATGGTGATGAACCTCTCCTTATGTTCTTTGTCCTCATAGACAAATCATCCATCGCTGATGACTTTCTTCAGTCATTGGTCAGCTTCCCAAACAGACTATGTAGGTCCCTGCTTAATATCTTTCAGTTTTACGACACATTGAGCATAGGACTTAGGCTTCTAAAGCTGTTGCTTCAAGGAATCCTTGATCTCCTATATCGTGGGATTAGCGTACTGACCAATATATCCCATGAACCATTCCAGGGCTGTTTTGGAGGTAAATCCCCTCTGCGGATAGAGGCGATCCCTACTAGCCCAGACCGGGTCTAGCAACAATCGTTCACGCTATAGTGCAGGTTCCTAATTGCAAATAAACCAACCAGCGATGTAGGCTTACCTGGAATCCAACACTGTTGCTTGTAGAAGAGGTAGCGCTCTCGTTCCTTAGCTCTGGCAGATCACGATCCCCAAGATCTCCGTGATAGGACACCTGCACACGCGAGAAACAAAACAAACGCAAGCGTAAAATCCTGTAGATGCAACTATATGTCAGTCAGAAAGGACATAACTCATCAGCATAAACAATAACAAGAGTGGAACCATAACCAATAGTCATTTATTATTAATCAATCAAAGGAAGAATACAACCATAGTTCTAACGTTGAATTCTCCTTCGGCGGGTCGCCAGCAGAACACGTCTCGAAATCCTGTCAAGGATGGGACAATCCTTTCTCTTCGGATCTTGACAATAGTCTCCTTATTTAGATTCGGCCTTAAGGGAATTATGGAGGCTCTTGCAGCATAAGGCTCTTGGGAATTTGGGAACTTGAATACTAGCTTGCAATGGAGATGGGCAAGCTTTTATAGATGGAGGAAGGGGAGTTGGGATCCCTATAATCATGGGATTGGCCCTATCATCAAGGAAGCTTTCATGAGAGGTGGAAAACCACTTCCTCTCTATGGAGATCCGTAGCCAAACCTCCCAACTCAAGATAGATACCAGTTCATGAATTGGTTAGGATGAAACTTCTGCCATTTATTTTTAAAAATCACTCCTTAAATTGGCTGGCGTGAGTGCGACTCTGGGACAGAGTGCCAATAGGCGCAACCTCTTTGAAGGATTTTCCCCATTGGCGCGGGTTCTGAACTGTCTTCCCACACCAATGCAAAAAGGGCCATTTTTAGGGTTTTCCACAAGGAGATGTCTTCAGGGAAATGAAAGCTCTTGTTCAAAGGGATGTCATGAAAGTGGTTTCAAGCCATGTTACTGCTTCACAGGTCACGAAATGAGCCCTCCAATGTGCGGGACAGGGATTGCAGGGACAGTGACAAATTACTGTGTAACAGATGCCCCCTAAAGCATGAGGCCCAAGAGAGAGAGAGGGGTGAAATGCTTTACGAGAACATGTCCAACTGAAAACTCCGTCGTTGGAAAACCTGCGTGGAGAAGTACAACTGATATCTCAGATACATGATATATATGCGGTATGGGCACAGCCATTCATATTAGAGTATACAATAATCCAGATCCAAGGCATGGGCGCAGCCATCCAGTGAGGATCGATAAATAGACTCAGGTATGGTCGCAGCCATCCAATAAGTGAGTCATGTAAACAATCATAATAATCCACAAAATCACAGCCTGGATTACAACAGACACAATCCAGGGTCTTGCGCTCCATATCGACCCGAACACAATACAAGTCCAAGCATGTGAATAAATGGGCTGAAGTCGAACATGCGAGAACATCGTCTGATTACCAGCCAATGATGAAAGCTGTTAACAGACGTGAGAGGTACCACCAATAATGACAATGGTACTCAAGGTATTATAGGTACAATCTACGGCATGTGAATCAGTGAGCTAGTGTCGAAAACCCATATAATCACTCGATCAGAGGCCAATAATGAGAACCTCACGTCGAATGCGAAGAACCTGCCATTGAGGCATGCAAGCTCCAAGGTACCAGAAGGGAGTCTCTAGATCAACTTCCCAGATAATTAGCTGAAGTCGACAGGAAGTGACCTTGATCGAAGGTGGGCCATAATGTTTCCCACATCATCGACATGAGGCAGAGGAACATAATTTTTTTGTGAATCACGATCAGATGAGAATCAGAGGGAGGTTGATACTTGCAGAGGTCAACTTCTCTTGAACATATAAACGACACGACAGTGAGTTTGGCAGTATTTGACATTAAAAGATCAGAGTTCATGGTGACGAGGCAAAGAGCAGATGAGAGGTCAAAAAGGATCACCCAAACCCACGGAGGCAAGTGAAAAATGAGATGAGATGTCCCCAACCCGACACGAATGTAGACAAGTGCCATGTTCAAGAGTGACATACTGCCGACACGACAACGATTTGGTTCCATTTTCCCCACCATTTCGGTGATTACCTCTTTATTTTTACACAAGCTTGAAGAGGATACCATATGCTTGTCATATAAATCCATCCTAGTACATTTAACAAGCCCTAGGAAGGAGGAACTCGGATACCATCATTACGACTGAATCCAATGTCAATAGGGTTTAACGAGTCTGAAAAAGGAAGAACTTGGCGTCTTTTCATGTTTAGAGAGTTTGAAAAGATAGCGGAAAAGTAAACTCCAATGGTCCCTTTTCGTAAATAGTTCCTCAAATCCAAAAAGGTAGAAAACTATGTCTGAGAAAACCTCCTAGTCGCGATAGGCTAGGGTATTCCTTTTTCATAAATAATCTATCCCAGCCCGAAAAAGGGGTAAACGTATACTGGGTAGATGTCGTTTCGCGTCCACTTTAACGAGATGGAAATGACAAGGGACTCGGCAATATTTTCAATTTTTAAGAGTCAGAAAAGAGCTGAAATTTGACTCCTCTTGGAGGAACGAGTGGTATAAAGGGTAGCAACTGGTTCCGGTAATGGTGGAACTGCTCAAAACAAGTGAAGGTCAAGAGGCTGGCTAACAAGACCACTCATCGCAGTGGTTCCTCAGGAATGGTTAAAACAACCAAGTGAAGGCATATGATCGGCCAAGAATATAGTGACGATGGAGTGACAAAAACAAGGCTCATCTGGCAAAAAGGCTGACAAAATGGCAATCACAAGAGGTAAAATGAGAAAGGTTTCATTTTTACACAAGCTTGAAATCAGGAAACTCTGCTTGAAGTTGGTTTCATTTTTACACAAGCTTGAAACAAAGATAAACTATGCTTGAAACCAGTTTCATTTTTACACAAGCTTGAAACGAAAACAAACTATGCTTGAAAAAGTAAGCATGCCCCCAGCATGGTGACTCAATTCGAGGTACATGCCCCCCAAGCTTCAATCCATATGAAAGGCAGATGGAGTGAAGGTTCAAGTTATGAGATCAAGAGAAAGACTCGACTAGGATTTTACGAGATCTAACCAAAGACTCAAGTTGAACAAGAACGTGTTTCATTATTTTAACGAGGTTGACACATTAAAAGAACTATCCTCAGGACACCTTGTTTCATGGTTTAAAGAGCTTGGCGCAAGACAAAGAACTCTACTCCGACGACCTTGTTTCATTTTTTAAGGAGCTTGACCCAAGAAAATGAACTGTGCTCCGGCAACCTTGTTTCATTTTTTAAGGACCTTGACACAAGGAAAATGAACTATGCTCCAACAACCTTGTTTCATTTTTTAAGGAGCTTGACACAAGAAAAGAACCATGCTCCGACAGACCTTGTTTCATTTTTTAAGGAGCTTAACACAAGAAAAGAACCATGCTAAGCAAGAGCCTCCATAATTCCCTTAAGGCCGAATCTAAGCAAGGAGACTATTGTCAAGATCCGAAGAGAAAGGCTTGTCCCATCCTTGATAGGATTTCGAGACGTGTTCTGCTAGCGACCCGTCGAAGGAGAATTCAGCGTCAGAACTATGGTTGTATTCTTCCTTTGATTGATTAATAATAAACGACTATTGGTTATGGTTCCACTCTTGTTGTTGTTTATGCTGATGAGTTATGTCCTTTCTGACTGACATATAGTTGCATCTACTAGATTTTACGCTTGCAATTGTTTTGTTTCTTGCGTGTGTAGGTGTCCTATCACAGAGATCGTGGGGATCGTGATCTGCCAAAGCTAAGGAACGGGAACGCTACCTCTTCTACAATCAACAGCGTTGGATTCCAGGTAAGCCTACATTGCTGGTTGGTTTATTTGAAATTAGGAACCTGCACTATAGCGTGAACGATTGTTGCTAGACCCGGTCCGGGCTAGTAGGGATCGCCTCTGTCCGCAGAGGGGATTTACCTCCACAACAAATTGGCGACTCCACTGGGGAATTTGGGAACTTGAAGACTAGCTTGCAATGGAGATGGGCAAGCTTTTATAGATGGAGGAAGGGGAGTTGAGATCCCTATAATCATGGGATTGGCCCTATCATCAAGGAAGCTTTCATGAGAGGTGGCGAACCACTTCCTCTCTATGGAGATCCGTAGCCAAACCTCCCAACTCAAGATAGATACCAGTTCATGAATTGGTTAGGATGAAACTTCCGCCATTTATTTTTTTAAAACACTCCTTAAATTGGCTGGCGCGAGTGCGACTCTGGGACAGAGCGCCAATTGGCACGACCTCTTTGAAGGATTTTCCCCATTGGCGCGGGTTCTGAACTGTCTGCCTGCGCCAATGCAAAAAGGGCCATTTTTAGGGTTTTTCACAAGGAGATGTCTTCAGGGCAATGAAAGCTCTTATTCAGAGGGATGTCATGAAAGTGGTTTCAAGCCATGTTACTACTTCACAAGTCACGAAATGAGCCCTCCAATGTGCAGGATAGGGATTGCAGGGACAGTGAAAAATTACTGTGTAACAAGGGCCCTTCCTTCAAAGGCTATTGATATTTGTGCTCTCTTTACAACATCATTATTAATATTCTATGTGGTTCATACCGACTCTGCTACATACCAGAATCGATCCATATCCTCATCCCCCACACCCTTAAAGGTGGGTATTATGTGTGCAGCCATATCATCTGCAGGTGGTGGCAGAGGTGGGGTAGGATTATTCTTACCCTTGCGTGAATTCGATGGTGGCATAGTTGGGGGACTGGTCTCTGCATGCGCATTCTCGCCCTGGTTGAATTCAGGTGAATCCCTTAGAGGACTGTATACTGGTCTATCCCCTTCTTGATTAACCATAGTATTTACCACTTTGTGTCATGCTTCCACTCTGGTCGGAGCTCATTCACTCGGTGTGACTGCACAAGACACCCTTTTCACAAAATAACATATTAATCAACAATGACAATGGTTGCAATAACTTACCTATAAACCCCTTGAAAAACCTTTGCTCAGCTTCAGAATAGGATACAAACTGATCAACTACAAACTCAGTTACAAATCCTCCAAAAACACTATCAACCCAGTGATCTACAGTCCAGGTGATCTTGTTATCATCCTTCTCCAATTTTTGAATCAATCCAGGGGTCCACTGTGTGACATGATCATCTTTCCAACAGGTCTGGAACTATGCCAACCTTGCCAACCACCCCTGCAGTTCGTGTGGAAGGTTACAAAGAAGATTTTGTGCACCTCTGTAAAAATTTACTTGTTCTTCCACTCTTCGGCAGTCAGCTTCTTACTTATATTCTATTTTAGGGAAAATTCCTAAATCTGCTTTTTAAACCAATCCTCAAGTATAGGCTTTGGTGGCTTCCAATGACCCTGTGGAATTACCTAATCACTCTCTCAAAATGCTCCCAGTCCCGACAACATAACAATTTCTTGGTTTGAGGGGTCATGACCCAGGTTCAGATTTTAGGTTTACCAACAAACCCCTATACTACTAGCCCTTTCAGCAATGGTCTGCTTGCGCAGGTCAAGGTATCACTGGAAGTAGTATGCGAGGATGTTGGAACTAGGTTTCCGCACCTTCAGAGAGAGAAAGTTAATTGAAGTGGGTCCCTTAAGATATAACAGACCTGCACTGGAGAAGCCCTGACCCAGAAACCCTTAACAGTATACCAGCAGGAATAACTTAAGCGAAGCTCATCAACCATTAGATAACAAGTTAACCAAAGCAAGATGACCAATTATAACTAGATCTATGCATTCAATCCTTCTTACAGTATCACATCCACGTGCACATCAATAAACCATTTATATTTAGAAGAATACATTAACTCGGAAATAACATAAAGTTTATCCAATAATCATAACACAAAAGCACATTGATATCACAAAACAGTCTTTCTCATTCATTCATATCCAAATCCAACTTACAGACTCTATTTACTAGCCCGCGCACATAGCCAGCGGGGTCCATACACAGCAGGAGTCAAGGTCTCTGCGCACATAGCCAGCAGTAGCCCTTACCCAAATAATCGACACAAAATATCCATAGATTCGTATCCAAGCTTAATCCAAAATTAGCCTACCTCTAGACTCGATTTAGCCATCTATTTAAATGATATTATCCTGCACTACTCTATGGCCCACAAACCGTGGTTTGCGGACTCTTGGTCTACCCTTTGACCCATTACAATTCATTGGGGGCTTTGACCCACCCCAAATCCCCTGTGCTAGACTAAACTATTACAAAATTGTTCCAAAATTACCACTAGGGGACCCTGCTCCAACAAACATTGAGAATAGATTACAGTTTAATGTCCATCTTAATTAAGCAATAACCAAAATAGACATGCACCAAAAAATAGCATTGTGGGCCCCGCACTATTCCGGGTGCTTAATGCAACTAGGCATGGGTGTTGAAATTTTATTGTTGAATCTCAGCACATGCTACCTATAAATATAAAAATGAAGGATGATTTACGAATTCTACTAAAATCTGCAATTTTCTTTCACAATGCAATTAATTACATGAAATTTAAAAAAATAAAAATTCAATGAAAATACCTTGGGAAACTGTTAATATAGGTAAAATATGGGAAAAGATCATCATAAATGATGAAAATAGATATTTTTAAAGGTAAAGGAGTAAAAAACCATACAAATAGTTTGATCAAAAAGAGGACTAACATCCCCCAAGACCGAAGGTGAATTATTTCCTAATTCTTGTTCCAAAAAATGTCATGAGTTGTATGGCAATGTTTTGACTACCTATAAGAGAAGTTACACATTATATTTTGGAGACTATGATGATTTCCCTTTTGTCTTGGTTTTCTTCATAAGTATATTTACTCTTCAATTCTTATTCTCGGTCTTAAGTAGGCTTCTTATTTTCATACCATTTATATGCCTGAATAGAGATCATATTATTTTATTCCCACATCCTTTTTTTTTCCTCTTGAATGATTTAATTTTCCTTGACCAATGAGAGTCTTTTCTCGGTCAACAAATCATTTTTTTATCAAACATATCTCTGAGACTTGCATTTCTTGTATAGTCTTTTTAAACTTGTTGATTTTATTTTTCTTCTTCTCAAGGGATTTTTATTGAGGAGATATGCCTTCCTCTAGTGAAGGTGAATAGGGTGTTTCAACTAGATTTGAGGATTTATTTCTTATGATTTCCCTTATTTCTTCTTTTTTAGCTATGCACTCATCCTCCTCAACAACAAAGTTATATTCCTCCAACAATTTTCCTTTTTCTATAGTCTTTTTTTCATGTTTTTCTTCAGTGTCCATGGATTTTATGTAGTCATAAAGGACTTGTTGGTATTTTTCAATGTTATCATTATCTTATATTTCAATCCAAGTAGGCTTTTAGGTTCTTTGTTTATTTTCCGTTTTAGGAAGTGTAGGTGCATCTTCCTCTTTGATTTCCTATCTAGACATATACCTAGTCCATGTCTAGACTTGTTTAGATATATATCTAAGACTTGCATTTCATGCACAATATTTTTCAACTTGTTGATTCTCTCTTTATTCTTCTCAAGGGATTTTTCTTGAGGAGATATGAATTCTTCTGTTGAATGTGCATAGGGTGTTTCAACTTGTTTTGAAGATTGATTTCTTATCATTTTCCTTATTTCTTCCTCTGTAGTTGTCTACTCATCCTCCTCATCAACAAAGTTATACTATGGAGACAATTTTTCTTTGTATGTAGTCTTTTTTTCCTATTTTTATTCAATCCCCAAGGATTCTATATTGTCATAAAGGAATTGTTGGTATTGGTTAATCTTGTCATTATCTTTTATTTCAATCCAAGGAGGATTTTAAGTTATTTGTTTCTTTTCCTTTTTAGGAAGTGTAGTTGCCTCTTCCTCTTTAGCTACCCATCTAGACATGGACCCAATCATTCTCCTTGGCACTGAATCTTTTACTTTTTTCTCTTGTTCATATACCTATTCTAGCTCCTAATCATGATCTTCATCTTCATCTGTTGTGTAAATTATTTCTCCATAGTCTCCTTTTCTTACATTGTAACAAAGGGAGTTCTCTTAAGGAAATATTTCCACGTCTCATAAATTTTAGCAAGTTCCCATTCTATAATCATCTTGATCAAGCCATGTTGACATATTAGTGAGATTTTCAATAAGTAATAGGGAAAGTTCAAAGTGCTTTCTCCTCTTAAGTGTTGCAAGAGAATGACGCGATAAAGGTAGATAAGGCTAAATCTACCATCGCTTGTTATGTACCTTTGTATTATCAAATTTACTCCATCCCATGGATGTGTTAATCAACTATAAGGAATTCCTCTCTTCCAGTTTAGATTTTTTCTCGACTTTTTGATAAAATAAATCCATGGTTTTACTTGCAAATGTTGTCTTGAACAAATTTTATCCACCTTGTGGTAACCCTGTAATCTAGCTTTGTACATACTTACACAAGTGAATGGCCACATGTCCTACTTGAGCACAATTTCCATCAAATGATAAAGAAAGTATGATGCAATAACATTAGAGCTTACCCAAACCATCAATATTTTTGAAGAAAAGTTCAAAAAGGAGCTTCAACATTGAAAATGAATTCTAATTCTTAATTTGGAAATATTTTTAGTTTATTTTAATTATTATATAATAGTTTTAGAAAAGTTATGGATAGAAAATATCATATCCATAAGATAAAAGCAAACATGCCTTGTAAATCATGATATATTATAGGGATAGATTGAATGATTTTAGGATTTAGAAAAATCTGATTTATGGAGTGATTTTAGGATCTAGAAAAAACTTTGATGTTTGTAAATTCTATCTATTGTAAGCCTATGGGAAATATGAAAGATAGTAAGAGTGAGGAAAATAAAGGAAGACCAAATGAATGTGAAATTAGGCCATAGAGAGGAAGAGATTTTCTGAGTATATGTGTATGTACATATTTCAATTAATGGAATAGAGTTTCATACATTTATGGTGTTCATGAATTGTTTGTATATCTACATGATTGAGAAGAATTCTAGTTTTTGTGAAATCTAGAATTAGCATAGTTTCAACATATGTGTGAAGCTTGAAACTGATGATACATTAGCTTATAATTTTTTCATGTGAAGAAGTAATCATGTATAAGGATTAAACAAAATTTATGGTTAATTGAACAGTGAGAAGAATTATGTACATGGTGTAGAATTCATTGTGTGTGGATTAGAAGGATTTGTGCATGATTAAATCCTTGTAGAATAAGTGAGAAGACTTGTTGAAGATCCCATGAGGATTGGGAGGAAAAATAAAAGAATAATTGAGGATTCAATGTTTTAAAGAAGGAATAATAGATTCGTTGAGGTGAAATTGGCATAATATTTGGGTCCTAATTGAACCACATATCTATGGGATTGAATTCGCAGGAAAAGTGATTATCCAGCAGCAAAGTGGTATCGGAGTCATAATTTCTTTGGAGGAAAATTAGAGAAGGTTGATGTGGAATATAGGACGATTGGTTCATCAAATTCTTATGACCAAGAGGTCATAATTTTTTCCGTCTTAGGAATCTGATATAAGAGCATCCCAACTTCCAAGTAATTTTCGAAAAATCAAGCTTTTAGAAGACAAATCTCTAAATAAGGGCTTTTTACATTTGAGAAGGAATTATAATTCCTTCCTGTAAATAATTTTCATTTCTTTAATTATCATATAAAGCATGAGATATTCTAGGAATATATTGAGTGATTTTAGATTTTAGAAAATTTTGATATATGGAGTGATTTTAGGATTAGAAAAATATGATTTGTGGAATTATTTATGAGTGATTTATCGATGATTTTATGATCTAGAAAAATCCTTAATGTTTCTAAAATTTGTCTATTGTAATCATGCGAGAAATAAAAAAGAGATTAAGTGTGAGGAAAATAGAGAACTGCCAATTGAATGTGAAATCAAGCCATAGTTACAGAGAAGAAGAGAAAATTTTTAATGTGGTTGTATGTACATAGTTTTTATTAATGAAATTAAATGGAAGCATCCTTATGCTTACAATTGTCTCTATATGTATGTGTGAATGAATAATTCCAGCATATTTGTGTAATATGGAATTAAGTAGGGTTTCAGTTATGTGTGAATATTGAAGCTAGTGATAGATTTATGTGTAAATTTATCATAGGAATGATATTATTCTTGTGTTAAGGGTGAGATATAATATAAAATACAATTATATGAGAAGAAATTTGTGCAGGTATAATTAATTTCTCTCGTGTGAGATAAGGAGAACAAAAGGAGTGATATTTAGTTAAGGAAAAAATGGGTAGAATATATGAAGATCGGGTTCTTAGTATTCCAATTGTAGAAATCGGGACTTAGAGTGAATCTGTGAATTCATTGTGTGACTATTGAAGGAGTTCTAGTTTATGAATGTAGTTGGAATAAGCGATACTTTTAATGACAGGAACCAATTTTCAAATAAAAAAGGTGTATGGGAACCTTGATGTTAGTAGTGCACTTAAATACTAAAAGTAGAGAAGTTGGAACTTGTAGGAAAAAATAATTTTCTTGCATTAAGATGCCTTTGAAACATTCATGTTGTAGCCCTTGAATTTGAAGAGAAAGTAAACCCAATTCTTCTCCCCCAATATTTTAATGGTTTTAGGATGATATTTATCAATTTCAAAACCAAAAGGTTTTATTTTTCTAGGCATTCTTCCTCTTTCTTTATTAACCTAGTAAATCTCTGCTTTTCCATTGTTTCATCAGCCCTATATGTCCACTATTGTGAAAATTTTATCTATATGTAAAACTTTGTCAATTTATGTCAAATTACCTTGAAAATCATATCATGTGCACAATATAAATCAATATCAATTTCAATGCTCTACCTTCACTTTTAATCTCAAATTTTAAATTTTTTTGATACCTCTTTCTTGTTGGAAAATAATTGGTTTTAGGGTAAAAAGATTTTTTCCAAATCTGAGACACTAACCTTGAGAAATTCTTTTGATATACTAGTTATGAAAACCAAGATTCTTCTACTCTATTTCCTATGCATATACTCACTGATATGAGGTGAACGTAAGTTTTGAAATATAGGAATTTCAATACTTACCATAAAACAATTCAAAAAATTCTCATTACATTCAAACTGAGTAATAGACCATTAAAATTTGATGATCATATCACAAGTGACTAGACCATTGTGTTATCCAGGGTTTTGAACATTGATTGTTCTCAAAATTTTGTTAAAAAAAACAAATTAAACTTAGGAACAATTGATTTAGGGAAATAAATCGATTTTAGGGAAAAATACTTTGAGTATTTCAATCCTTTGTTCTACTACAAACAATTTACTTAGAGTCTAAGTTCCAATTGTTGAAGAAGAAATTCAATTTACAATTTCGCACAAATCATTGTCTGAGTGATCAATGTAGTTGTTTTTGCAACCAAATTTCTCAAGTAACTATTATCATTATGTTGACAAAAAAAACTACTATTACTATGTTTTCCCTTTGACATGCTTGGCATATGAAAATGTAGATTTTTGATACATACTTCGAGCTGCCTCTAAACTCTTGTTTATCCGAAATATATGGTTTTTCTAAATATATACTTACCTCTATGATTTTTCTCTTGAATTTCGAGTATCCCTATAGCGTCTCCTGTAGCTAATTCCTTCACAAAAATACTAAACATGTGTGTTGTAGATGTGGGGTTTCATTACGACGTTTTGGCACCTAGATTTATGTGTTTCTAAATATGAATTAGTATTTGCTTTTAATTAAAAATGGATAAGACTTGACCACGGTTAAAAAATGGAATTTTTGAACCAAATTCATGGTCATTTCCATATCTATTGTGGACAATACGAGTTGATCCTTGGAGCGTGTTTTCTCTATCTTGATTTCAAGTGTTTACTTACATTGTATGTATCAAAAATAGAGCATATTAACACTTATTCCTTTGTCGTTATTATTCAAAACAAAGAATAGTTTAACAGATGATGCTTATGAGTATATTCAGACAGAGTCTATCACATAATTTTTGTTATTTAACTTTGTAATGGGTGTGAATGGTATGTCAAATTTAAATACCAACTTATTATAATCATTAAAAACACATTTCTTCAAAATTGTAATGATCTTCATTCTTCATAATCACAATAATGCCCATTACCTCCTCTCTTTTTTGTTTCATCACTAGGTTGGTTGTGTGTCCTTACCTTTGATATTTGGAATCTCTCTTGAATTGACATTTATGCTTTGAAAATACTTCTTGCAAAACTAACTTTGACACTTTAAAAACCTTTGTATCAAAATCACATGATATTATGTCCTTGTTGAGAAAAATTGTTGCATATGGTTATAGGTAGAATAAAAAGATGATGACAGAATTATTATAGATAGAATAACAAAGTGATGAGAAAATTAAAATGGTGATATAGGAATGAAAATATTTTAGGGGTTTTAAGAGAAAGTATAGGTCTCATAAAAAGTATTTTTATGGATTTCACAAAATTTTAGGTCTTAGATCATAAAATTTTGTGACAAGAGTTTTTTTGTTGGGTGGGGGGGAGCTGGGGAAAGAGTATTTTATTGAAAAGTTTTAATTCTTTGTTGTAATAATTCAAACATTGTAAAATAAATCATCAAATCTCCTTTGTATATGGATATGTATCATTTTTGTTGCTTGGAATTGTTGATGACATCGTTGACTTTTGATGGGTCCTTCTTTAATGATAATTTGAAGTTGATTGCAGAAATTCCATGGATAAAGGAACCAATAACTCGAATCCCTCTGATAATAGTGTTAAGGGGCATCTTTTCAGGTCCCTCTAAAGCTAATTTTAGATTATTATACTACTACTTCGATGATTATGAAATAGGGAAAATTTCAGGTCCCTTTGATAAGAATAAATTGGAGCTAGTTATGTTGCTACCGGGTCCGTTTATGGCTGATAAATATATTTATATTGTTGTTAGGTCTCTCTAATGATAAAATTTCTTATGTTTTTCTCATATCCCTCTGATGATAGAATTTTTTATGTTGTTGTCATGTCCCTTTGTGATTTGAAGATTGTCCTTAGCTTTTTATTCTTGATCTTGAGTGTCTTCCTTTGTTGATGGAGTTGTTGACTTTCTTCTTTGAATTGTTCATTTTATTCATTGAGCTACTTAATTTGTTTGATCAAGGCCCAAAAAAAATTGGATGGGACTTTGTTTTGTGCCTTGAAATTATGTGGTGTGATCCCTATGATATCACCGAAAGCAGTGATTTCATTAAGAATAAATGATAACGCTCGATGATATTCTTGTCTTTGATGAATGATGATTCTCTTTTCCTTTGAAGATTTGAAAGGACTTATCATTTTGGATTAATCCATCTAGAAAATGAATGATTTTTTGTACAACAAGATTAATATTCTTGGATATATACAAATAATTTGCTTAGTATATACATAGTTTTTGTAAATGGAGTTATATACAAGAGTTTGAAAGAAAATTTTCAAGTATTTTCCTTAGATTCTCCCAATCTTCATTAGAAATACTTAAAAATTGTGGGACACAATTATTAAATGGATATTTTATTTGGAATTTTTATTGGCCAATTGCTTGGATTTCCAATGAAAATTCAAGTTTAGGATGTGCCAAGAACCTAGATTTTTACAACTAAACCTATTTATTTATTTATTCATTTTTCATATATATATATATATATTTTATTAGAAAAGTAAATTTCTGGATGGAATAGGGGAAGAAGTAGATACCCATAATTTGTGTCTCACATTTTTAAACGATTAGGGAAATAAAATCATCTCGGTTGACTAGTTTGTTGTAGAGCTTCAATCTATTGCCATTAACCACAAATGAGATCCCTTCCTCATAAATCATATCTATCTTGATTGATCCATTATTAAATACTTATTTTGCTTCATATGAGCCTATCTAGTGAGTGGTAAATTTTCCCTTGAAATATTTGAATTTGGAATCAAATATAAAATCTTATTCACAAACTTTGAAGTCCTTTTATTAATAAATTTGTACTATCATTTTGACATTTGTTGTTGGATAATTATTTTATGCTAAATTTCTTATTTTCTAGTTCATCAAGCTAATTCAATTACATAACTCTTTCATTTTGAGCTTCACAAAAGTCTAGTCATAATTTTACTTCTAATATGAATTTTTGGAGTTGGAATTCAGTGGGAAGAAGAATTTGCTTACTAAAAAACTAATTCATGAGTAAAACTAGTAGCACTTTTCCAAGTGGTTATATATGCCGGCAAAGCTTTTATAAGCATGTATTCCTAGTCATTCCTATGCATTTATACTATCTTGTGCATGATTGCTTCTAGAATATTATTATTTGATTCAACTTGCATATTATCTTGCAAGTGATAAGGATTGGATTTTCTATGTTTTATCTTGTATTTCTCCACTACTTCTTGTACTATTGTGGAGGCAAATGTTTCTCCTTGGTTAGTAACAATATCCCTAGGAATTCCAGATGTAACAAAAATATCTCAAAGATTAAACTGACTACTAATTATTCAGAAGCTCTGGATAATATTTGGTAACATAGTAAGTAAATTATAGTATGTAGTTATTTCCTTTTGAATTAGGTTAATTGGTCCAACAAAATATAGATCCCATTTTTCAAATGCTATAAAATAACTTTCCATTATAAGGAATTTCATCATCTACTATTGGTTGACTTATCCTTTGAAAAATATCATAACTTCGAACATATTGCCGTGTATCTTTGAAAAAGGATGGCCAAAAATAGCTTTGATTAAATACCTTATAGGTTATTATTTTGTCTGCAGAAGTCCCACCTCAATGTCCATCATGACAAGATTTAATAATATAAAACATTTCATTTTCTCAAACACATCATTTAATAACAAAATTAGATATTGTGTAGCAAATATTTCCATTAATCTAGCTATATCTTACGCTCTACTTGATTATTTTCTTTTTTCTTATTTGACATAAAATGAGGTAGTAATTTTCCTAAAGTTTTCCACTTTGAAAAAATAGTGTTTTAATATATAACAAATAAATTTTCATCTGGAAAATCATCAAATAGTGGAACAATCTCACCAAGGTTGTTCAGGGGAGAGAGAAAGTTTGTTACCTGATTTTCCCTTTCGATATGATCAATAATAGTGATGTTGAGTTCCTATAATACTAATAAAAATCATCTAATTATTCTATTAGTAATATGTTTATTCATCAAATATTTAATAGAAAATTGTTTCGTGTGGATAAATACTTCGTAACATGTAACATATTTTCAGAATTTATTAATTTCATGCGCAATTGTTAACATTTCTTTCTTAATGAAAATATTGTTTAGCCCAATTGGGGTTAATTTTTTCCTAATCAAATAAATAACATAGGTCTTAATATATTCTTTTTGACCTAATGATTCCCCTTCTACAATATTAGATGCATCAATGAAAATATGGAATGGTAAGGACCAATTAGGTCCTCTTAAAACTAGTGCAATGGACAATTTTTCTTTGATGGCTTCAAAAGAAATTTGACGATTCGCTTTCCAATAAAATTCTATGTATTTGGAAAGTACTTTAAACATAGGCAGGGATATTTTACTAAAATTTTCAATGTATCTATGGTAATAGCTTTCACAACTTAGAAACTTTGGACTTCTCATTAACTTGATGGACTAGGAAAAATAATAATAATTTAATTCTTGGTTGGGTCTACAAATATTCCTACAACATAAACATGATGTCCCAAAACAATGTGTTTTATTAGAGACATAAAACACTTTTCATTTCTGAGGGCCAAATTAATTTTTGTACATATTTTCAAAACATTTTCAAGATTGATTAAAGATTCTTCAAAATTATCACCATATACAAAGAAATCGTCCATATAAATATCAAGATATTCTTGAATTAAATAAGAAAATATAACCAAAAATGCACTTTGGAATGTGGATGGTACATTACATAGGCCAGAGGGTAATACCTTATAGGCATATGCTACCCAAGGACATGTGAAAGTAGATTTTTCCTAGTCCTTTACAACTATTGTTGTTTGATTATAGCCACTAAATCCATCTAGAAAAGAGAAATATGTCTTTCCTTCCAAGGTATCTATAACTTGATCTATGAATGGAAACATAAAGTGATGGGGTAGATAAAATATACCTTTGGTAATTTATGAAGTTCTTCATTTAATATCTCTTTCAACATTAGATTCATCCTTCGCATGGGATTTCTTATAGGTCTAACATTTTATTCCAAATAGATATGGTGTATAAATGTACTAGGGTGAATATCTTGCATATATGTGTAATCCTAAGCAAATTCTTTGGAACACTTCTTTTGTACTTGAATTAATCGATTTTCTTGAGATGATTCTAGTGTGGAAGTGTTGCTTATAGTTTTTCGCGGTTCTAGTTCAATAGTTTTAGAATTTGAATTTACCATTGAATTTATAGGAAAAATTGTTGAAAAGAAGATTATAAAGAATTGATTGTGTAATTTTCTTGATAATCTTGTTCTAAAATATGATTTGTTGTAGCGTATTGAATTTTTCTTAGCTGTTTAGCAATATTAGGATTATAAATGAAGTATTTTAACATATTTTCATTTGATTCATCCCCAAAATCAATAGATTGATTAATACTAAATACTAGTTGGATAATTTCTTCTTAAAAATTGTTTTTTCAATCCATGACAATTGTTCTAATTCATTCAAAGTTTTAGTGGGGGATATAACGTTATGTGTTTACTTTCATTCCCTTTAGATATAATCATTTTCCTTGATCTATAGTTGATGAATGCATTGACCATAGCAAACCATGGTCTTCCAAGGATAAGGGGATGTGCACCCAAGCTTTATTTGGGATATAGATATAAGAATTATACTAGATATTCCTAGGAATCCAAGGATACTATTAAATCCTCTATTACACCTTCTCGTTTGATTCCCAATCTATCATCCACTTCAATTATTGTAGGTGTTGGTTGAAGATTATGTAGATTTAAAATTTGCATTGTTTTCATTGTCATAATAGTGATTTTTTCACCTATATCAATTAAAGTATTTGGATTTAATCAATTGTCAATTGTAATAGTAACCATTAGGTTTTCTAGATCCATATATTTTTATGTTTCAATTGACTTTAACAGTAGGCTAGCTAAATGAGAAATGGCATGTATGGTAGCCAAATATTTCTTTATTTTCTTAAATATGAAACAAGATTCTTGAATTGTTTTAGCATAAATTGGAATTTCTTTGATAGCTTGCAATAAAGGAGTTTTAGCAAATAAATTTTGCAATTGATCTAAGAAATCATGCTCAATAGGAACCATTTATTTTTCTACAACTAACCTCTCTAGAAAGGGAGGTACTTTAATAGTTAAATACGGATTTGAATGAGCTTTTGTACTTTTAGATGTTTCTTTGATTGTTGGTCTGCTAGTTTTTCTTGTAATGTATTCAATCTATTCTTGTTCTTCAATAATTACAAGAGATTATTTTTGCAATACCTTTCTTTAACTTAAGTGAATATTATCAATAGAAATAATCACATATGTGGGAAGTGTTTCTTATGAATTATATACAACGTTATCCACTTTTACATCATTATTTTCCATTGGTTGGGCTAGTAATTGAGCATGTCTAGGGTAAATTTGATTAGAGGGAAGCTAAAGTTGATGAGGTTGGGTTATCTGTGGTATTAGAAGTTGTTGTTAAACATTTTGAGGTGGTTAAAATTATTGAAATGGTGGTTGTTGTTGGAATGGTGGTTTGAAATATGGTGGATAAGGTTTTTGATATAGTTGTTGGTATGGCTGCTGGTATGGGGGTTGGTTTCTGTTGAACACCTAATAAATTAATGTTGGTGTGGAGGAATGCCAACAAACATAAATGTCCAAGAGACCTCTTGGAATATGAAACCATGGGTAAGAAAATTGTATTTATAGGTACATCTTGTGAATAATATGAATCACATGTTTATCTAGTATTGTCTATCAATTTTTGTTTGCAATACTATACCATGCGCACTTTAGAAAAAGGGAATCGCATAAAGGATTAATAGGACATTCATGGAGAAATCAAGGATCATGCTCAATGTTACTAGGTTATGATAGAAATAATGGGCATGGGAAATGGAAATTGTTTGTTATCTGATAAATAGTCACATTCTTGAGTGTGGGATGACAAGACTCCACCTGATGTATGGATTGGTAAGAAACCATCTCTTAAAAATATTAGGGTATTTGATTATGATGCTTATTTACATGTTCCAAAGTGACGCAACAGATCATAGGGGAACACATAATTAAACGAAAAATCCACACAATAAGAATGCACATAAAACTCAAAATAATTTATTAAAGAAATAATATACTTACAAGAGAAAAATTAGCCTCTCATTGGCCTCTCATTCCTCTCACTCACAAACTTACACCCAATTACATGCCTCATGGGCTCACCTAGATTTATACAAGTGGATCTGAACCCAAGTAGGTTCTAGATCCTAAACTAATTCCCAAAATATCTCTTATGATCCATAAAATCTCTCATCTAATCCATTATCCCTAGATAAGAGCTAACTAATCCACAATTCTCTCACTTCTTCCAAAATAATCTCAAAGCTTCTCCTATTTACAATAATTCTCATTCTCTCCTAAAACTATAGGAAAAATACATCAAATAATTAAATCCTAACTTAGGAAACTAACTCCTTTAGTAAACATTCAACACTAGGTTAGATGCACCTGCATCACAAAGGAGAATAGGAGTAAGATGGACAAGAAAGCTAAAAATGTATCATTATTGGATATAAAGATGGCTCTAAAGGTGATAAGATTTGAAAGCCAAAAACTAATAAATTTGTGTATAGTAGAGATGTGGTATTTATAGAAATCAAATTTGTTTCCAAATAGGAATTTCTACCAAGGGAGAAAGAACCACAAAATATATAGTTTGAATTGAAGGATGATGAATCAAAATCTACAAAAGAACTAGAAGAAGAAGAAGAAGAACCAGAAATTTTGGCAGCATGGATATCGATTCAGGATAGAAGGAAGCCATAAAGGTATACTCCACCAAAATTCCATTAAAATTATTCTTTTTTATCATTGATGATGATCCTAGAATTGTTAGGTAGGCGGTGGATTCAAAGGATGGAAAAATTTGTAGAAAGGCCATGGTTGAATAAATGGAATCCTTGGACAAGAATAAGGCTTGGGATCTAATGTAGTTTCAAGCTAGAAAAAAACTCATCAACACCAAATGGGTATTTAAGAAACAATGAACGTCGAATGCATAATGGAGAAATGCAATTCTTGGTTAGCTGTAAAAGGTTATTCCTAGACAAAGGGAATTGACTTTGGTGATATTTTCTCTCATGATGCCAAGTTAACTTCTATTAGATTTATTTTATTTGTTGCTATTGCTTTTGATTTTGAAATAGAATAGATGGATGTGAAGATAGCTTCCTACATGGGGATATGGAAGAAGAAAAATACATGAAATATCTAGAAGGTTTTATTATGAAATGAAAGATAAAAAAGTACTTGCATGGATTAAAGCAAACACCAAGGATGAAAAATCAAATTTTTTATACTTATATACTATGGCTTGGCTTCACAAGAAATAAAAAACATCACTATGTGTATTTCAAATTATTTGGTGATCATTTTACCTTTGGTGGATTTCAAACAATTTTGGACTTTGAAACTAAATAATCAGGTACCATTAAGTAATAACCCACACCTACCTTTACACCAACAAAAATTGAATATGCTACTAGATCAATTGGTAAAATGGTTTCTTTCTAGTCAACTACCCTTGCCTCTAATTCTTGATCTCGATATGGATTTTGATTTGGAATCGAGAAAAGGGAATAGGAAGGGGTGCTGGAACAATATTTCAAACTGGTTCTATTATTGTTGGTCCCATCGCTACAAGGTCAACTGGTTCAAAGCAAGTAACTTGGTCAAGTGGTTCATGGGGATGATATGCTACTAATTCGAAATGAAAAGGAAATCATCCAAGAAATGAAAGCTCAATTGTCTTTTAAATTTGACATGAAGGATATTGGTGTTGTAAATTTCATCTTGGACATGGAAATTAGAAGAGATAAAAAATGAAACTCTAGTTAATTCAAAAAAAGTATGTCAAGAAAATATTGCAGAGGTTTAACATGCAAGAATGTAAACTGGTAAAGGTGCCAAATCTTGTAGGTGTAAATTTATATACACATCAATATCAAAATACATAGGAAGAGGTAGAGGACATGTCCCATGTTCCATATGCCAATGTGGTTGGAAGCTTGATGTATGTAATGGTATATACTAGATCGGACATTGCACATGAAGTGGGGTTTTTAAGTATGCATATGTCAAAACCAATAAAGGAGAATTGGACAACAATAAAGAGGGTTCTCAGGTATTTTTGTGTCCCTATTGGATAGACTGATATTGATCAAAGTCTTGGACATGAACTCCTTTGTTTATGCAAATTAGGCTTGTTATGAAACCAGCTCAAAAAATAGAAGAAAAGAGAGATCAGCGCCTTAGAAATCAACCACTTCGAGGGGGAAACCTCCTTTACATTACATAAAGGAACAATTCTCAGATGATTCAAATGAAAAAACCCCCTTTATATATATAGGAGTTCATGGGGTCACAATATAACCCTATCCTACCTAACAATAATAATGTATGGGCACAACAATAACAATATTGTGGTTTTATGGGGCACAATAATAACAATAGGGGGGCGACACTAACAACAATAAGGGACTACACTAGTAATATGGGGACCTAACATGCCCCTATCCTTCAAAAAAGTGTTTTCCACAACGCTTGAGTAGTTTTGGATGCTTCTGTATAAAATTATCATCCTCCCATGTGGAATATTTAGTGGGTAAGCTCTTCCATTAGATGATATACTCTGAAATTAATCGATTTCGGAGCTGTTCAGTTCTTATTTCCATGACTGCTTAAGGTTCCAATATTATTTTTCCTTCCTCATCAATTTCTGGCAATAGTGTTTGAACTGGAAGTTTTTCACCTATAACCTTCTTTAAGCATGAAACATGGAAAACTGTGTGCACTCGAGAAGAAGCAGGAAGCTCCAATTTGTATCCCATAGTACCAATATTTTGCAACACCTTGTAAGGAGCATAGTACTTTGGCGTTAATTTATTATCCTTCTTATCTTGCTTGAGGGAAATTTGTTTTTATGGTGGTAGCCATAAAAATACCCAATCTCCTACATCAAAACTTATCTCGTTGCGATGTTGATCATCATGTTGTTTCATTCAATTTTGTGCCAAATTTAGGTTATCCTTTAAGAGTGGGAGAACTTTTTGTTGATGCTCGATGTGATCTTCCACGACTTGAACCTTAGAATTTTCTCTTAAAGATGATGTGATGGACGGTGGATGATATCCATAAAGTGCCATAAATGGGGTCATATTTGGTGTAGTATGGAAGGAAGTGTTATACCACCATTCAGCTAGAGGTAACCACTTGACCCATTGTGTTTTTTTAACAGATACAAAACAACGAAGATATCCTTCCAAACATTTTTTCACTATCTCAATTTTCCCATCGGATTAAGGATGATAAGATGAGCTATGGGCTAGTTGAGTACCCAAAAAAGAAAATAATTTCGTCCAACAATTTCCAATGAAAATGGGATCTTTGTTGCTTACAATAATCTTTTGATTTCCATGTAGCTTTTGAATTGTTTCCATAAATGTGGTAGAAACTTTAATTGCTTTAAATGGATGAGATAATGCACAAAAGTGTGCATACTTGGTAAGTCTATCAACTACCACCATGATGACACTCTTTCCTTCAGACTTAGGTAAACTTGTGATAAAATCCATTGAAACCTCCTCCCAACGTTGACTTGGAATGGGTAAAGGTTGTAGCATACCCGAGGTCTTAATTGTCTCAAATTTATTTTGCTGACAAACCAAACATTCTGCCACAAAATTTTGAATATTAGATTTAAGGCCATCCCAAAAAAAATCTTTCTTCACCCTGTTGTAAGTTTTTAAAAATCCCAAGTGTCATCCTACAAGAGAGGTGTGCAATTCCAAAAGAATATTTTGTTTCAGTTGGGAATTATTACAGAGATATAAGCGATATTTGTACCATAAGAAATCATTTTTCCAGCTAAATGTATCAGATGTACTGGGATATTCCTACAACTTTTGAATGAGTGCCCACACTTCTTCGTCATTATTCCATTCCTCCCTTGCTTTGGTTATCCAATGTGGTTGGATAATATAAATGGCACAAAGAAATGCTTCCACCTCCTCATCCTTTCTTGAGAGTGCATCTACAACAATATTTAGCTTCCCTTTTCTGTAGATGATTTCAAAGTCATAACCCAACATCTTTATCACCCATTTTTTCTACTCTTATAAATATAGTATATGTTCCAAAAAGCATTTAAGACTATCATGATCATTTTTTACCTTGAAGTGTCTTCCCATTAGGTAAGGTCACCATTTATTTAGTGCATGTCATATTGCCAACATTTCCTTATCATAAATAGCTTTCTGTAAATAATTTCCTTTGATTGGATGACTTTCAAAAGCAATGGGTTTTCCTTCTTGCATTAAAACAACACCAATTCCATTCCTTGAGGCATTACATTCCACAATAAAGGTTTTTATGAAGTCTAGTGTAGCTAAGACTGGTGCTAGGCACATTGCCTCTTTAAGATGTTCAAAGGCCTTAGTTTCTTCACGAGTCCATGAAAATGCATCTTTCTTCAATAATGTTGTTAGAGGTTCTGTTATTCTCCCATAATTCTTAAAAAACTTGTGATACTACCTTGTTAACCCGACAAATCCTTGCAACTGGTTTATGGTTGTGGGGACTTCCCATTCCTTAATGGCTTTAATTTTGTTAGGGTCTACCTTAACACCCTCCTAAGATACAATATGACCTAGATATTCCACCTCTTTTACTCCAAAGAAACATTTGGAGGTTATTTGCATATAATTGTTTCTCCTCCAATCGTTTGAACACCCTGTCAACATGTTGAACATGATCCTTCCAAGACCTGTTGTAAATTAGTATATCATCAAAAAATACTAACACAAATTTTCTAGGGAAGGGTTTAAAAATGGAATTTGCCAACCCTTGAAATGTAGAAGGTGCATTTGTAAGGCTAAAATTAATGACCAAAAAATAATAATGACCCTCATGAGTTTGAAATGTTGTTTTCGGAATATCTTCAGTCTTCATTCTAATTTGATGATATCATGAACGAAGATCCAACTTGGTAAAATAAATTGCTCCATGTAATTCATCCAATAATTCATCAATCACAGGAATGAGAAATTTATATTTAATAGTGAGCTTATTGAGCTCCTTATAATCCAGACACATGTTTCATGATCCATCCTTCTTGTGCACCAATACTACTGGAGCAAAGAAATAACTTTGACTAGGTTGAAGTATACCAGCCTCTAACATTTCTGCAATAATACGTTCAATTTCGCTATTTTGGACATAAGGATATCTATAAGACCTAATGTTTTGAGGAAAACTTCCTCAAATCAAATGAATATCATGATCATGATCATGAATAGGTGGGATTCCATTGGGAATTTCAAACACCTTGGAATGATTGTCCATGAATTTTTGGAGGTATGGAGAAATAGATGATTTTGATGTTGGAACTTCTAGTGAGCATAATTTTGCAATTACACCTCGTTGTTATTTCTTCATAAGATTTTTTTCATGACATTAGAGCTTATTATATTTCCCGACTTCCCTATGATACCACGTAATTCAACTTCATTTCCTTCCAAAAAAAAATTCAATAAAATTTCTTGAAAATTAAAAGCTACCGTCACCAAATATTGTAACCATTGTACTCCTAGTACAACATCAACACCTCCCATTGGAATGGAAAGGATTGTACTATTCAATACATATTCACCCATGGTTATCTTGATATTATGGAATTTTCTAGAGAAATTTATAGTCCCTCCATTTGCAACCATCACCTGACACTCTAGTGTTGGGTATAGGAAGAAATTCAATTCATTAGCTACCTTACAATGAATAAAATTATGGGTACTCACTGAATCAATCAACACTATTACTTTTTTCTTCTTGATATGTCCTTCTATCTTGAGATTTTGAGGAGTGGTAATTCTTGCCAATGCATTACAGGATATGGTTGGAGTCATTTCTTCTTTCTTTAGGGTTGTTTCCTGGTGTATATCCTCTTCTTTTGAAGTTTCTTGTTCGTTTTATTCCTCTTCACAATATATGTAAAATAATTTCTTCTCAACACACTTATGACCTTTAGTGTATTTTCTATCACAAATGTAGCAAAGCCCTTTTTCTCCTTTTTTCTTCCAATTGTTGTGGTGTCAACCTTGTAGGTTGTGGAAGTCTAGGAGTAGCAACACTTCCATCTTTATATATGTGAGGGGTAGGCTTCCTTGTCGCCATTATTTTACTTTCAATTTTTCTTTCCAACCTGGATGCCTTCTCCAATGAATCAGGTTCCCAAAGGTGAACCTCATGTTGGATATTATCCTTTAAATTCAATGTGAATACATCAATCATGCATTCCTATGGAATATTAGTTACCCTTATTTTCAAATTTTGGAAGTCCTCAATGTGCTCCACCATTGAACCCTTTTGTTTGAGATTTATCAATTGGCTAAAGAAGGTGTTTCTCTTTGTATCATCACAATGTGCTATCATTTTCTCCGTAAAAATTAACCAAGTGATAATTTTTTTATGAGAGAAAAACCATCGATACCATACAATGTATTTTGTTCTAAATGTAAAGTTGCAATGCGTACCTTTTATGTGTTTTTCAAATTATGGAGATCAAAATATTGCTTGATCTGTAGTATCCATGTTACGAGATCCTTGCCATCAAAATTCCTCATATCGAGCTTTGGAATATGGTGGGTATTCAACAACCTTAGAGTTTATGAAATCACGATAAACATTTATTTTTTTCTCATCATGCATTTCCTGTACTACCTTTTCACCATTAGGAATCATTTCTTGTATCAACTTTGTCAAACCTTCCTTCAATCCTTCCATGTATGCTTTTAGATCATTCTTTATGTCTTCCACGTTTTCTTTCATTTTTTCATATATCTTAGCTTCCATGTCATCCAACTTATCTTCCATGTCGTCCATCTTCACTTCCATGCCATCCATCTTAGCTTCCATGCCATTATTCAAAACTTCCACACCTTTTTTCAAACCATTCATCTTAGCTTCCACTCCTTTCTTCAAAACATCCATTTCATTTTTTGTTGCTTTTTGCGAGAGCAAAATTTGGTGCACTTGGTCTTGTAATTTTGATATATCATGTTGCACTTCTTCCTCTTCATGAGCCATAGTAGGGCCTTATGAGGGCTTAATGGGTGTTGAATTTTTTTTAGGGGCCATTTTAGAACCCAATATGGATATATGTGCCTCAATATGCCCTTGGAATCCCTTCAAATTGATTTTTCAAACACGACTTATGCAAATTTTAAAAAAAAATACCATTAGGGGAATTTTGAGGTCTAAAATGGGCCTCCTACGAAAAATGTAAAACAAAATTAAAATTTATAAGAACCAATAGGATTCAAGATGATGATGTCAACCATGGGGAATGATTCGCTATTTTTGGAGTAAAAAGGTAAAAATAATAAAACTACTTTTTTCAACTCGTATTTTCAACTTATCTCGCTAAGGGTTTGCTTAAATTTTGAGTGGGAGTACTCATTGGATGCAAAATTTAATTTCTCATCTAAGGAGTACCCATGTTTCTTACTTTCGATGGACCCTGCTACACGAAAAATGAGAAATACATGAGAAAATATGTTTACAATCATGTTTTTCATGTATTTCTCATTTTTTGTGTATCCATCAAAAGTATGCAACATGTGTACTCCTTGGATGAGAAATCAATTTTTGCATCCAATGAGTTTTTTCGCTCGAAATTTGAGTAAACCCATAGGGAGATAAGTTGAAAATACGAGTTCAAAAAATAGTCTTTCCTTGTTTCCCTCTTAAATTTGATGATATAATCAATTCTTATTTTATTATATCCACTATTATTTTATAATTTCCTTAGGAGGCCCATTTTAGACCTCAAAATTCCCCTAATGACACCTTTTTCTTTCTTTTGAGAAGCTTGATATTGAAACTGATGTACCTATGTGATTTAGGATCCCCAAGAATTGAGCTTCTATCCTGTAATTGCCCTCTGAGTCTCATTTCCAATGCCACAAGTCTGACCTGATTTGGATTCTTCAAGACAACGTTATGCCCAATCACCCATAATGACCTAATTATGGACTAGTTCAGTAGAGCAAACTTGTATGGTATGCCATATGTCATGGTTTCCTCCTTCGGCTCTGAAATTGATACAAAGGAAACTATAGTCCATTTAATATTGGAAATTTTTTATATAATTCCAATCTGATGCTCAGAGAGAGAGTTATTACGATTTTTCCAAAGTCACCTCTTTGAGATGAAATTCGGGAGCCTGCAAAAACCCTACTATTCCATAAATCATATCTCCGAAAATATTGCGAAACAAGAACTGAAATTTTTACACGACATGCATCAAGATTTCTTCGCAAATGGGTTTTTCTTTTAGCTTCTGAAGCTTCATAGAAAAAACGTTATAGCGAAAATTCCACAATGACTTGTTTGAAGCAACGAAAACCTAGAATCCAAAGCTCTGATACTAAATTTTATGAAACCAGCTCCTAAAATAGAAGAAAAGAGAGATAAATGCCTTATAAATCAGCCACTTCGAGGGGGAAACCTCCTTTACATTATAAAGGAACAATTCTTGGATGATTAAAATGATAAAACCTCCTTTCTATATATAGGAGTCCATGGGGTGACAATATAATCCTAGCCGACCTAACAATAATAATGTAAGGGCACAACAATAACAATAGTGGGGTTTTATGGGGCACAATAATAACAATAATGGGGCGACACTAACAAAAATAAGGGACTACACTAGTAATATAGGGACCTAACAATGTTAGATATTTGGATCATAGAAGATATATAGGTGGGTATGTTTTTAACCTATCTAAAGGAGCAATCAATTGGATGAGAAAGATACAGTCTATAGTGGCACTCTCAACTACAAAATTTGAATACATAGAAACCACTCATGTAAGCAAGGAAGAAATATGGTTATCGATATTATGTTTAGGTATTAGGTTGGTATAAAAAGTTGTAAGGATAGATTGTGACAACCCAAGTGAAATTTTTTTAGTGAAGAACCCAACTTATCATTTGAGAACAAAGCTAATTTATGTTCAATATCACTAAATTTTGAGAGAGATGATTGAAGACAAGAAGGTGATACTAGAAAGGTGGACACTTTAAAGGATATTGTAGATTCATTGACAAAATCCATGAGCACTAAGAAGTTCTCTTATTGTAGAGAAACAACAGGAATTATTTCATTGGATTATTAATCATGTTCTCTTGCACTTCCTTATTTGCAAATAAAACAACAAGTGGGAGAATGTTGGGTGTTTGTTATATTATTTACATTACTATATCCATACATTGTGCATTGCACCAAGTGTAGCAATAGGTTCAAAATGGGAGAGGAACCCCCCTATATGAGGGTTCAAGGATAACACCGAAAAAAAAAGGCCACTTTTTGCACCTGTTTTTGGTATTTTTTGACACATGGTTTTTGCTAAAACTAGTTTTTATCACGGTATTTTAGTTTATATTAAGAAAATACAGTTTTACTTTAATCCAGGATAAATGGATTAAAATTTCATGGATTCCATGGGATATATGTTGTATTTTAATATTGTACCAAAAAATATATTGAAAAAATCATGTTGGATTTCCCAGTTTGGGTTTCAAAGATAAAATCTTTGTGTTAATGTCAGGTGTGTGGTATATTATTTGCATGAATATCTCCATAGATTATGCATTGCACCAAGTTCGAAAAGGGGGTCGCAAGAGGGGAGGAACCTGCCCTACATGGTGGTTCAAGAATAGCACCCCTTAAAAAAATGGGCATTTTTGCATCGGTTTTTGGTAGTTTTTGACACACGATTTTTGTTCAAAGTGGTTTTGTGTAACATGGTGGTTTTTTACATGTTATTTTAGTTTCTCTTAAGGAACTACAATTGTATTTAAATCCAAGATAAATGGATTAGCATTTCATGGATTCTCTGGGATATATGTTGTATTGTAATATTGTACAAAAAAAATTATTGAAAAAATCATGTCGGATTTCCTAGTTTGGGTTTCGAAGATAAAATCTTTGTGTTAATGTGTAGCTTTTCTATTGCATATTTTCAATTTTATTAATAATATGTTTGGAGTAATTAATTTTACAAGTTCAAAACCTACACTAGAGCCCTAGAGGAAGTGGGATAGCCTATGGGACTAAATGGTAGAGAAGGGAATCATATTCCTTGAGTTGTGTAGGTTGAGGGAAAAAGAACTAGTGGATTATAATTGTTGTTCGAGTTAGTAATGTGGGTTTTGGGATGATATGTGTGGACAGTCAATTTCCAAAAGAGACAAACCTCATGTGAACTCATGGCCCCAAAGTAGGGGTGGCTTGTTATTGAGAGAAATGGAATAACAAGCCTACGAATGGGAGGAATGTCCCTCATACATAGCTAGTTGGTTCTTCCATTAAAATGTAACTCTTCTCTTATATTTTACTATATTAATTCCATTATTTATATGTTTATAATCAAATGTTGAATGTCGTGGTTTCTTAAGTGATATGCATTCATGGTTTTTAATTTTTTTCTATTGCATGAACAATAGGCATTCACATTATTAAATTATTATTATTCGTAAGATCATTTTTAATCATTCTACATACATCTATTTTAAAATTGAGATTAGAGTTAAATATCTAGTAATGTGCCAAGCTAGCATTATGGGTACATTACAAAGATTCCCACTAGCTAGATGATAATTTTATATATTCCTTTGTGTAACATATAAAAGTAATAGTGCAAAGCAATATACATTCTTGGCTAAAATAAAATATGTGTTTGTTAATTGATGAACGAAAATATAAAGTACTAGCAGAAAATATGAATCATTAAAACCATGCCTCAAGGGTTCATTAATGGAACAATGGGAATCCAAATAGCTCACAGAGATTAAATAACTACAAAAGAAACAAGATAAAGCCTCTAGTTCAACTAACATGCCATATCATTATCATCTATGGTTTTAGAGGAGAATAAATTTTGGGACATACAAGTGGTTTCCAATTCAATGTATATTAAACCTTAAAGTTCCCTAATTTATAGACTAAAACAATGATAGGATTTTCAGCCCAATTTACAATTTTGCTATAATAACAAGTGAGGATGATAGAAATATATGACAAGCTAAATAACACAAAAATCTAATGAGATCAAGAAGTTATCACAATAGAGAGGTGCTAGCTCACCTCAACAACATCCATAACAAGTTCCACAATCAATTTTGCATATGTTATAAAAAATATTCAAAACAAAGGTTAGTGTCCATGTCAACATTCGCTATAAAAACAATGTAGTTTTTTCACCATCATCAAAAGATGCATCCTTTCTTCAACCCAACCTAACTCAAATTATTTTCTAGTTTGTTTTACCACCCTAAACTCCATTCCAACGGATACAAAAACATAATTAATTAACTTTATAGCCCATGAGACATAAAACAATTAGAGATACGGTGTTCTATTAAGGCACTCCTTGTTTGAAGGTTGTCAATTTGAAGCCCCGCATGTAAAAAAAATGAATTCATGTCACGGGTTGGTGTGGACCAAGCCTAGTGTGATCCCTAGGTGATTTTGATTGCTTAGATTCTCTTGGTTCATGATTTATTAGCTAAATTATAATCTTACAAGTCACATAAAAACTAAAGAAAATAAAAGAGTGAAGTAATTTTATGATAACACGGTCATTTTTTTACCTGTATTAGTATTTTTACTAAACTTTCTTTCCAACATGCACACATTTTGGATTTTACATATGTTGCATCCAATTTAAGGGACAAGAATGTCCAGGACAAGCATATGGGTTTCAAGGATGCTAGAAGGAAACACCAAAATTTAAATGGTTGGTTAGATGGGCACAAAAAGCATAAACAAGAAAACTACATCCATGTATAATAAAAATAAGTAAATATAACATAGACTGTGATAAAACTCAATTCTTAAATAATATATTAGAAGACATTGTTAGTGTGGATATTAAAGTCCCCCCAAAAATGTAGATATAGGGTATGAGAACCTACCAAACATGGGAATTAAAACCATTATTGTGACTATCACCGGATAAAAAAGCACCATGTGTAGTATTTCAAACTACACTACATGGATATTATTTGTCATGTATGAACTTCAAACTAATGGGTGAATGTTTTTTCTTGGATATCATGTGATAATGTGCATCAAATTGGATATGGGTGTCTAAATGTATGTAATTCCATCAAGGGGCCTCTCCAAAAACTAAATGCATTGGAAAAAAAATTCTACAAAATATGGGGGAAGTCCCCCACATCCTTAGTATTTTCCCTTCCCAAACTAGGACTTCCCTCTACAATGCCTAATTTTGTATAGGGAAATACAAGGGAAGTGTCCCAAAGTGATGGGACAAGTTCCCATGCAACATTTTTTTGGCACATTTCATTTAAATATACCTTCATTCAAATCACAAATTTAGTTGGTATTAAGTTCAAAAATATTTATGAATACTCAAGCTATTATCCAATAAAAAAAATTATGTACCTATTTATAGAGATTATAGATATTATGAATCCAAAATTAACTAGAAAATCCTAGCACATTGATACCTATGAAGTAACCCAAGAATAAAATTATCACAGTGGAACCAATAGACAAAATGTAATCCTGGAGAGAACCTTGTTCTAGGGCTACACTAAGTAAGATCCATTCCCTCATATAATGGATAGAGAGTAAGAACCTTCAATTCTTGGATACAAACCTAAATATCTTCATGCCTTACACCTTCTAATGCAATTAAATTAAACCTAAATAATGA
Organism: Pinus albicaulis; assembly: GCA_034641835.2. NCBI lineage: Eukaryota > Viridiplantae > Streptophyta > Pinopsida > Pinales > Pinaceae > Pinus > Pinus albicaulis. Next base: position 611,998,753 of record CM076572.1, read on the forward strand.
TTACTTATTTCCATGGAAATTTGTTTTATCCCTAATTAGGGGCCATCATTCTAGTATTATAATCCCGATAACCACCATATGATTCCGAGCAATGAAATTATCCATTATTAGGTGTATATATATATATATATATATATATATATATATATATATATATATATATATATATATATATATGAAACCATCTCACAAAATAGAAGAAAAGATATATCAATGACTTAGAAAACAACCTATTCTAGGGGGAAACATCCTTTACATTACATAAATGAACAATTCCTCGATGATAAAATGAAAAAACCTACTTTCTATACATAGGAGTCTAAGGGGTCCCAATATAATCAGAGCCTACATAACAATAATAATGTAAGGGCACTACAATAACAATAGTGGGCTTCTATGGGGTACAATAATAACAATATGGAGACTACATGGGTACAACAATAACAATAAGGGGTACACTAACAATAACAATAAGGGAATACACCCCCAGATGTACGTTTTAGTTTGCATTAATCATGGGAGCCACATGGCTGCACAGATGAGGGACAACCATCCTCCTCACGTGGGCACACATGGCCACCCATCCTGCTTAAATCCTGGAGCATGGGGCTTTTATTCACCACCCTCGATCACTCCCCAATGACGTCCTCGCTCCACTTCGCCATTAACATTGTCCTACTCTCATTAACTCTATATTTCATGCCTTTTTCGCCTTTCATGGCCCATAAATCCGATCATCTTGCTGCTCAGTCCAGAATTTTGTTCTCCCTTTGGCTTAGTTATGTTGCTCCTTGCACCTTTGCCAAGCCCCTCCTCCACTGCTCAGCTGCCTCAGCTCCCTGTTGTGACGCAGCACATCCACCTTCATCTCAGCTGCAATCTTGTTCCACCACCATGCCCCGACGCCACCACATGTGTTGCCTTAAAGGCAGTGGTCGCGGTCTCCCCTCCAGGCCTCCCATTCCTTCCACTGTTGGCAGAACCGTGAACCTCTCAGTCGACTGGGCAGAACTGGAAGTCTTGGACCCCATTAGCCACACTGCCCGACTTCCATTACACTTTCCTGAGCCTCCCGCTAAAGCCTCTGGCTCTGGTCTTTGCTCTAGGAAACTTCTCTACAAGTCCACCATCTCTCCTGCCTTCCCCTTCTCCCCTCGCAAGATGGTGGCCTTGTCGGTTCAGCAGGCCTCGAACAGTGAAAGCAGCTGCAGCTCAGGCTTAGAAAAGGATGGAACCAGCACTAATACTAAGGCTCATGTGGCTTCCTCCCCTTCTTCGGATGCCCACGTGGCACTCTTTCCTTCATTGAATGCCAAAATGTCCAAGCTAGAAGACGAGGAGTCTGAGTACTCGTGCAGAATTGTGGAGGAGTTGTTCCAACCACTGGTTCAGGATGACAAGAATCCAACAGCCTAACTTCTGGGTTCTTCTTTCTAATTCTGTTCAATTTCATGTTACTTAATTGCGTCTTATTTTCTGGTTTTTGTTTAAACATGTTATGTATGAGGCTAGTTTCCCTACATGGGCAACTTATTCTAAAATTTCTGAACTTATCTCTTGGTTTGGTTTCCCCGCCTGGGGTAGCCCCTTTTTTGTTGTTTTGGAAACTGAATTTCCTGCCAGAATTGGCTTGCCAACTTTTGAGTATGATGACTGTAAATTTTTGAACTGTACGATATAATAGAAGTAGACCATTTAGAAAAAAAAATCAATAAGGGAATACACTAGTATTATAGGGATCTAACATGCCCATATTCTTCAAACAAGCATTGTCCTCAACACTTGATTAGATCTGGATGCTTTTGTATAAAATTCTCATCCTCCCATGTTGAATCTTCAGCAGGTAAGTTCTTCCACTTGATGATATATTCTGAATTTGATCGATTTCGTAGTTTTCATAGTTTTCGAGTTCTAGCAATATTTTTTGAACTGGGAACTTGTCACCTATAACCTTCTTTAAGCATAAAACATTGAAAACTGGGTGCACTCGAGAAGATGCAGGAAGCTCCAATCTATATGCCATAATACCAATCTTTTGCAACACCTTGTAAGGACCATAATAATTTGGTGATAATTTATTATCATTCTTATCTTTCTTGAGGGACATTTGTTTGTATGGTTGTAACCGTAAAAATACACAGTCACTTACATCAAAACTTCTTTCGTTGTGATGTTGATTTTCTTTTTGTTTCATTCGATTTTGTGCAAAATTGAGGTTATCCTTTAAGAGTTGGAGAACTTGTTTTTTATGCTCAATGTGATCTTCCACTGCTTGAACCTTAGAATTGCCTCTCAAATATGATGTGATGGACAATGGATGATATGCATAAAGTGCCATTAATGGGGTCATTTTTGTTGTAGTATGGAGGGAAGTGTTATACCACCATTCTTCCAGAGGTAACCACTTGAACCATTGTGTTTGTTTATCAGATACAAATCAACGAAGATATCCTTCCAAACATTTGTTCACTATCTCAACGTTCCCATCAGATTGAGAATGATATGATGACCTATGAGCTAATTGAGTACCCAAAGAAGAAAATAATTCCATCCAAAAATTTCCTGTAAAAATGGGATCTTTGTCGCTTACAATAATCTTTGGGTTTCCATGTAGATTTTGAATTGTTTCCATAAATGTAGTAGCAACTATACTGACTTTAAATGGATGAGATAATTCACAAAAGTGTGCATACTTGGTAAGTCTATTAACTACCACCATGATGATAGTATTTCCTTTGAACTTGAATAAACCTGTGATAAAAATCCATTGAAACCTCCTCCCAATGTTGACTTGGAATGGATAAACGTTGTAACAGAATCAGAGTCTTAATTGTCTCAACTTTATTTTGTTGGAAAACCAAACATTCCGCCACAAAATTTTGAATATCATATTTAAGGCCATCTCAAAAAATTCCTTATTGACCCCGTGGTAAGTTTTTATAAATATTGAGTGCCCTCCTAAGGGAGAGGTGTGAAATTCCAAAAGAATATTTTGTTGGATTTTGGAATTCTCACAAAGATATAAGTGATATTTGTACCATATTGAATCATATTTCCAGCTAAATGTTTCAGATGTACTGGGATCTTGCTGCGAATTTTGAATGAGTTTCCACACCTCTTCATCATTCTTCCATTCATCCCTTGCTTCGGTTATCCACTCAGGTTGGATAATAGAAATTGAACAAAGTAATGCTTCCACATCCTCATCCTTTCTTGAGAGTTCATCTGCAACAAAATTTTGTTTCCCTTTTTTGTAGATGATTTCAAAGTCATAACCTAACAACTTTGTGACCCATTTTTTCTACTCTTCTAAATATAATATTTTTTCCAAAAAGTATTTAAGACTATCATGATTTTTTTTTACCTTGAAGTGTCTTCCCATTAGGCAAGGTCACCATTGGTTTAGTGCATGTAGTATTTCCAACATTTCATTCTCATCAATATGTTTCTGTAAATACTTTCCTTTGAATGGACGACTTTCAAAAGAAATGGGTCTTCCTTATTGCATTAAAACCGTACTAATTCCATTTCCTAAGGCATCACATTCCAAAATAAAAGTTTTTTGTGAAATATTGCATAGCTAAGACCGGTGCTTGGCACATTTCCTCTTTAATACGTTCAAAGGCCTCAATTACTTCTAGAGTCCAAGAAAATGCATCTTTCTTCAGTAATTATGTTAGAGATGTCGATATTCTCCCATAATTCTTAACAAAATTGTGATAATACCCTGTTAACCCCCAGAAATCCTCTAAGATTCTTTATGGTTGTGGGGATTTTCCATTCCTTAATGGATTTGAGGCCCAAATATTCCACCTCTTGTACTCCAAAGAAAAATTTGGAGGTTTTTTCATATAATTGTTTCTCCTCCAATAGTTTGAGCACCCTATCAACATGTTGAGCATGATCCTTCCAAGACTTGTTGTTTATTAGTATATCATCAGAAACATACTAACACAAATTTTCTAAGGAAGGGTTTGAAAATTAAATTCATCAAACCTTCAAATGTAAAAGGTGCATTATTAAGGCCAAAAGGCATGAGCAAAAATTCATAATGACCCTCATGAGTTCTAAATGTTGTTTTCGAAATGTATTCAGTCTTCATTCTAATTTGATAATATCCAGAACGTAGATCCAACTTGGTGAAGTAAATTTCTCCATGTAATTCATCCAATAATTCATCAATGACGAGGATGGAAAATTAATATTTAATAGTGAGCTTGTTGAGCTCCTTATAATCTGGACACATACGCCATGATCCATCCTTCTTATGCACCAATACTACTGGAGTAGAGAAATAACTTTGACTAGGTTGAATTATACTAGCCTTTAGCATTTCTGCAACCATACATTTAATCTCACTCTTTTGAGCACAAGGATATATAAAAGGAATGATGTTTGGAGGAACACTTCCTGGAATCAAATGAATATCATGTTCATAATCACGAATAGGTGGTAGTCGTTTGGGAGTCTCAAACACCTTGGAATTAGTGTCCAATACTTTTGGAGATCTGGAGAAATATATGATTTTGATGTTTGAACCTCTAGTGAGCATAATTGTGCAATTACGCCTCATTTTTATTTCTTCAGAAGATTTTTCATGACATTAGAACAGATTATATTTCCCAACTTCCCTACGATACCCCGTAATTCAACTTTCTTTCCTTTCGAAAAAAAATTCAAGCAAGTTCTTGAAAATTAAAAGCTACTGTTCCCAAATATTGTAACCATTGTACTCATAGTAAAACATTAGCACCACCCATTGGAATGGATATCATTGGAATATTTAATACATATTAGCCCATGGTTAGCTTCATATTATGGCACTTTCCAAAGAAATTTATAGTTCCTCCATTTGTAACCATCACTTGACACTCTTGTGCTGGGTATAGGAAGCAATTCAATTCCTTGGCTACCTTACAATGAATAAAATTATGGGTACTACCTGAATCAATCAACACTTACATTTTTCTTCTTGAAATGTCCTTATATATTGAGAGTTTGAGGAGTGGTAATTCCTGCCAATGCATTACAGGATATGGTCGGATTCATTTCTTCTTCCTCTATGGTTGGTTCCTGGTGTATATCCTCTTCTTTTGAAGTTTCTTGTTCCTTTTCTTTCTCCTCTTCACAATCTATGTAAAATAATTTCTTCTCATCACACTTATGAACTATAGTGTATTTTCTATCGTAACTATAGAAAAGCCCATTTTCTCCTTTTTATTCCAATTATTGTGGTGTCAACCTTGTAGGTTGTGGAAGTCTAGGAGTAGCAACACTTCCATATTTATAGTTGTGAGTGGTGGGCTTCCTTGTCACCATAATTTTTCTTTCAATTTTTCTTGCCAACCTGAATGCCTTCTCCAATGAATCAGGTTCCCAAAGGTGGACCTAATGTTGGATTTCATCCTTTAAAGTTGTTGAGATTGCAACAAGATGATGAGCTTAGTGGAAAGGAGTCGCCTTCACTAAGTGGGCCCGCAGGCTATTTTTGGCGCAAAGTCTATTTTTAGACTATGTCTATTTTTAGACATGTCAATTATATTCTATGAGTTGCAGGATGCTATTTGTGGATGGTTGGTCAAGTTGGAAAAATATATGGACTTCTATTTTTAGACATATTGGGCGGAGTCTATTTTTAGACTGCTAGTCTAAAAATAGATATGTCGAATATTATTAGCTCTTAATAATATTTGGACTCTAAACATTATCTTATTCTCTTGGAGCACTTCAGTTAAGTGCACAGATGTGGCACAGGAGCTGACAGAAGGAATTACGTTATTCCTGAGGGTTAAGTGGAGCTATTGCATGGATACTTCAGTTAGAACTCATGTGACAGAGTTTGGTGGAGTTGATTGAGGAAGTTAGTGGAGTTGTATTCAGTTTAACTAATCTAAACATAGTTGAGCTATTTGTATTCGGTTTAACTAATTGATACAATTAGTGAGAGTGGTGTGAATTAATTATTAATTAATTCACTAATTATAAACTCATAAATCAACTAAAGAATGCATCAGTTAACTTCAGTGCATGGACAGTTTCAGTGGAGACCAGTGCAGAGATGATAGGTGAAAGAGTAGGTTAACGATCAGTTGTGACTATACAGTTGTTATTTGCAACACACAGATAGGTGGATTAGCCCATGAGGATTGCGCAGTTCAAGCCAGGTGGTTTAGCTATTTAATGAAGCCATCCCATAGCATTAATTACGCAATAGAGGCTGGCTATCAAGTGGAAAAATATTGGAGCATGTGTTTTGCTAGATCTAGCTTGATAGTGTGTAGCAATTGAGGGTGTGCATGAGAGCTTGTGAGGAGCTTTTGCACTATGATTGTTACATGATCTCCATGACATATAATATACAGATAGTTGGGGTTTTCAGCTTTAAGCTTTCCCATTAAATACTGTGTTCATATGTGTGATTGTTTGTGGTTTTAATGTATGCATGCAATTGATTTTATTTTCGCATGTGATGATAAATGGTAGAAGAGATTCTGTATTATGCATGAAGCTAAAATAGTGTGTGATCAGGAGAATATCGGTGAATAATATATCAGTTATTCAAATTTCTACATGGTATCAGAGGCGATATTGATCATTGGAGCAATTGCAAAACATTGAAGCGGTTGAGTTTTGTGCTGGTGGAATTCAAATTTGCAGCAGTTTTTTCTTGGTGTCGAAGTTGAGATGTCTTTCAACGGATTGCGATTGGAGTATTCTCTTGAGGGCAGCTCGAATTATATTGCATGGAAGGACAGGATGGAAGCGGTGCTGGATGACAATGGGTTGAAGGAGTTCATAGATGCAGAAATTCCAAAGCCTACTTCTAGTGATGCTGTCGTACTTGACGCATGGCAAAAGAAGACAGCAAAGTGTCGAAGGATTCTGTTGGAAGGTGTGAAGGATCACATAGTATCCAGCCTTAATGGTAAGGCTTCTCCATTCTTGATGTGGAAATCTTTGATAGATTTATTTCAAAGAAAGAGCAATCAGAGGAAGTTGGCACTCAAGGACAAACTCAGGAACATAAAAATGGAGAAAGGCGACAGTATGCCCAAGTACCTCACGAAGTTCATCCAATGCAAGGATGAGCTGGGAAGTGTGGGGGTTACTGTTGATGACGAGGACTTGGTGAGCTTGGCTCTCCTTGGGCTTCCGAAGAGTTGTCATTCCTATCAGGACTCTGTCAATGGTCGGGAGAAATTGCCAGGATGGGAGCGACTTTGGTCGGATCTTGTGCAAGAGGAGATAAGGCGGAGTACCAGGGACGGATCTTCATCAAAGAACTCTGATGAAGAGAATTGCGCTTTGGCTACCAAAGAAAAGAAGGGGAAGAGCAAGAAATCTTCTCATTCCGGTGCGAAAGGCAAGAAGCAGGACATGTCCAAGGTGAAGTGCTTTCACTGTCACCAACACAGACATTACGCCACTAGTTGTCCACAGAAGAAGAAAAATAAGCAGGCTGCTGGATCTACAGCTGGAGAGGCCTTAGCCTCACAGTTTGAGCTAGATTTTTCACTGATCGCATGCTTGGTCTCAAGTATGACGGGATCAGTGTGGTTTCTTGACAGTGGTGCGTCTTTTCACATGACAGGAGATCGAGATTTGTTTACTGATCTGGATGAGAAAGATCTTGGAGTGCACATCGAGATGGGCGATGATGGTAGATACAGTGCGATCGGTATCGGTACCATTTCCTTTGAGAGGGAGTCTGGTAAACCCTTTGTATTGAAGGAAGTGATGCATGTTCCAGGATTGAAGAAGAATCTTATCTCTGTGGCGATGTTAGAAGACAAGGGATATGATGTTGTCTTTAGCGAAGGAAAGGCTTTCCTGCGCAACAAGGCAACTGGTGAGACCCGGAGGATAGGGGTTCGAGTTAAGAACCTTTATCAATTGCAGGTAGATGGTTGCGCAGCAATGGCAGGCAAGGCAGAAGGAGTGGTGAGTCGGGATGATGGCGAGTTGTGGCACCAGAGATTGGGCCACCTTCACCATGGAGCTTTGAAGATACTGCAGCAGATTTCTACTGGGCTTCCTAAAGGCACTCTTGCGCAGTCAGATTAGTGCAAGGGGTGTACCTTAGGAAAAGTTGTGAAATCCACCTTTCACGAGAAGGATAGTCGTGCCACGACGATCCTTGAGAGAATTCACACATACGTGTGTGGACCTTTCTCAGTAGCTTCGACAGCAAAGCACAAGTATTATGTGATATTTGTTGATGATTTTTCTTGTAAGTGCTGGATCTTCTTCATGTAGAAGAAGAGTGAGACATACTTAAAGTTCTGTGAGTTCAAGGCACTAGTTGAGAAAGAATCGAGGAAGCAGGTGAAGGCTCTAAGGAGTGACAATGGTGGTGAATTCATCTCTGGCGAATTCAAGGACTTTTACAGCGCAGAAGGAATTCGAAGAGAGCTCATAGCACCTCATAACCCATAGCAGAACGGGGTTGTTGAGCGGAAGAATAGAATGATCGTGGGTGCTGCATGGGCGATGTTGCATGATCAGGGCCTACCCATACACTTGTGGGCTGAGGCATGCAATATTGCAGTATATGTGAAGAACCATTGCCCTCACAGGATACTTGGCATGAGTACACCCGAGGAGGCGTTTTCTGGTAAGAGGCCTGATATTTCCCATTTGAGGATTTTTGGTTCACCTGTTTACATTCATATGACGAAGGATGCCAGGAAGAAGCTAGAGCCGACTACAGAGGTTGGGATATTTGTGGGGTACACTGATACGCCCCATAACTATCGTGTGTATTTTCCAAACAGTCGCAAGACTGTTGTGCGACGGGATATCAAATTTCAGGAGGAGAAAGCCATGAAGTGTTTGCTTGAGAGGGAGCCACACTTGCATGCAGATGAGGAGCTATTAGTTCCTAAGGATGAGTCTCAGGATGTGGATCAGCCATAATATGAGGTTCATGGAGTGGAAGAGACCACTCAAGCAGTGCCAACCATCAGAGGGCGGAAGCGCACTATAGAAGTTGAGCGACTGGCTCAAGATGCAGAGAAGGTTGTAGGAGCACCTACATCACAACGCAGACAGAGACAGTCACTTGATCGGTACACAGGATACATGGCTCTTATGAGCAAGTGTATCGTGACAGAGCCATCTTCTTTCGAGGAAGCTGTGGAGGACCCCGCATGGGTAGATGCCATGGTGGAAGAGTATGATTCGATTTTCAGAAACAGTGCATGGGAGATTGTCCCGAGGCCGGAAGGGAAATCAGTGGTGGGTTCGAGATGGATCTACAAAGTGAAGCAGGCAGCTGACGGGAGTGTGGAGAAGTACAAGGCAAGATTTGTTGCCCCAGGCTTTTCACAGATTGAGGGGATCGATTATGAGGAGACCTTTGCACCTGTCGCAAGGTATTCTTCCATACGGACGATTCTTGCTCTCTCAGCGCAAATGGGGTGGCACATTCATCAGATGGATGTGAAGACCGCGTTCCTCAACAGAGTCATTGAAGAGGAGGTGTACATAGAGCAGCCCGAAGGTTTCGAGATCTTCAGCAGCAAGTCGCATGTGTGCAGGCTCAAGAGAGCGTTGTATGGGTTGAAACAAGCACCTCGTGCTTGGTACACACGGATAGACAGTTATTTCACCGGACTTGGATTCTCCAAGAGTGAGGCATCCTAACCATACCGTATCAGGTGGAGGGTAAGTTGTTGATCATTGTACTTTATGTAGATGATTTTATTTTGACAGGTGATGAGCTTTTGATACTCTCATGCAAGGAGGATCTTGCAAAAGAGTTTGAGATGAAGGACTTGGGCCTTTTTCATTATTTTCTGGGATTGGAAATTTGGAAGCGCAGTGGTGGACTGTTTTTTTCTCAGGGTAAGTATGCCCGGGAGATACTGGAGAAGTTCAACATGCATGGCTGCAAGCCTATTGATACTCCTCTTCCTAGTGGTTGGAGGAAGGAGGATGCTACTTCGGCGGAGGTAGTGGATGACATTGTTTATCGACAGTTGGTGGGGTCGCTTATGCATCTGGTCAATACACGACCTGACATATGCTATGTTGTTAACCAACTTTCACAAGCTATGGTTAAGCCTACCAAGCTCTTTTGGAAGGCGGGGAAGCATGTATTGAGATATCTCAGAGGCACATCGGGATATGGATTATGGTACAAGACAATGGATGAGGTGAGGCTATGGCTTAATGACGATTGGGCAAGGAGTCCAATGGAATGAAGAGTACATCTCTGGAGGGATTTTCAGTATCGGGTCGACAACAGTTTCTTGGTACAGCAGGAAGGAGAGATCCGTGGCACTCAGTTCAATAGAGGCCGAGTATATGGCAGTGATTTTGGCTGCATGCAAGGCTATATGGATGAGGAAGATCCTGGTCGTGTTGTTCGGTTCACACTTAGAGCCTACTGTGATTTATTGTGATAATTAGAGTTGCATCAAACTCTCGGTTAATCCATTATTTCATGATAGATATAAACACATTGACATCTGGTATCATCATATCAGGGATTGTGTGCAGCGGAAGGTCATGTTACTTTCATACATTCCTACGAAGGATCAAGATGCTGATATCTTAACGAAGGCGCTCACCAGGAGCACATTCGAATACCATAGGCAGGATAGTGGCGATAATCCTTATCTGTTGAGTGATGTTGAGATTGCAACAAGATGATGAGCTTATTGGAAAGGAGTCGCCTTCACTAAGTGGGCCCACAGGCTATTTTTGGCGCAAAGTCTATTTTTAGACTATGTCTATTTTTAGACATATGGATCATGTTCTATGAGTTGCAGGATGCTATTTGTGGATGGTTGGTCAAGTTGGAAAAAATAGATGGACTTCTATTTTTAGATATATTGGGCGGAATCTATTTTTAGATTGCCAGTCTAAAAATAGATATGTCGAATATTATTAGCTCTTAATAATATTTAGACTCTAAACATTATCTTATTATCTTGGAGCACTTCAGTTAAGTGCACAGATGTGGCACAGGAGCTGATAGAAGGAATTACGCTATTCTTGAGGGTTATGTGGAGCCATTTCATGAAGACTTCAGTTAGAACTCATGTGACAGAGTTTGGTGGAGTTGATTGAGGAAGTTAGTGGAGTTGTATTCAGTTTAACTAATCTAAACATAGTTGAGCTATTTGTATTCAGTTTAACTAATTGATACAATTAGTGAGAGTGGTGTGAATTAATTATTAATTAATTCACTAATTATAAACTCATAAATCAACTAAAGAATGCATCATTTAACTTCAGTGCATGGACAGTTTTAGTGGAGACCAATGCAGAGATAGGTGAAAGAGCAGGTTAACTATCAGTTGTGACTATACAGTTGCTATTTGTAACACACAGATAGGTGGAGTAGCCCATGAGGATTGCGTAGTTCAAGCCAGGTGTTTTATCTATTTAATGAAGCCATCCCATAGCATTAATTATGCAATAGAGGCTGGCTATCAAGTGGAAAAAGATTGGAGCATGTGTTTTGCTAGATCTAGCTTGATAGTGTGTAGAAATTGAGGGTGTGCATGAGAGCTTGTGAGGAGCTTTTGTACTATGATTGTTACATGATCTCCATAACATATAATATACAGATAGTTGGGGTTTTCAGCTTTAAGCTTTCCCATTAAATATTGTGTTCATATGTGTGGTTGTTTGTGGTTTTAATGTATGCATGCAATTTATTTTATTTCTGCATGTGATGATCAATGGTAGAAGAGATTTTGTATTATGCATGAAGATAAAATAGTGTGTGATCAAGAGAATCTCGGTGAATAATATATCAGTTATTCAAATTTCTACAAAAGTCCCTATGAATACATCAATCATGTGCTCCTCTGGAATAGCCTTTACCCTAATATTCAATTTTTGGAAGTCCTCAATGTGCTCCCCATTGAACCCTTTTGTTTGAGATTTATCAATCAAATAATGAAGGTGTTTCTCTTTGTATCCTCATAATGTGCTATCATTTCCTCCATAAAAATTGACCAAGTGACAATTTCTTTACGAGAGAAAATCCATCAATACCATACAAATAGATTGGGTTATAAATATAAAGTTTCACCTTTTGCATGTTTTGCACATTATGGAGATCAAAGTATTGCATTTTATAAATTATTATCAATTATATAACCTCGAAGAGATCTGCCACAAAAAGATTATTATTAGAATAATATTAAGGTTACATAAACACAATTATGTAACCTCGAAAAGCATTATAATCTTATGGAACCCCGTTCCAATAGGCCCCCAACACAATAATATGGGATAATAATTATGTAAGATTATGTAACCTTTATAATAATATTATTATTATTAGTAAGATTATGTAACCTTTATTATAATTATTAAGGAGCTCTTCGAGGTTACATAATAAGATTTTATCAATCTTATTATATCAAAGTGTTTTGCAGTGTCAGATGTACCTAATTTGAATCCTAATCTCCAATGTGGTGTCCAAGTGGCAAGGAATCGGTCGATTTCCTCGTCGGCGACCACGTAAGGCAGCGATACCCACACCGGATCCTTACGCCCCCAAATCTGCACATTGTGCATCATGACCTGGAACGCTACGATGATTTTGTACTTGTCGTAGACCACCGGTGACAAGTGTGGCCGGGAGTGAATGGCTGTTGCGAGCCCACTATGGAAAAGGACCCAAAAGACTTTTTTATCCTCAATGCATTGTTCATCCTTCGAATCCCACAAATTCTAATAATATTTAATCTATTATCTTTTTGTAATATGTAATTAATAATTACATATTATTAGATTATGTAATTATACTGTTAAAATCTCGGTTAATATTAACTATACTATTAATATGCTGATAATAATTTTAAAACCTCGGTAATAGGCTTGTTTCTGTGCGAACTTGATAGATTCAACGAAGATCTACCTTAATTACCTACTCTCTCCCAGGGTGCGGAAACCTGGTTCCAGCACCCTCCCATAATATTATTAGATTACATATTATTATAATTTATTACATATTATTAGATAATATGTAATCTATTATCTTTTTGGGTTTTTGGATACTAATGAATGCGGCTTTAATTACATATTATTAGATTATGTAACCTTTATTATAATAATTATTATAAGCTTAGGGAACCCTGTTCCAACAGGCCCCCAACACAATAATGTGGGATAATAATTATGTAAGATTATGTAACCTTTATTATAATTAGTAAGGAGCTCTTCGAGGTTACATAATAATATTTTATCAATCTTATTATATAAAAGTGTTTTTCAGTGTCAGTTGTACCTGATTTAAATCCTAATCTCCAGTGTGGTGGCCAAGTGGCAACGAGTCGGTCAATTTCCTCGTTAGCGACCATGTAAGGCAGCGATACCCATTCCAGATCCTTACACCCCTGAATCTTCACATTGTGCATCATGACCTGGAACATTGTGATGCTTTTGTACTTGTCATAGACCACCGGTGACAAGCGTGGTCGGGAGTGAATGGCTATTGTGAGCCCACTCTGGAAGAGGACCTAAAATAATTTGTTATCCTCAATGCGCTGCTCATCCTTCGAATCCCAAAAATTCGTGTATCGTGCCCCCTCGCACATGTTTGGTTCGAGCTCAGGTAGGACCGAGTCTTCAAGGGCTTCCCATGCGACCAACGAAATTAGGAGCAGTAGCCAGGAGTAGTAGAATGCCCTTCCATGATTCTGGGCCTCACGCACGTTCTCCAAAAATTCGTTGCAAAGGAACTGGGACCAGTTGATGTTGTAGGTTTTGACCCTGTACATAAATTATCTGCAAATGAATCTTAAAAACAGAAAATAAACAATAGCAAGAGCATAAAACATAAAACAGATATACACAGAGATTTTCCCCTGGATCCCAAATCGGGACGACCAGCTTGATTTTTCATTATATCCCCCCCTGTGGCACCCCTATTGCACCCGGCACAATGTACAAGGGGCAGAAGAACCCGTATGACTTCAAGGTGACTACTTTCGGTGGAAAGAATATAACACATACCCAACATTCTCCCACTTTTTGTTTTCTTTCCACAGCAGGCCACAGGAGAGCTAAGTCATTAGCCCAGCTTTGCAACACCCATTGTTTCTCTACACCAAGATAACTTCTGAGTGCTCACAGACTTCGTCAATGCATCTGCAACATTCTTCAAGGTGTCCACCTTTACCATCAACACCCTTTTAGCCTCAACCATATATCTCACAAAGTGATATTGAACACCAATGTGCTTTGTCTTTGAATGATAAGCAGGGTTCTTAGCCAATAAAAATGCACTTTGGCTATCACAGTCTATCCTTATAGCTTGCTGCACCAACCCCATACTTGAACACAATCTTTGCAACCAAATTTCTTCCTTGCTTGAATGAGTGGCTGCCATGTATTCTGCCTCTGTAGTTGAAAGAGCCACTACAAACTGTCTTTTACTCATCCAACTGACTGCTCCTCCAAATAGGCTAAACACATACCCACTTGTAGATATTCTTTGGTCCAGATCTCCAGCCCAGTCTGCATCAAAAAAACCATGAATGTCCAACACTCTTTCTAGTCCTGGTCTTCCCTGGTAGCACAAGCCATAATCACTAGTGCCATGCAAATATATGAAAACCTGCTTCAATGTTGTCCAATGCTCCTTCCCCAGGTTTGACATAAACCTACTCAATACTCCCACTGCATGTGCAATGTCTGGTCTATTACATACCATTGCATACATCAGGCTACCCACTGCACTTGCATATGGAACACGGGACATATCCTCCTCTTCTTCTTGTGTCTTGGGACACTGTTCAACGGACAGCTTTACACCTACAGAAATCGGAACATTCACCGGTTTACTATCCTGCATATTGAACCTCTGCAATATATTCTCAACATACTTCCTCTGGTTTAACCAGAGCTTCCTCTTTGCCCGCTCTCTCTTAATTTCCATGCCCAAAATATAGTTTGCAGCACCAAGATCCTTCATGTCAAATTTGGAGAACAATTGGGTCTTCAAATTTTGGATAATTTCTTTTTTGTTTCTAATCAACAACATATCATCCACATACAAGACCAAATAAATAACATGGTCACCAATTAATTTAAAATAAACACGGTGATCCTCCTTGCTTCTGGTGAATCCAAGTCCCCGTATATAGGTATCAAACTTTTGATACCACATCCTTGGTGACTGTTTTAACCCATACAGAGACTTCTTTAACCTACATACCAATTCTTTCTTCCCCTTCACCATAAAGCCTTCAGGTTGTTTCATGTAGATATCCTCTTCCAGATCCCCGTGACAAAACGTTGTCTTCACATCCATCTGTTCTACCTCAAAATCAAAAGCAGCAGCAACAGATAAAAGTAATCTAATAGAAGTAACTTTGGCAACAGGAGAAAAAATATCACCAAAATCAATTCCCGGCACCTGGGAATAACCTTTTGCTACCAACCGAGATTTGTATTTCTCCACCTTTCCTTCTACATTCATCTTCTTCTTAAACACCCATTTTCTCCCGATGGGCTTCCTTCCAGCCGACAACTCCACTAGATCCCATGCCTCATTTTTATGCAAGGATTCCATTTCATCAACCATGGCCTCCTTCCAGATTTTTCCATCCTCTGAATCTACTGCCTTTCTTACGGTTCTGGGATCATCATCAATTATAGTTAAAGCAAAATTTGAACAAAAAGCAGATGGACTATACCTTTCTGGTTGTCTTCTTTCCCGAACTGATCTTCTCACAGCTAGATTTTGTGGCTCTTCCTCTTCTGAATCTTCTTCTATTGTAGAGTCTGATTCATCCTCCTTTAGCTCAAACATTTAGCTTCTCAATTTCCTTTGGTAGGACTTCATGTTTAACAACATATTTCACCTCTCTAAACACCACATCTCGGTTGTACACAACCTTCCTTGTTTCCGGGATCCAAATCTTGTAACCCTTTAAACCATCCTTATACCCAATAAAGATGCACCTTTCAGATTTATTATCTAACTTGGTCCTTTTCTCCTTTGGAACATGTACATATGCATCACATCCAAATACCCTCAGATGTGAAAGAGATGGTTTCTTACCAGTCCATACCTCATGTGGAGTTTTATCCTCCAACGCTGATGAAGGTGATATGTTAACCAAGTAACATGCAGTCTCCACTGCCTCTACCCGGAATTCTTGTCCTAACCCAGTACCACTGAGCATGCTTCTTTTTTTTTCCATGAGAATTTTGTTCATTCTTTCTGCAACTCCATTTTGTTGAGGTGTGTATGGAGTACTCTTCTTCCGTGCTATACCACACTTCTTACAGAACTCTTCAAACTCCTTCTTTTAGAACTTCCCACCATTACCTGTCCTTAGCACCTTTATCTTCTCTTCTGTCTAGTTTTCCACCAGAGCCTTAAATTCTTTAAATTTGTCAAAGACTTCAGATTTCTTCCTCAAGAAATATATCCATGTATTCCTTGAGAAGTCATCTATGAATGAAACATAGTACACAGACTTACCCAGTGATGGAGCTGACACAGGTCCAAACACATCACTGTGCACAAGCTCTAATATCGTGTTCGCCCTCTTAGCACCAGAAGGAAAACTCACCCAATTCTGCTTCCCATATACACAATGTTCACAGAAATTTAAATCTAGAGAGCTATTATACATACCATCTACCATACCATTTCCATGTAGTATCTGAAGGCCCTTCTCTCCAATATTTCCAAGCCTTTGATTCCATAGCATGGTCTTTTATCCAGAGACCGCTAGGCTTTTTGCTCCACTTTCGAGAACCACAGATCTGTTGCACCCATCAATAATAGTGTTTCCCTGAAGCTTGTACAGAGTTCCAATCCGAACTCCCCGCATTAATACCAGTGCTCCCCGAATCATCTTACAAGCATCTTTCACGAACACTATTTTTACACCTGCATCATCCATCTTGCTTACAGAAATCAGTTTTATGGCCAATGTAGGAATGTGCAAAACACCAGGAAGTGTTCTAATCCTTCCACCTTGCAGCTTCAGCTTGACTTTTCCACATCTGAAGATTCCAGCCTTCCTATCATCACCTAAGAAAACATCACCGCCATCTTTTCTCTCATACTCGCAGAACCACTCCCTATGAGGAGTGAAGTGAAAGGATGCACCTGAGTCAATCAACCATGAATCATGATCTACATGTGTATTTTAAGAAGAAGCCAAATACAAATCCCCACCTTCATCTGAGGTAGTTTTTGCCTCTGCAGAAGGAGCATCATCAGATCCCTTTCCTTTCTTAGGAGCTTTAGATCTGCAGTGCTTTTTGTAGTGCCCTTCCTTTCCACATTTCCAGCACACCTTTACAAACTTTCCAGGAGATTTAGATCTCCATCTATATTTAGATCTCCCACTCGAAACCTTATTCGTGTTTATGTTTTGGGACCTTCCTCGTATAGATAAGGCATCTCCATGAAATTTCTGACCCTCCATATTTCTTCGTCTCATTTCCTCCGACAGCAAGGCTGAGACAATGTCATCAAAATTCAAGGTAGTTGTATTGCTACCTATTGCAATAACCAGACTGTCCCATGAATCTGGTAGAGAACACAACAAAATTATGCACTTATCTTCATCTAAGATTTTAATATCAACAGATGACAGCTGACTTACCACAGTATTGAAGGCGTTTCTCTGTCACTGATTCTCCATCCTTCATCCTCAGGTTATACAGCTTTTTCTACAGGAACAATTTATTCACCAGAGACTTAGATTGGTACAAAGTCCCAAGTTTGACCCACAAGGTCTTCGTCGTAGCTTCCCCAGATACATTCAACAATACTGAATCTGAGACACGCAACCATATTGTGCTCTTTACCTTCCGATCCAACTTCTTCCATTCTTCATCTGACATTGTCATTGGTTTAGTACCCAGATCTACCGCGATCCACTGATATTTATCCACCAACAGATCCTCCATCTTGAGCTTCCACAACTCAAAACTCTGACCATTAAATTTCTCGATCTCTATCTTCCTGCCGCTCGCCATCTTCTCTCACCGCAAGAATGGATCCCGCAGATCTCCCACTGAACAAGGTCTACCACAGGCCCGAGCAAAAAACCCCTCAATAGCAAAGGTGTCCCCTTGAAGCTGAAACAACTCTGACACCAAATGTAGGTTTTAACCCTGTACAAAAATTATCTACAAACGAATCTTAAAAACAGAAAATAAATAATAGCGATAGCATAAAACATAAAATAGATATACACAGATATTTTCCCTTGAATCCCAAATAGGGACCACTAGCTTGATTTTTCATTATATTCCTTTTAGTGTTACAACACATATATATACATGCCAAAGCATACATAAACCCCAATCCATTAACCCTGGATTAGAACACAACCGTAGTTCCCTTGACCGGATCTACAAAATACCAGGGGCCGAAAACCATCATGCCACAAAACCATGTGCAAACCCATGCACAAAACCATGGGCGGGTCTGCCCACCGAAAAATAAGGAAAAAAAAAAATTTCCTGAGGCGCTGCCCTAAACCCCGACAGGAGGGGCGACTGCCCCCCCTGTGGCCCCCTGCTGCATCCGGTGCAACATACAGGGGGGTCTATCGCCCCCCCCCCCCCCACACGTGACTAGTCATGGAAAGAATATAACACATGCCAAACAGATGCAGACCCCATTTTTGCAACGGCCAGCCAACAGAATTACATAAGCGGGGATGGTTGTGGCCTATCACTTGCGCATCATCTTACAAGCCAGCAGCAGGGTACCCATGTGCACTCCTTGGTCAGCAATGGTGTTGATAATGAATCCCCTAGTATTCCACTCAACATGGTAGTCTTCCTGCACCTTATTGGCAATCTGTTGCTCATACTTATTGCCGACGCGCTCCATGGATTCGGCCCTTCCATGGGGAGACTAGTAATACAATGAATGAGGGCGGCATCAATGGGAATGCGGTCCCCAATCCATTAGCTGCCATCATGGATCAGGGCTAGCAGCTATCGCTCAATCCGGTCAGTTATACTGTATCGGCCAAAATGAGGCATTCGCAACAAGTTTAGTAACCCATATTTTTCTAGCCTGCGTGCCCATGGCATTGGGACGACCCTTAGCATGTCATCTTCCAGTATTCTTTCAAGGTACAAATCTGGTGCCAATTCTGGGAAGGCCTCCAAGTTGGCCAGGTCGTGGTCATCGAACTTAATTGAGGTGAGCTTGTCATGCCCTTCTCCAATTATAGGGACTTCACCCGGAATCAGTGGAATTTGCAAGTAGGCGCGCATTCCTTCAAGGCTCTTAAGCTTGTGCACCGAGGACTAGCGAGGCCGAACATAGGGTGGCAACCAAGTGATTGGTTTAGCAATCCAGGCCTCTTCCTGAGCAGGCACAGGTCGCTTCTTTGGGTTAGGCGAGTGTGCCTGGGGCACCGTTCGGGGGGATTTCACATTCTAAGGGGAGGTGCGGGGCTTCCCTCCACCCCATTTCGCAGCCCTCCCCTGCCCTTGCTCCTGGCCTTTCCCCTTACCCTTCTTTTCCTCCACTTGCTTCCCCTTGGTTGGCGTGGACACAACCTCTTCAACTTCAGGGGTGACCTCCAATACTTCATCAGTAGAGGCCATGGTCTACGACGAATCAGCTAGATTGGTCACGGTCATTTTCGCTCAGAAGAAAAATTTGGGATTGCTACTATTAGAGGGGGTATCCCTCCCAAACATTAACAGAACACAATAGTTACATAAATTTTCAAAGCACAAGATTTTCAGAATGCATAGAACCCATTTCTGATCTACCCTCATGCTTTTATAGCTTTGGATAGTGACCAATAATTAGGTGAGGCTTATATGAAACTTACCATCAAGAAAAAGGTAAAAAATCTTCAAAAATTGCCTCATTAATTGTCGACTTCCCGCTCCTTTCAACAGTAAAATTTTCTTCTTACCTAATTTTATTGTTCCAATGGCTAGTTTTCACAGATGTGTATTCCCCCTGCGTGCCCAGCGCACCTCCCTGAGCCTCCAGACCTATGACTGACCCCTACGCTCCCATCGCACCTCCCCGGGCTTCCAAACCTACGATCAACCCCTGCACGTATAACAGGCTTGCCTATGTTTTTCCTCCTGCCTACGCGTATTCCGCCCAATATAGCTACACCGACCATATAGTCATTTGATCTAGTATGGTTTGAGTCGGCTGCCATTAACATTTCCTGGTACAATGTCACCGCGCAGTGTAGCTAACCGGAAAAATCCTCTGTCAATGATTTCCTTTACCATATAGGGTCCTAGCCAGTGTTGTTGGAACTTCCCCGGATGTTTCGCAAACTGGATATCATATAGTAGGACCAATTCTCCTTCTGAAAAGATCTTTCTCCAAATATGTCTATCATACCATGCTTTTTCCATGGCCTTCTGAACTTGCTGATGAAAGTTATTAATGAATTAATCTTCCTCCAAGGCAACGAGCTGCGCTAAGCGTTCCTCCATGATGTTAGGCTTTACCATGTTTGTAAAGGTTGTGATGCGCAAGCTAGGAACAATATATTCCGTAGGCATAATGGCCTCCTTTCCATAAACCATCCGAAACAGTGTTTTCCCAGTCAATTTCTTGCAAGTGGTTCAATAGGCCCAAAGGACCGATGGGATGCACACGTCCCAATCACTTCAATCGACTTTGCAGATCTTGCTCAGCTCCTATTCCAGAATTTTATTAAAATATTCTGCGGTGCCATTCGCCTGCGGGTGATATGGGGTACTTTTTGCATGGTGGATCCGAAATTCTTCAATCATAGCCTATATTATTTCATTAACAAAATGCGTACCTCTATCACTCATGAAGATCTTTGGACATCCAAACCTGGTTAGAATATGTTCAAATATAAAGTGCACAGCGGTGTCTGCAGTACAATCCTTCACATCTTGCGCTTTGGCCCATCTAGTTACATAGTCAGTTGCAGTGATGATGTAACGGGAAACAGTCTTCTTCCCTGGTGAGTTGATGGGCCCAACGAAGTCTATGGCCCATTTTTCAAACACTTGCAAGGCCATCTGTGGCTGCAAGGGAATTTCATCCCTTTGCGACAGTCTTCCTGTCCTTTGGCATGTGTCGCAGGCTTTGCAATAGTCATGAGAGTCACTATGCATTGTGGGCCACCATAGCCCAGCTCTCAATCTCATCTGCGTCGTCACTTTCCCTGTGTAGTGACCTCCTGCTACACCTCTGTGGGCTTCTGCTAATATAGCTTGTCTTTCATGCGCCAGAATGTATCTTCGCAGTACCTCATTAGCTCCCAACTTATACAAGTGGCCTGCTATGATGGTAAAATCTCCTGCGTGGGTTACCAGCTCTTTTTTCTGTTGTATCGAATATTCTACAGGCACCATCGCCGTAATAATAAGTGAATGATATCGGTGAAGTGCGCATCAGCCACCTTAATAGCAAAGAGCTACGCATCAGGTAGTCCTTCTTCTAGGTTGTTCGGTTCTTCACCACTCTCGATTCAGGACTAGTGGTCTAGCCTAGCATTTAGTTTCCCCAACTTCATGATGATCTCAAAGTCATATTCTTGAAATATAAGTATCCATCGACAAATATTCCCCCCCAACACAGGCTTATTCACTAGGTACTTCAAATCTGAGTGATCCGTGAACATCTTGAAGTGCCCTCCCAATAGATAATGTCAGTATTTCTACAAGGCATATACCATGGCCAACCCCTTGCGCTCAGTAGTGGAGTAGTTGCACTCTGCACTAGAGAGTTTCCTACTAGCGAATGCAATCGGGTGGTCGATGTCCCCTTCCTCGGGCTGTGTAAGGATAGCTCCCAGGGTGATCCCTGAAGAATCTACATGGACATGGAAAACCTTCGCCTAGTCAAGAAATATGAGGATAGGTGTAGAGACCATCTTCTCCTTGAGTAACTCAAAGCTCTTATGACACTCCACATCCCAAAAAATGAAACGTCCTTATTTAGCAACTTCTCCATGGGTGTCATGATCAGTGCATACCCTTGAATGAACTTCCTGTAGTAGCCCATGTGTCCGAGGATAGAGCGTACTTGTTTCTCAGTTGTAGGGACTACCAAGTTTATGATAACTACTACCCTAGTGGGGTCAACCATCATTCCCTGCTGACAGACGATGTGGCCTAACAAGATCCCGAAAGGTACGCAAAATATGCACTTCTTAATATTCATGGAAATATGGTGCTTTCTACAGGCGTCCAACATCATGCGGAGGTTCGAGACATGCTTCTTTATCAAACCAAATACTGTCCAATCATCAAAATATACCTCCAATAATTTTTGGATGAAATCCTTGAAGACTGCAACCACCACCCGCGAAAATATGGCAGGGGCATTCTTGAGTCCAAATGGCATGACGATGTACTGGAAGGATCCCCATTCAGTGGAAAATGTAGTTTTGATGAGATCTTCAGGTGTGATCCTGATCTGATGGTAGCCCGAGAACCCACCAATGAACAAGTACGCTTCTTTCCCTCCCACACTATCGAGAATTTCATCAGAGAATGGTGTAGGGAATGGATCATGGATGCAGGCATCGTTCAGTTTTCGCAGGTCAACACAGATTTTTATTTCTCCTTTAGTCTCTTTCTCCTGGACCACCATAGTGTTGAGAATGCAGCAAGATGATGGAGCTTAGTGAAATGAAGTCGCCTTCACTAAGTGGGCCCGCAGGCAAATTCTGGCGCAAAGTCTATTTTTAGACTATGTCTATTTTTAGACATACGGAGCATAATTTGGGAATTCTACTTGGAGATTCTTGGAGTATGCGACATGTCGGTTAAAATAGATGAGACCCTAATTTTTAGGACCCAGGCTATTTTTAGACTGATCTCCTAAAAATATGGAAGTCAAATATTATTTACCCTTAATAATATTTTGACTATAAACAGCAGTTTACTCTCTTGGCGCACTTCAGTTTGAGTCATGGAGGTGGCTCATGCAACTGACACAAGGAATCACGTGGTTCCAAGGGTTTGATGGCATCTTGCATGGTTTACTTCAGTTAGACTTCAGTGGCAGAAGTTTTGGAGGAGTTAACGGGACAAGTAGTGGAGTTATGTTCTGTTTGTTTTAGTTGAACTAGTTGAGATTAGTTAACTAGCTAATCAATTAGATATGAGTGGAGTAAATTAAATAATATTTAATTTACTAAATATTAACTCATTAGTCAACTCAAGAACACTTCAGTTCACTACAGTGCATGATCAGTTCAGTGGAGACCAGTGAAAGAGATAGATGAAAGGGGAGAGTTAGCTATCAGTTGTAACTATACTGTTGCTATTTGCAACACATAGATAGGTGGAGTAAGCTATGAGTATTGCAAAGTTTAGGCTGGTGGTTTATCTATATAAGGAGGCCATCACCTAGCATTAAAATACGAAATCAAGGTTGGCTATCAAGTGGCTAAGGATTGGAGCAAGTGATTTGCTAGATCTAGCTTGATTGTGTGTAGCATGGGAGGTAGTGCATGAGAGCTTGTGAAGAGTTTTTGTACTATGATTGTTACATGATTTCTCCATTATAATATACACAATAGCTGGGGGGTTTTCAGCTATAAGCTTTCCCCATACATACTGAGTTAATGTGTGATTGATTTGATGTGCAATTGCTTCTATATTATTTCCGCATGTGACAATTAATTGTAGAAGAGGGTTATGTGTTATGCATGCAATTCGAAATTGATGTATGATCGGGTTAATCTTCATTGAATAAGTGATTTATTCAGCTAATTTCTACACATAGGGCTTACCCAATTTGACTATTCTACCGGTTTGATGATACCTACGGCTATCATTTTGTTAATTTCTTCCTTAACTTTTTGCTTATACTTGGGGTTCAATCAGTAAGGTCATTGCTTAACAAGGTGCGCATTTGTTTTGGACCACCATAGGGCTTACCCAATCTGATTTTTCTACCGGTTTGATGATACCTGCGGCTATCATTTTTTCAATTTCTTCCTTGACTTTCTGCTTATACTTGGGGTTCAATCAGTAAGGTCGTTGCTTAAAAAGGTGCACATCTAGTTTCAAAGTGACGCGCATGACCCCTAGGTCCCCTGTAATCCCCTTGAGTTCTGAGAATTTCGTAGGAAACAGGTCCTGGTACTCCATGAGAAGCTCTGCGACTTTCCCAACAGTATCATCATCCCAGTAGTCCCCAATTTTAGCTAGATTAGGTTGTCCTTTTGTTCCATTGTTGACTTCCATTAGCTTAAGAGGCTTGGTCACATCGATAGTCTGCAGTGGGGGTCCAGCAACTACGCATTCTCCCTCTAATTCTGGGATAGTGATATTTCGTGTGTCTTCATCACATTCCTCCATTGATAGATTGCGGTAGTTTTCTTTTTTGTAAATTCCGTAGTGCCTAGCCATTTTCTATTATAAGGGCAAGTTGCATCAAAAAAATTTCATCAAAAATTGAGTGCCTCAACCTACCCACAGGAAACTAGGTCTGTTGGCCACCTTAAAAAGTTAAATGCTAACCAGAATTGGTATTATTTTTTATGCTTAGTAGCTGCTAACTTTACACGACTATGTCCATAGATTGCGGTAGTTAGCAATATCCTGCATCTGCATATCCCAAGATGGTGCCCCATACTCGACACGAGGGCGTGATTCATAAAATACTAGGGCATCTATATCTTGCAGGGCCTCATCTAATGCCTCAGTTTCACCTATCAACCCGAACGTCCCCACAAAATCATCCTTCATGGTCTCCCAGTGGCGAGTACATTGATGTAGTTTTGCATCCAAATACCATGCAGTGGGAATTGGCCTCAAGGCATGAATAAACAGGTGGACCCATTTTTTCATGGTCCTTTCACACCATGCCTCTATCCATGTCACCATGTGCTTGCGCGGGTCTCCTTGGCCCACGAACATCTCCATGCGTAGGTGAACTGGGGGTTAAAATGGTAGGATCATCATCTCGCGGCATTCCTCCCAATCCTGGAACGTCCCCTTATGAGTTTCCCACCATCGCGTAGGGGTTGCGCGCATGGCTAGGTTAAGTGCCACATTCTTCACTCCCTTGGGACTTCTACTTCAAATGTTCTCAAAAAATCTCTAATACTACCAAAACCATCAAAGTAAGGCAGTTCTATTACCTCTAAGGAGATACATTGGAAGCTCTTTGTGACCTTAAGACATCGTAGCGCAGATACATCGTGTAACCGATTCTGCCAATTTTCAATATCCCCATCGGATTCAAAGAGGCATTCATTGTATTTATCCCAGCAAATCACACCATCAGCTGTAGGATTAATCCAATCCTCATCTTGGGTGGTTAGTTTATAAATATGGTCCACATCGTCTTCTTCGCGCACAGGTTCTATATACCGCTCTCCTTCTGCTGGGTCTAGAGGGACTATCACTCTCGTACCCTCATTCTCAAAAACCATGATCCTTTTCTTCAATTTGATAATGCCTCCCATGTCTATAGCCCAATCTAGTCCCAGGAGTGCAGTATAAGGGTATGCATCCTCCACAATCTGAAATACTTCAAAATCTGCGCGTGCCTTAACCCCTGCAATATCTACCATAATCTTTGACAGTCTCCCAAATGGTATAATCTTCTATTAGTTAGCCATACGTAGCTGTATAGTAGACCATTCCAGTTTAGGATCTCCCATCCTTTTCCATGTTTTATTGGGTAGGACGTTCGCATCAGACCCCAGATCCAGGATGACTTGATCCAGCTCATAATCGCCAATCTGCGCCGTTAGCCGCATTTCCTGACCAGTGCATTTCTTATGCTTGTATAGCTTGGGAACATCCTTAACTTCTGAGGGAGGGTCATTTCTCTCTTCGCAGATGTCTATCAGTGCTTGAAGGTTTTCTACTACCTTCTGGTTGTGTAGCAGCTTCATACATGCCTGTAGGGAAGGTTTAACTTCGTCGTTTGCTCTTAGGCTTTTTGGAGCCTTGGAAGTAGATGCCTCAGCCTTGGTAAAGTCTTTGCGAGCTTCGATGAAGGTTCTTTCTCCTTTTGCAGATCCAATATTTCTTATTTGATAGCAAATTTCCGGATGAAGGGTTCAGCCGCAGCCCTTTGCTCAGCTCCTCCAGTAGCCATGCCGCTACATGTTATGACATTAATATTGGGTCCCTCATCACGCAGTTCTGCCTTAACACTTTGCACATTCTATGTTGGTTTCTGTTGTTTTTCCTACATTTTCACTATCAGTACTGGAAAATATTCGATTACATGATCTATTTGTCTACAATATCGGAAATATTTTCGCGCAGGGTTCGAACAGTCCCTTACGAAGTGTCCTACTTATCCACAGTTATAACATATCAATTTCCGTCTTCCCTGACCTGCGCTTCCACCTCTTCCCCATCATCTTCCTCTAGCTGGAGAGACTCCTCTACCTAAGAGAGATACTGGTGAATAAGGGTTAGCCTATACTCTATACAGGTCGATCACTAAGTCATATGTTCGACAGTTTTGCTCGTCGTGTCCCACATATGAGAAAAATTGGCACCATTGTTGCTTCAATTATGGAACATAAGCACCAAGATGGGGGCAATGATTGCTATCATGTAGTCCAGCTACGTGACAGTTAGTGCACCATAACTTCGGGCCACTAGGTCCCACAGCCTCTTTAGGGCGCAATGGGCTAGGTCCCCCAGCCTGCATGTAGTCTGCCAGTAGAGGGCACTGATCCTTGATGTGGCCGGACACCCTCCATCTTATGCACCATATGTCTGGGCAAGCTTCTTTTCCTCGCTCTTTCCGCAAATTTTGGATTTCGAGGTGCATTTCCTCCAGCTATCCTTGGATCTATTGTACCCTAAACGGGGCATCTCTCTTAGCGCAACTTCCAGCTTCGTAGAAATCTCCAAGGCTTTCTCTTGCGTCTCAATTGCTTGCTGACCCATAGGTCCACGCAGGTGAGGAAATAACATGGAGATGAACCATTCTTTGTGCTTTCTATCATCATACTGGAATTCCCCATCCCTGATAGCCTTCTTCAGCCGCTGATGAGCCTCCCATACCGACTCAGTGGGTCCTTGTCTAAATTCTTTCAAGTCAACCACTAGCTGAGAGTAGGACTTAGGCTTCCGGAACTGTTGTTTTAAAGCATTCTTAATCTCTTGAATATATGGATCCGCATGATGGCCCACGTACCCCATGTACCAATCCAAGGCCCTCCCTTCAAAGGTGAGGGATAGTTGTGCCCTCTTTACAGCATCAGTGGCCACATTCTACATAGTCCATATTGATTCCGCTAAGAACTAAAATCAGTCCATATCTTCGTCTCCTACACCCTTTAAGGTGGGTAGCTTCATGTGTGCGGCCATATCTTCTTCCGGTGGTGGCGTAGGTGTGGGGGAGTTCTTTCCCTTATGCTGAATCGAAGGTGATGTAGCTAGAGGATTACTTCCTGCGTGTGCAACTGACTCTCTTAATGGGTTGTAGATGGATCTATCCCTTTCTCAGTTGGTTCGGTAGTACTTACCAATTTGCGTTGTACTCTCACACTGATCAGAGGTCATTCATTCGATGTGGCTGCACAGAATGCCCTTTTCGCACAGTAATTAGTAATGGAAATGTTCGCAAGAACTTACCTCAGAATCCTTTGAAGAACCTCCACTTCGCCTCATAATAGGATACGAACTGATCGACTACGAATTTCATTACAAAACCTCCTAGTACGCTATCCACCCAATATGAGTGATTGTGTTGTCAGTCTTCTCCAACTGTCGAATCAATTCCGAAGTCCACTACATAATCTGATCGTCCTTCCAACACGTCTGGAATTCTACGAGCCTTGCTAACCACTCCTGGAGCTCGTGCGCAAAATTTACAAAGAAAATTTCATATACTTCAATGAAAATGTATTTGTTCTTCCACTTCTCAGTTGTTAGCTTCATGCTATGATTCTCTTTTATAGAAAATTCCTGAATATGTTTTTTGAACCAGTCTTGAAGCTCCAAATTCTCAGGTCTCCAACGGTTTCATGGAATTACCTGATCTCTCTCTCAAAATGCTCCCGATCCTGGAAATGGAACCATTTATTGGCTTCAGGTGGTCCTGACCCAGGTTTAGAGTTAAGGTTTGCCAACAAACCCCTATACTATTGGCCCTTTCAGCAATGACCTACTTTCGTAGGCCAAGGTCTCACCCGAAGTAGTATGGGAGGGTGCTGGAACTAGGTTTCCGCACCCTAGGAGAGAGTGGGTAATTAAGGCATATCTTCATGTAATCTATCAGGTTCACACAGAAACAAGCCTATTATTGATCTTTTAACAATATAATTAGCATGTAACCATAAACCAAGCTACTATCATTAACAGATCGAATCAATACATTC
Organism: Pinus albicaulis; assembly: GCA_034641835.2. Classification (NCBI taxonomy): domain Eukaryota; kingdom Viridiplantae; phylum Streptophyta; class Pinopsida; order Pinales; family Pinaceae; genus Pinus; species Pinus albicaulis. Next base: position 612,027,039 of record CM076572.1, read on the forward strand.
ACGTCCACATGCACATCAGCAATCATCACCACACAACATTACAGTCGCAGTTAATTCATATATCGCAGCTTAAGTAAATAACATAGGTGCACTTTAGTACTAAAGACGATCAGTCCAATATCAAAAAGATACTTCAAATAGATTATGCATTCATTAGTATCCAAAAACCCAATTACAAACCCAAGACACAGCCCGCGCACACAGCCAGCGAGGTCTGCACACAACAGGACTGGGGATCTCTATGCACACAGCCAGCAGGAGTCCTTACCCAAAACAACCCAAGGCAGATCTCAATAGTTCATTCGCGGCATCAATCTTACTTCTTCTTGCCTACTAGACCCAACTATCTATCTATTTATATCATTGTAGCCTTTTCTATCCTATGGTCTGAAAATCATGGTTTGCGGACCCTAGGTTTACCCTTTAACCCATTACAAAACATTGGGGGCTTTGACCCACCCCAAAACCCCTATGCAAGACCAACTATTACAAAATTATATCAAAAACACAGCTTAGGGAACCCCGTTCCAACATGCTCCATATATAGTATCCATGTTACAGGATCCTTTCCATCAAAATTACTCATATATATCTTTGGAATATGGTTAGTCTTCAATCCAACATTACATTCTATGAAATCACAATTAATTTTTTTTCTTTTTCTCGTCATGAATTTCCTCTACTACCTTTTCGCCATTAGGAAGCTTTTCTTGTAGCAATTTTTCCAAACCTTCCATGTATTTCTTCAAATATTCCATGTTGCCTTCTATACCATCGATCTTAGCTTCCATGCAATCCATATTAGCTTCCATTTCTTTTGTCAAACCATCCATCTTAGCTTCCATTTCATTTTTTGTTACTTTTTGCGAAAGCGAAATTTGTTGCATTTGGTCTTGTAATTTTGATATATTATGTTGCAATTCTTCCTCTTCATGCATCATGGTAGAGCTTTCTGAGGGCTTAATGGGTGTGGAATTATTTTTGGGAGGAATTATAGAACCCAATACTGATAACAATGCTTCAATATGCCCTTGGAATCACTTCAAACTAATTTTTTAAACAAAGGTTATGCAATTAAAAAAAACACACCTTTGTGTTTTCTTTTGAGAAGATAGATATTTAGCTTGATGTATCTATGTGATTTCGGATCCCAAAGATTTCAAATTTGATCTTGTAGTATCCCTTTGGGTCTTATTTCCAATACCATAGGTCAGACCTGATTTGGATTCTTCAAGACAACGTTATGCCCAATCTCCCACAATGACCTAATTATGGACTGGTTCAATATAGTGAACTTGTACGATGTGCCACATGTCACTATTTTGTATTTCAACTCTGAAATATATACACAAGAAACTATAGTCCGTGAAATTTTAGCAAATTTTTATAGAATTTGAATCTGATGCCTGAAATGAAAGTTATGACGATTTTCCCCAGTCACCTATTTGAGATGAAATTATGGAGCTTACAAAAACCATAACTTCCATAGATGATATCTCCAAAAATATTGCAAACCAAGTTCTGAAATTTTTACAAGAAGTTTGTTTGGTACCAAATATGTATACTTTTCTCTCCAATTTTCGCCCACCTTTCTATCTCTTTGCATCATTAATTGTTCTAAAACACATGAGGTAAACCCCTTCCCACTATCTTACATGGAATATTTGATTAATGAGGTAATAGTCATCGAGGTTTTACCTTTGCAAGCATTAACTCCGGTATTTTTACAGATTTGGTAAAAGCAAAGGAATTACAGTTGTGAGCCACGGAGTAACTCATAATTTCCATCGTTATCTCAACATGTTGCTACAGTGCAACAGAATCCGTCTTACCCCAGCGCTATTTTAGGCTTTTCATGGTTTCATTTTGGCAACTAGGTTGTTGTAACAGATATAATTGTAGATATTTAGTTGTTATCTACGATTTCCTGAACATTTGTATAAAGAGGGACTTCGGGCTCTGAAGCGAGGTTAAGCAAGAAGAGACATATTTTGTAGCAGAATCATTTTTCAATTAATTGAATGCACAGTGCTTTGTTGTCCCACTTGTAAGCTGTGAGTTTGTTGCAGCCCTAATCAGAGAGTTGGGCCCACTCTTCTGATTAGGTGAAGCGTTCTCTTTCTTTTGTTGATTTCATATTTCGGTTTGGTTTTCTAACTGTTGCTCTATTGTAATTCTGTAATTGTCGTGAATACCTTTTCAATTCAGCAATCATTCTTAAATTGTTGTTACAGTAATTGTTTGTTTTCCATTAACTAAAGCTTGTGATTCAATAGCAGATGATGCCATTTCTCTTGCATATATTGTGCACGTTCATCTTGAAATAGCTAACGCACTTGGGTTGATCATTTATGTGGAGAAAGGGTTTGAATATTGTTCACATCCAGACACCAAAATTTTGGCATCGTTGTTGGGGAAGGCTAAAAAGGTGCAAGGACACGATCTCAAATTGATCTAAGGGTCAATCTCTCGTCTTAGGGAAGGAATTTATTGCCCTGGTCCAAGTCCTAAGCATAGTGCTCTGTTTTCTTTGTTTTTTTTTCATTTTTTTTAGAACTGAACTCTCATCTTGGGGAGGGAATTCATTACCCTACTCCAAGTCCTGAGCGTAGTGTGTTGTTTTTCTTTGCTTTTCTTTTTCATTAGAACGGATCTCTCGTTTTGGGGAGGGAATCCATTACCCTTCTCTAAGTCCTAAGCATAACATTCAGCTTTTCTTCTTTTTGATTATTTTTCTGAAAGGGCCAACTTCTCATCCTGGGGAGGGCACTTGATCACCCTACTTCAGGTCCTAAACTTTGATTTTCTCTTAGTTTATTTGATCTTTTGTTTGAACCTACTCTCTCATCCTGAGGAGGAAGCTATCTGTCCTACTCTGAGTCCTAAGCGCTTTTGTTATTTTAATAAATTCTCCCATCAATTTTATGAAAAAATATTTGAATAATATGGGCAAAGGAAGACCCCAAAGAAAGGAAGGGATCTGGGAAGGAAGATATATATCCATGAGATCATTGCAAAGGCTAAATTTGAAGCATCTTCTCGTGCTGCTGTTAGGGTAAGGGTGCAAAAAAATTCTGAAGGGTAGTCAGTTGAGCAGCCAGTGCCATCCACGGTACGACAGGAAACCCTTTTGAAAACAAAAGGAGGAATAAATAAAGTATCGGTGGAGGAGATATCCCTGTTGTTAGCAGAGGGGGAAGAAATATCAAGCAGAGGGTCGGAAGAACTGAGCAATTCTGATTGGGAAGAAGAACCTCCGAAAGGGTTTTCATCACCACGAGACCAAGCGAGTGCTGTGAAGCCCCCTGTAGTTGAATTAAGAAATTCCAATTTGGAAAGAGAATGCTTGAAGGATTTTGTGTCGCCACGAGACCAGCGGAGTGTTTTGAAACCTCCTATAGTCGAATCACCATAAGTACCAGTCACAGAACCAGTTGAAATCCTAGGTGAGTATTGGAGGATATTCATGGCACCTACAAGTTCTTCTATTGATTTTCCAATTGGAAACATTGTAGGAGATGCACCAATGAAGCCCATTCCTTTAACGACTCTGCCTAATTTTCATGGGCTTTCTTCTAAAGACCCCGATACATTCCTCTTCGAATTTGACATTGTCTGTCGAGGGTATGATTATATTGCCGATCCTCATAAGCTAAAAATATTTCCTGCTACTTTAAAGGGGACAGCCCTATGATGGTTCATGGGTTTAGGAGGAAAGACTATTTCTTCATGGGATGCGATGAAAGAAGTATTTTTGGAAAAATACCAGGACTACTGTAAATCACGTGACATCAAGGAGGAAATTTTTAAGTTTGCACAAAAGGAGGATGAGAACATGGAAGATTGTCTGGAACAATTCAAATATATACTACATAGATCAAGCCATAGTGACATGGATAAATATATCCTAAAGATCATCCTTCTTAGGGAACTGAGGGAATATTCCCTGCAACTTTTGAACGTAGTAGGAAAGGGGGATGTTTCGAAAGAAGAATTCGACACCATCTGTTGGTTGTGCATTCAGTGTTCACGAGGGGCTGCAAGAAGTGGACAAGGAATTTGCTCATTAAAGACTTCTGGTGGAGGGGTTACAAAGGCAGAAATCAAAAACCTACTAAATAACCTAAGGACTAATATCCTGAGCACATTATCCACCCAGATGGACACTCTACAAGAAAAAACAGAAACATATAGAGTTGGAAAATACTATGGCCATATTTTGCGTGCATTGCAGAAATAAGAACTTGTTGAAAGAATACCCATTAAACATAGTGGAAGCATGCGCGATCTGTGAACAGACTCATGCGACCGGCTCGTGCCCTTCCTTTCCAGGACTGAAGGCAGTATTTCAAGGGGCAAGTGAAGAAAATTCAATAGATCAATTTTACTTCATGGGGCCGAAAAATCCATGGCAACCTCAACCACCAGCTATGAATCTAGGTATGCCTCAGGACCCATCTTAGTATTTTAATAAATTTAATATGGGTCCCTAGTCTGTACCTTTTTCACATATGTGGTTTTAGTACCAGTATCCCCCCTGGAAACAACGCTTTCCTAAGGCCAGTTCAAACCCTTCATGGAATCAGAATTGGCATGGACCCCATCCTATTGGGAAATTTCCCCAATATATGCCTCAACAACAACTTCAGTTGCCCTCCAATGTACCTCCAGGAAACCCAGCCCTTCGACCCCAGCTTCCTATCTAGCCCAATCTAAATCCTAATAAAAAAGGGGTCCAACAAAGAGACGCTCTTAACCTTCCATCTTATAGCATTTCTATCGCGGGACTTAATGAAATAAACTTACGATTTGGGTAGGTAGTAAATGCTCCCACTTCACCTATTATCATATAACATATTGACAGTGAAGTTATAGAACCAGAATAGAGGATAGTTGGTGATAAACCATACCAAAACATAACAAATCAGACAGCTCCACAACCTGTTCTTAACCAATGTCGTCCAACTACTCCACCATATCCTAAAAGACTGACCATGAATAAACAAAACCCTCAAGAAGAGTTTGACTTCCTGGGGGAATTGAAAAATCTTTTTCTCAAAATACCCCTGCTCCAGGCTATGAGGGATGTACCTATATATGCAAAAACTCTCAAATATTACTTCTCTAAGAAACCTAGGAAGAAACCAAGGGATCCGTTAACCATTCATGTGATGGGTAGATTGTCCGACATCATGCTAGGAAAGACTATGCCTGTAAAATATGGGGATCCAGGAAATCCAATTCTAACAGTGAAAATTAATGGGGTTTAAATCCCAAATGTGCTGGTAGATTTGGGTGTTTCCATCAATATTATTACCTCTGAAACAATGAATGCATTAGGTCTCGAAAAAATTAAGCCAACCCCTACTATCTTGGAATTATAAAATAGTTCTATAATTAAACCAGTAGGGAAATTGGAATATGTGACTATTTCGGTGGATTCATGGCATTATCTTGTGGACCTCCTTGTATTACAGACTCGATCCTCAGTTGGTGGTCATCCATTGATCTTGGGAATACCTTGGCTCGCAACTACATATGCCTACATAGGGTGTCGATCTGGGCATATGATTATATCAAATGGGATGGTTACAAAGAACCTTACTTTATACCCCCCTGCGAAACCTAACCCATCTGAAAAACTATTAGCCAGACAAGAACCTCTATCAGAAGAAGAGCCTAAACCTGAAATTGAAGAAGTTAGACCAATCCTCACCATTGGGTAGGCCTTGTAATTCAAAATATAAACCGAGGATGATACCATTAACACTTTTATTAATGATCCTGACTCTATTTCCAATTCAACTCGTCAGATTTTAGAACCTGCTATGAGCTGTGAGACACAGTAAAACATTGAACCAGAAGATAAAATTGAAGGCATTCCTGTAACTACATCCCATGATAGTATTCTGATTAAAACTGAACCAGGGAAAACACTCAATATCAACCCCAATCTGTCTGAATCCCAGACAAAACATCTTTTAAAATTCCTTCAATACCATCAGGAATATTTTTCCTGGAATTATACTGACATGAAGGGGATCCCTGCTAACTTATGTACACATCATTTATATTAAGGAATATTTCTGCCCTGTGAGACAACCCCAACGAGGAATGAATCCTGCTCTAAAGAACATTTTCAAAGAAGAATTACAGAAATTATTAGATGTAGGTTTCATTTCCCCCATCTCGGATATCCAATGGGTATCTCCACTAGTTATTGTTCCCAAAAAGAATGGGAAATGGTGGATCTGTGTATATTACAGGGAGCTAAACAAGGCAACTCAAAAAGACCATTTCCCTTTGCCATTCATTGACCAAGTCTTGGACACCTTGGTTGGGAAGAAGTTATTTTCCTTTCTAGACAGGTTCAGTGGGTATAACCAGATCCTGGAAAAAGTGCTCAAAATATGTAAGCAAACCCATGTATCCCTAAGTATATTCAAATGCCATATGATGAGGGAAGAAGGAATAGTATTGGGAAATTTTCTCTCAGCTATTGGAATTCTAGTTGATCCAGCCAAAGTAGAGGTAATATTGCACTTCCCGGTACCCAAGACACCCACACAGGTACGTAGATTTATTGGTTGTGCTGGTTATTACAGATGCTTTATAAAAAAAAATTCTAAAATGGCACATCCACTTTTTCAATTGCTAACAAAGGATGCAGAATTCTTGTGGACTGAAGACTATGAAGTAGCTTTCACGAAAATTAAGGGACTGATTTGCAAGGCTCCAATCCTTCGAGGACCTGATTGGGCATTACCATTTCACATACACGCTGATGCTTCTCAGACAGCAGTAGGAGCAGTCTTAGGATAGTAGGTAGACAAAACACCATGTGCAGTTTATTATGTCAGCAAGAATTTAATTCCTGCTGAATTAAATTACACGGTGATAGAAAAAGAATTCCTGGCTGTCATATATGTTATCAACAAGTTCTGGCACTACATCATCGGGTATCCTACTTTTGTACATACTAACCATGCAGCAATAAGGTATTTGATGAATAAACCTATCACTCCTGGCCACATTACAAGATGGTTGCTATTGCTTCAGTAATTTGATATTACAATAGTAGAAAAACTAGGAAAAGATAATGTAGTTGTTGATTTTCTGTCTAGAATGGATAGCAATGATGAATACACACCTATAGAAGATAGTTTTCCCGATGAGCATATTTTTTCAATTTCTACTAAACCTCCTGTTGAAAATGCAACAAGATGATGGAGCTTAGTGAAATGAAGTCGCCTTCACTAAGTGGGCCCACAGGCTATTTTTGGCGCAAAGTCTATTTTTAGACTATGTCTATTTTTAGACATATGGATCATGGTCTATGAGTTGCAAGATGCTATTTATGGATGATTGGTCTAGTTGGTAAAAATAGATGGACCTCTATTTTTAGATATTGGGTGGTTTCTATTTTTAGACGGTTGAGCTAAAAATAGAACAGTCAAATATTATTAACCCTTAATAATATTTAGACTATAAAAATTATCTTATCCTCTTTGAGCACTTCAGTTTGATGCTTGGATGTGGCACATGCAGCTGACAGAAAGAAATACGCTTTTCCTAAGGGTTAGTTGAGCTATTGCATGGTTGACTTTAGTTAGAACTCATGTGGCAGAGCTTGGTGGAGTTGATGAGACAGTTGGTGGAGTTGTGTTCAGTTTAACTTAGTTGAACTAGTTGTATTTAGTCTAACTGAAAAATACACTAGTGATGAGTGGTGTGAATTAATTATTAATTAATTCACTAATTATTAACTGATAAATCAACTAAAGAACACATCAGTTAACTGCAATGCATGGAAAGTTCAGTGGAGACCAGTGTTAGAGGTGGGTGAAAGGGTGAGTTAGCTATCAGTTGTGACTATTGGCTGTGCATGAGATTTGCACACACATTGATGGAGATTTCCAATGAGGATTGCGAAGTTGGAGCCAGTGGGATTCGAACTTGGATCTCATTCATTACTCACTTGGATTGTGCAGTAGAGGAAGGCAGACTTGTGGAGGAGATTTGAACCTGTGACTAGTTCATCTTCAAAACTAGTTTTGTGTGTAGCATTGAGATAGTGCTGAGAGCTGTGAGAGATTTGTGCTATGTATTGTTACATGTTCTCTATCATTATAATATACAGATATTTGGGGGTTTTCAGCTATTTCTTTCCCCATTACATCCTGTGTTGATATGTGTGTTTGATTATGTTTTAATGAGCGATGCGACCGTTTTCTATTTCCGCATATTGATGATCAATTGTAGAAGAGGTTATGTGTTATGCATGAATTGAATAGTGTGTAATCAGATAATCTTGGTGAATAATTCATCAAATTATTCAAATTTGTTCCAACCGACAGCATGCAGATATTGCTAACTATCTTTCTACAGGGAAAGTGCCTTATCATTTTTCATACAGGGAACAGTGAAAAAATATTCATCACAATGCCCGATATTCTTGGATGGCAGGGTACCTCTTTCATACAAGAGCCGATAAGAAGATTCGGCGCTGTGTATCTGAGGATGATATTTATGAAGTATTGAAGGCTACCCATGATGGCCCTTGTGGAGGGAATTTTGCAGAAAAAATAACAGGCCATAAGGTGCTAAAATGGGATATTACTAGCCTTCTATCTTTCGGGATGCACATAATTATGTTAGGAGGTGTGATAGTTTCCAGCGTATGGGGTAGCTCGGTCAAGCTGAAGAAATGCCCTTGCAGGAAAAGGTAGTCCTCGAACCTTTTGAGAAATGGGTTATCGACTTCGTTGGACCCTTCAACCCACCCTCCCAGTAAAAGGTTCACATTTTGGTCTATAAAAATTACGTGACTAAGTGGGTAGAAGCCAAAGTTGTTGCGAAAGTAACATATCAGGTTGTTTCATATTTTCTATTTGAATAAATTTTTTCTCATTACGGTACTCCAAGAGAAATTGTTTCAGATGGAGGAGCACAATTTACGTCACACATGATAGCAAAGCTTATGCAGAAATATGGGGTCAAACGCAGGGTGACATCTCCATACCATCCCCATGCGAATGGACAAGTGGAAAGCATGAACAAGACATTGGAAAATATCTTGACAATAATTGTGGCATACCATCGTTGGGATTGGGCTCAGAAGTTGCCTAAATCTCTTTGGGGATACAGAACAACATGGCGGAACACAACTAGGTTTTCACCATTCGAGTTTTTTTTATGGGAAATCCCCGTTATTTCCAATAGAATTTGAAATCGGTATGCTCAGAACATCTCTTGAAGTTGGTTTGGACCTGTCCAATGCCCAAAAACACCAACTGGCCCAGCTTAATGAACTGGATGAAATCCGTTCAATGGATGTCCAGAGGACTACTGCTATTCAGCAGCAGAGGATGAAATGGCCCGATAAGTTTATCAAAAACAAGGTGTTTCATAAGGGAGACTGGGCATTACTTTATGACTCCCATTTTAAGGATTTTAAAGGAAAGCTTTGTACTCGTTGGATGGGACCTTACGAGGTGGACGCTGTATTTGATAATGGAATAGTCAGGCTAGTCACAATTGATGATACACGTGCTTCATTCATAGAAAATGGACATCGCCTGAGATTATACCAATGCCCAACCTTTAAGGACGCTTTTATCAAATATCTCTAAGAAATCTGTTTGAAGGTTATTTATCAGTACCAAAATAATCTCGTATCCTTGTTGTAAAAATATATATATATATATATATATATATATATATATATATATATATATATATATATATATATATATATAATATTGTTACTAGATGGGAGGTTTCTGTGGTGTATTTTTTCAGATGTAAAATTCATAATATCCACAGTCGTCATTTTTAGTCTACGTTTCGAGTCTAAATCAAGACTCATCTTCAGAACAGCCTGCTAAGAAGAGAAAAGATCAGGGTCAATAAATAGTGGAGAGAGAGAGATGAAAGGGTCGACCAGTTCTTAAATTTTTTCTATTTTAATTAGCTATTTATTTTAGTTTTTTCAAAAAAATTATTTATTTTATTTCTAATTTAATAATGACCCATTTAAATTTTTTATTATTATTGTTTAATGAATTATTTATTGGCTATCCTACCCTATTTAAAATATTGTTACTATTTATTTTTTTGTCTTTTTTCAGGAGTTACTAATAAGGATTAATGTTTTAAAGCTTAAAAAAAAATTCCAAGTATCGATGTTGTTACTCCTTGGTTGTTGCTACTCATGATGCTATTACTTGGTTGCTGCTACTCATGATGTTGTTACTCGGTTGTTTCTCCTCATGATGTTGTTACTCGGTTGCTGCTCCTCATGATGTTGTTACTCAGTTGTTGCTACTCATGATGTTGTTACTCGGTTGCTGCTACTCCAGATGTTGTTACTCTGGATACTGCTACCCATCATGATGTTACTCTAGATGCTGCTACTCGCATTGTTGTTACTCCAGATGTTGTTACTCGCATTTTTGTTACTCGCATTGTTGTTACTCTGGATTTTGTTACTCTAGATGCTGCTACTCGTCATTTTATTACTCCGGATGTTGCTACTCGCACTGTTGTTACCCCAGATGATGTTGCCCCGGATGCTGCTACTCGCACTTCTGTTACTCCAGATGTTGTTACTATGGGTGCTGCTACTCGCACTATTGTTACTCCATCGGCATCATTACTGTGTCATCATTCTACCAACCGTCACTTCCTCCAGGTAGGCCACCAGGTACGTCTCCACTTGAATTTTATGGATTTAATTAAATATTCCATGCCAAGACATTAATGCCACGGACGACAACTTTTAAGTTGGGGGGGGTTCCATCATAACTAAACGATGGTGTAATGATGATTCCAAAAGTCATTAATACAACTTTTTGTGATGGTACACCCCACGGTCCTTCCGTATAATCATTAAAGATGCAATGTGACCCGAAATACGCATACAATACAGATCGATCAATCCTTTCCACCTCATACGAAATAATGATTATTCCATTCATCGCACTTATGATACATTTTCATGATTTTTACCATTTCCCGAGAATTACCATCTGTATTTACCATTATTACTCCTCATTTTTCACCATGTTGTTTTTCCAAATTTGGTACCCACCACTCTATCCAACTGTCTGCTATTCCAGAGTGTTGTTACAGTCTCCACAGGATGGGTGGATTGGCTGTGCGGCATGAACCTAAAAAAAATAGTCTTAGTCCGCAGTAATCCAGATGTATGGCAAGTGTTTGTCAATGCAGGATGGGATACCTACTTCGATAGATTTTCGGGGTTTGAAAGGGGAATCACAATGGATTTTGTGCTTAATTTGGATGGGAATCGCTCGCGGGTTAGAGGATTGGAAATTTCTGTCACAGAAGAATTAATTGTGAAAGTTAGCGGGCTGAGACAGCAAGGGCAGCAGTGGTTTGCTTGAAGAATTCCTCTCTCGAAATTTCTCGAACTATTTTTGCGGGCCGAAGAAAGCATCGTTCAATTGGGTAGAGGATATGAGCACAAGTTTGTACCATATCAATGGAACGAAGTAGCAGGTTTTGTAATGAAATACATAACTTGCAAAGTACGGGCCATAACTCTGTCAAATATCATTTTAAAATCTTAGCTCACCTTCGATTTCCACAGGCTCAGGTGCATTCCTTAAACATGCCCTTCTTTCTATTAAAACAATTACATTATATGTCACAGCCTGCTCAGCATTCGCGTCGGATGCCGGCAGTTCTCTCCAATCATGGATTGGTTTGCTTACTGGTCATGCATACAATAGTTCGATTTCGAGTTTCTTGGAGAGAATTCTGCGAGTCATCAGAAGAAGAGATAGCAACCGTCATTGCTGCTAGGGAGGAAGAACCAGTATCTCTGGCTAGTTTACCAGAAGAATGACAGTCAGAAGAAATGGAAATAGACCAGGAAGAACCAGAAGAAATGGAGATGGAAGTTGATCAAGAAGAACCGGAAGAAATGGAGATGGAAGTTGATCAAGAAGAACTGGAAGAAATGGGAATGGAGGAGACAATTGGTGATACAGTCGAGGATGTCACACAAGAACTAGCCTCGCCTGAAGAACCTAGAGATGAAGGAATTATGGATATAGTGCATGAAGTTGAAACTGTCTTACAATCATCAACTTTCATTAATAAAGAACAGGAAGGAGGAACATCAGACAGAGGGATGGCAAGTGATGATGTTTCACAAGAAACAGCATCATCTGCCCAAGCAGATATAAATATCGAAATAATCAGGGGTGTTACACAAGAACCACCCCTGACTCAGCCAAAACAGTGAGATAGAGAAGAATCAATCTACGAAGTCGGCACTATTCCACAAGAACCAGTGTCGACCATAGAGGAGGAATAAATTCATGACGAATAGAAAGATGGAAGAGAAATGACCCGCGAAGTCGACATTGTCCCACAATAACTAGTATCGACTGTAGGTGAGGAAGTAATGCATGAAGGACAAGAGAACAGAAAGGAAATGACCTTTAGAATTGACATTGTTCCATAGGAACCAGCGTCGACCCCTACGGAAGTAGTAGTGCATGAAAGTTTGGCCCAAATTGGAAACAAGGACGAAAAATTTGTTCCTCATTCTCCTTTTCAGTCTATGATGCCTAGAGGGGCTAGAGGGTTTCGCTCATCCCAGAAATTAATGGAGGAAATATTTGTTCCACCAGTGCTTAAGTTCGTCGACCCAGGGAAGGACATGGCCAATATCGACCTAGTAATTGATGAATCTCAGCAGGAGCACCCAGAGGCTCACAAAGGAGACGGAATTCCTATGGAAACACCAGAACATAGGATGGTCGATGGAAGCGCTAAACAAGAAATAGAATTTCTTGAGGTAAATATAGAAGAAAACGTCCCTGAAGACAGGAAGCCCAGCCAGAAATACCTAGCAGAAAAACCAGTTGATGACATCGACAGCATTCCACCACCTCCTGAACCTATTACAGGCCTGGGAGATGAATTTATTGTTAAATAGGAATGGATTGAACAATGTGAGAAAAGGAGATTACCTCTCAAGAAAAGGTATCCGCTTCAGTTCAATGAAACCATGTGATTGAAGAAGGAAGTTCGGGAGCTGAAGAGGCAAGTTTCCTGGTTGAAGAAGAAGGTAAAAGTTTATAAGTGGAAGGCGGTAAAACCATAAATTGAGGTATCCTCTGCAGCTACATAGGCTAGCTCGATCGAACAGTTGTTTGAGGGTCGAGAATTCTTCTTGGCTACTGAAATCCAGAGATGGAAGTCCACTGCGAATGGAAATAAGAAGGAGACAATGCAGGTTCAAGAGAAAGTTGTCAGGATCGTTACAGGGTACATAGACTAGTTGGATAAAGCGCGGCAGAGGAAAGCAAAACAAAAGGAAAAGATATAAGTGTTGGAGGAACAAGTGCAGTTGGTTCAATCAGATAAGGAGAAGATGTTTTCCTTGGTGCAGTAGGTAATGGCTTGTAGACCTCCCACACATATATATGCCTTATTCCTTCAGGAACAATTTATTTTCTTTTGTCTTGAGAGTATATATAAATAAATTTATCACGAGATTGAGGATCCCATCCAGTTTCTCTGTATCTTGAAAATTCATGATATCATAGGACAGCACTTAATGTGCGAGCTCTACATGCATGGTTACTTCTTAAGGCATGATCAGGCCTTGAACCTCATTCCATTCATGGGGGGTAATCATTTAAGAGCCTTCGCCTCCTACATTATCAATCAGATTAAATGGTGAAAGGCCTATGATACGTTTGAAGAAAACCATGTCACAAGGTTGCTAATGATGAGGAGGGAGCATGGCTAGGCAGCAAATATTTATAACAAGAATTTTACCTTTTTACAGATTGAGGGGCATAGAGGACACATGTTAAAAACCCAGAAATGGTGTGTTGACCTCTGTGTCAGACAGATAATCAATTTTCGTAAGGAAGCACTGGACAGTTGTCAAAGGAGGTGGATGTTGTCATCTTCAGTCGTTAGAGGTCGAGAACCTTTTGGAGCACCTAACTTTGGACGAGCACTAGAAAGGGTGCCATGTTTTTTAGCATGAATTCATACTTGTGGGGTTAGGTGGATGGGGCTAAGGTTTTAGTTACCCCTTTTTTTTTTCCAGCAGAGCAATATACTCCTGCATACAACGTTGACCCAGACTGGTGGAAGGATGTTGTTCTGACGGAAGGTTATAAACCCCCTAGGACAGAGATGGCCGAAGAATATGACCTCACATAGCTTCATGCCAACCACAATCAGTCCAACCCATATCTAAGGAGACAACGAGTTGCATGAGGACATGTAGATAGACTAGTTGGGGGGAGATGTTGGGTACCAAATCTATATACTTTTCTCTCCTATTTTCACCCACCCTTCTATCTCTTTGCATCATTAATTGTTCTAAAACACATGAGGTAAACCCCTTCCCACTATCTTACATGGACTATTTGATTAATGAAGTAATAGTCATGGAGGCTTTACCTTTTCAAGCATTAACTCCGGTATTTTTATAGATTTGGTAAAAGCAAAGGAATTACAGCTATGAGCCATGGAGAAACTCCTAATTTCTGGTGTTATCTCAACCTACTGCTACAGCGCAACAGAACTCCATCTTACCCCAGCGCTATTTCAGGATTTTCACAGTTTCCTTTTGGCAACTAGGTTGTTGTTGTAACATGTGTATAATTATATATATTTAGTTGTTAGAGGAAATATCTGATTTCCTGAACATTTGTATAAAGAGGGCCTTCGGGCTATGAATCAGGGTTAAGCAAGAAGAGACATATTTTGTAACATAAGCGTTTTTCAATTAATTGAATGCACAGTGCTTTGTTGTCCCACTTGTAAGATGTGAGTTTGATGCAGCCTTGATCAGAGAGTTGGGCCCACTCCTCTGATCAGGTGTTGCATTCTCTTTATTTTGTTGATTTCATATTTTGGTTTGGTTTTGTAACTGTTTCTCTAGTGTAATTCTGTAATTTCCGTGAATACATTTTTAATTATGCAATCATTCTTAAATTGTTGTCACAGTAGTTGCTTGTTTTCCATTAATTAAAGCATGTGATTCAATAGCATATTATGCCATTGCTCTTGCATATATTGTGTGCGTTAGTCTTGAAATAGCTAACGCACCCAGGTTGATAATTTATATGGAAAAAGGGTTTGAATATTGTTCACATCTGGACACCAACAAAGTTCATCAATATTTCGGTTCCATGTGGTAAAAATTTCAACTTCTGAAGCCTCATATAAAATAAGGTTATAGTGAAAATTGCAAGATGAAGAAGCGAAACCCTAGAATCCCAAGCTCTGAACCAAATCTTATCAAACCAACTCACAAAATAGAAGAAAAGATAGATCAATGACTTAGAAATCAGCCTCTTCGAGGAGGAAACCTAATTTACACTACATAAATGAACAATTCTTGAATGATACAAATGAGAAAACCTACTTTCTATATATATAAGTCTAAGGGGTCCCAATATAATTAGATCCTACATAAAAAAAATAATGTAAGGGAACTACAATAACAATATTGGGCTTATATGGGGCACAATAATAACAATATTAGGACTACATGGGTACAACAATAAGAATAATAGGGTACATTAACAATAACAATAAGGGAATACACTAGTATTATAGGGAGGTAACATATATATATATATATTGATTCTTTGGATTTCATCAATAAATTATTGTGAGAAGGCCATTGATTTTGTTCCATTTCCTAAGCTTTCTCTATCCTAGTCTTTGTCAAACCATCATGTATTTTTTGTACAATAACCTCCAAATACAAAAAGTGATGGGTTGCTCACAATCATTAGCAAATCATGCATATTTGAATATCACTATAACTACTCAATAGGGAAATCGTAATATTTCTAAAAATGTATACTTAAAAATAGAGAAATAGTGATTTGCATTCCATATATGTCAAAAAGAATGCCAAACTTCCCTAGAATCACAAATCTTGATTTACAAACAAACTTTAATTGGAGTAAAAAAAAACTATCCTAGTGAGTTTTCTATTTAGTTGGTAAAAACTACCTGATTGTTTCTGTTGTAGAGGTAAATCCCCTCTACGGACAGAGGCGATCCCTACTAGCCCAGATTAGGTCTAGCAACAATCGTATCACACTAAGGTGCAAGTTCCTAATTGAAATAGAACAAATTGCGAAGAAGGCCTACCTTGAGTCCAACGCTATTGTTCGTAGATAAGATAGTGCTCCTGTTTCCTTGCTCCGGCAGATCACAATTCTCCCTCTTGTTGTGATCAAACACCTGCACATACAAGAAACACGATGAACACACAAGCGTAAAACCCAATATACACAATTATGTATCAGTCAGAGAAGACACAACTCATGATCATAATGAACAATACGAGTGGAACCATAACTAAAGTCGCTTATTATTAATTAATACAAAGGAAAATACAACCTGGCTCTGACGTTGAATCTTCCTTCGGCGGGTCGACAGCGGAATACGTCTCGGTAAAGCTCGTCGGGAATGGGACAAGCCTCTCTCTTCGGTCATCAATCTCCTTGCTACTGATTTGACTCTATGAGGACTATCAAGGCTCTTGCAGCATTCTTTAAGCTATGAAGGCTCTTGGAGACTCAACCATTCATCCCCTTCATCAATGGATGAAGGCTATATTTATAGAGGAGAGGAGGTTGGGATCCCTAAAATAGTGGATGGGAGGCCTTATCCCTTGGGAGGTTCCCCATAAGGTGGAAACAACAGGCCAAAGGAGGAATGCCATGGTTATTCAGTCGAAACCACTCCTCATGACTCATCCATGAAGTTGTTGTTATCGAAACTTCGCCTCTTTTTTTTAAAAAAATTCCATAAGCAGATTGGCGCGAGTGCTTAACTGGGACAGAGCGCCAATTGGCGCGGGCTCAGTGTTAATTTTCCTCATTGGCGCGAGGACATAACGGGCTACCAGCGCCAAGGCAAAAACAGGTGTTTTTAGGGGTCTGCTCAGGAAATGATCAACAGAAGGAATGTTGTCCTCATGGAAAGGGATGCAATTATGCTATTTACATGGCATGACACTACTTATTGGTCACAGAAACGACCCTCCAATGGGCGAGATGGGGATTGTAGGGACGGTGACAAATTACTGTGTAACAGTTTCTTTTTTTTCCCATTGGTTTATATTTGATTTTAAGCATTTAAATTTACCATCTATAATGGTTATTTTGTAGATTCAAAATCCCAGTATTTCTCCCACATCTGGGAATGGTAAGAAGACATCTAGATAAATGTTACAAGTTCAAAGGCTATGGGGCACCATTGTGTATTTCAACATATGATGCTTTCACTTGTAGTATTATAAGAAATCTTAATACACTTGGACACTCTTCTATTCTAATGGGAAAGTGCACCAAGATAATTGTGGGCATGTGTAGTTTCCAATAGCCACTCAAATTTGGAGGTTAATAAAAGAGGCACATGTGGGAAACAAGAGGGTGATCATAAAATTTTAGTTTCAGTCATGTTTTGAGAATAGGAGAATGAAGAACCCTTTTTTCCCATGCAAATTCTCATTATAAATTCCAATCGAGTGAATTAAAAGGTGGAAAAATCAACCTTTCGAGAAGGCTAATTTTTCCCAACTAGGAAAAGTTCTAGTATTATAATCCCCATTGCCACTATATGATTTGAGTGATTCAATTCTCCATCATTATGTTGTGGTAAAGCAAAACCAGATATTTAATATTTTTTATAACAAAAATCCTAACCTTTCAAAAAGTAATATATTTTCACATTAATCTCAAAAAAGGAATTACAAAACAAGTTGTAGGGACATCCATCATACCTATTCAATGGAATTGGATATGTAGAACCTCATTTTATTCTCACTGAAATCCATTTTGAATGGTAGTTTGCACTAATTAACATTATACATATTTATATAAATAAAATTTTCATTTGTGGTAATGTTGTGAGTGTTTGGATTTCATGAATAAAGTATTGTGAGAACACCACTAACTTAATTATAACTCATAAACCTTCTCAGACCTTGGTGTTTATCCAACCATTATGAAATTTTGGTACATTAAACTCCAAATACAACTAGTGTTGCTTTGTTCACAATGGTTAGAAAAGCATGCATATTTGAATAGATATCTGACTACTCAAGAGATAGATCACATTACTTCTAGTAGTGTTACTCAAGAATAGAGAAACAATGAATTTCATTTCTTATCTGCCAATCTTCACAAAAATCAACAATCTTTATCTCCAAACAAACTTTAACGAGAATCAAAAAAATTATCCTAGTGAGGTTTCAATTTAGTTGGTCAAAACCACCTCATTATATTTTGTTTCAGTAATTGGTTTATCTTTGACTTTTGAGTGTTTAACTTTACCCTTTATAATAGATTTTTTTTTGGATTCAAAATATTAGTATTCATCCCACCTCCACTTTGTGAGAGTGGGAAGAAGATATTTAGAGCAATGTCACAAGTTAAAAGGCTACATGTCACTATTTGGTATTGCAACATAAAATGCTTTCGCTTGAAGCATTGGAAGAAACCTTAATGCACTTGGATATTCTCTTGTATTTTGATGGAAATTTGAAAACAAAGATTTGTGGAAAAGTGTAGTTTCCTATGGCCTCTCCAATTTGGAGATGGCTCGTGTGGGACACAAGATGATGACCATGAAATTTTAGTTTCAGCCATATTTTGAGAATATTATTAATTAATAACACTCAATGTTATCATGTTAATTTATGAGCCTCGGTATTGCAACAAGAGTGTAGCAACTCCCAAGGCTACCAACTTTAATTATCAACCTGGGGTTCGTACAAACTTAAGAGGTGGAAATGTTATATGCACAGTAGGATAAGATTTACTCTAGTCACTTTGAAGCAATGGAGCATACTAGTGTATACATATACCACTCTATCAACTGAATATAGATTTGTAAGGAAATAAATTGCATGAAAGGAAATTTCTAATCTACTTGCAGAAATGGAAATGTTACTCTATCTGAAAAAATGGAAATGCTACTTGCTCAAATATAAATGTTAACCTATTTGTGGAAATGTAAAGGATACTCTACTTGTAGGAATTTCAAGGTTATACTACTTGCATAAATGTAAACATTAGGATATTTGCATAATGTAAATGTTTCATTAAAAGGAAACCTAGTTTGTGCATATAAAATAACAATGCTTGAAATAGAAACCCTAGCTCAAGAAGAGAAAACCTAACCTATCTTGAATAAGGAAAAGAGAATGTAATAAAATTTTAATAACAACATTCCAAATAGATTTGGTCTAGTAACAGAGTTCATAAGGTGCTTTGTAAGTAATCATGAAAATCATCACTATGGAATTCAATTCATGAACCTATCTACTAACCCTAATTGTTGAAATGTGTTGCAGTGGTAAAAAAGAAAGTCATAAGCGGTGTTTTGTCTTCCTCAATAATGGTTTCAGAGCCTAAGGGACATTATGCAGGTCTGGGAGGTATAAATCAAGCTTCAAGGACAATTCTATTAAATTTTGGAGGGATGTTACATGGTGATATAGGATGCTACAAGATTGATACAGGATGCTACAGGATTTCCATGTTTTGATACAGGATTGAATAGTGATAATTCTAAAGGTGAAAAAGGTGACCTAGAGGTGGTAAATGGTAATCGAGTGTAGATGAAGGTTATATGAATCCATTTCCAATATTAGTCCCCTTCTAGGGCCCATATTGCACATGAACCAATGCACATGGTGGCCTTCAATAAGCCAGAAATATACTCTCAGTGAAGAATTTTTACAGGGAGTTGATGAGGTAGAAGGATTAAGGGATATGGTGGTAGGGTAAGGATTGCTAATTAAAATTATAATGTTTCATATCAACAATAGTACCTGAACACCACAGAAATTCACTCAAATTTTCCAAACAACTAGAATAGGTTAATAATATAAATTGCAAAAAATTAAAGTTTTTTTTTTTTTTTTTTTTTTTCCTAAATAAATAAGACTATTCTATTATATTGCACATAATATACATTTCGAGGCTTTCCTCCGGAGTTGCTATGCTAGCCAATTCCGGAGGGGGTTGAGTTCATAAAAACAAAAATCAAAAAATTAAAGTTACAAAGAAAGGATTAGTTGAATATTATTAGGAATCTAACTATTTCATTGACAGACATCCTCTCTTGTAAACTATATAATTACTAAATCCATAAGTTGTTGTTGTTGCTATGCTAGCCAATTCCGGAGGGGTTTGAGTTCATAAAAACAAAAATCAAAAAATTAAAGTTACAAAGAAAGGATGAGTTGAATTTTATTAGAAATCTAACTATTTCATTGAAAGACATCCTCTCTTGTAAACTATATAATTACTAAATCCATAAGTTGTTGTTGTTGTTGTTGTTGTTTTTTCTTTTTTTTTCTTTTTTTTTTCTTTTCTAAATAAATAAGACTATTCTATTATATTGCACATAATATACATTTCGAGGCTTTCCTCCGGAGTTGCTATGCTAGCCAATTCCGGAGGGGGCTGAGTTCAGAAAAACAAAAATCAAAAAATTAAAGTTACAAAGAAAGGATGAGTTGAATTTTATTAGAAATCTAACTATTTCATTGAAAGACATCCTCTCTTGTAAACTATATAATTACTAAATCCATAAGTTTTTTTTCTTCATGTGCTCAAAGAAAGTTTATAAACCAATCACTAAGGTTGCAGAAAACAGAGATGCAAAAAGAGGACTATTTTGAGACCTAACAATTGCAAAAGAAAGCAACTAGATATTTTTTGTTTTTCTTTACATTATCCTAAACCACACATCCCACAAGATAGGTGGTGAATAGACCTACACAAGCAATTTTCATAAACAATTTCAGCTAAGAAAGGAAGGAAATGTTGCTAGGAAAAATAATGCATGAATAAAATATAAAAAGAGAGATACTAGAGCCTCTGGGTTGGGCCCTAACCCAAGGGGGCCAAGCCCTATAAATCAAACTCAGATATAATATAATAGCAAGCTTCTCATTAAGATAATTTATTTTTCAAGTACATGATAAAAATAAAGGAAAATGACAAGCTTGACCTCCTAGCTCTTAGTAGTCTCTATCTGCTCCAAAATTTTGAATCCTATTGAGCCCTTAGGCTTCCTTATTTATACAAAAGTGACTAAGGGGCAGCTTCCTTGTAAATTGGGCTACTTCCCTCCAAACTCCCTAAAAAGGTGGATATATCTCCCTGAGATTCTCACATTCCTTGAGTGCATCATATCTTCAAATTGTGGCTGAGTGAATTCAAGGAGCAAGTCGACTTGTAGGTGAGTAATTGTATGGGACAAGCCTCCTACATCTTATCCAGTTGCCTCCAATGTATCTCTACATAGTAAATGCACTCAAATGCACTTTTTCCCCTACACATTAATCATATTAGGCCATGATATATGACAAACATCATTTATTCTTCCTAATAAACACATTATAGTCAAAATATATTATAAAATGCAAGGAAAAAGGTAAATATACATTGAAGGAATTCCATATGTGCCTTATTATGTACTTATTAATGGGGTCTGTCATCACCCCCCTACTGAAGGTGTTTTTGACCCTTTGAGAAACTCAACCATTTAATTCCATCTCACACATAACTCTGGTGATTTCTCTAACATCTCAATTTATCTGTAAAGGAGTTCCCTCTTGAAGATGGAACCTTGCATTTCTTTCTATTTTTTTCCCACTCTTGTTTCGCTTCAAGCTAATCCTTCCTTTCCTGTAACCCTAGCAATAAAGGAGGGTTGAAATTGAGCCTAATCTAGGTTGCCTTAGTATTTGGACTATCCTCTTATATAATGGTGTCTTCTCCAAGGAATTCCTCAATATCTATGGGAAGTGGCACTCCCTGATTTGTAAACTATGGGGAAATGTATACCATATCCTCTGACAGGCCTATAATCCCTGGGTCCCTAGCAGACTAAACATGTACTCAAATTGTCGAATGAACTACTCCTATTTCTCTATATAAATTGATGCCAATTTTTTATCCTGAGAGATAATCTAGTGGTTGTTGATGACAAGGTGAGGAGCCCTCAGTTCTGCTCTAACCCATAGATATCATTAGTTTCCTTGGTTATCACCCTTTTTTCTTCTTCAGCACTTTCCTCCTCATGGGTCAGCCAAGGGGCTAATAATATCATTTGCACATCTCCCATCATATAATTTGGATCCCAAAAGTTCATGTTAGTCAATATTAGTTTGTACATGTAAAACTCTGCCATCTTAGCTTGTTCTTCCACACTAGCTTGGTGACAAAATTCAATAAACCGCTTGTAGTGTTGGAATGGAAACGAACCATATTGTGCTAAAGTTTTGATTTGAAATTCAAGCCATTTCTCTTTGAGGAACAAGGCATATGTTTTTTAGGGGTGTTTTCATTGGGTGGCCTCCATGGCCAAGCTTGCTATGGTGACAAGTTGTACTTATTTATCCTACAACTACTTTTTTAATCTTTGGTTCTCCATTTTCAATTTTTCCCTCATGGTTGAATCCCTCAACCTTTTATTCACCCATATTCTTCATTTTCTCTTCCATGAGGCCAACATCCTCAACCCCCTTGGATTTATAAATTTTCATCCATGGATGGGTTTGGCTTCGTTCTCTATCTAGCTCAAGTAGGAGGGGAACTACAAATTCGGTGGGTATGATTTGTCCTTTCTCATAAAATGTATGGTAAGACCCAAGATATGGTTGAGGATAATGCTCTTATATCCCCTGTGGTCCTTCTCCTCCTTCCTGAGCTATTGCTTTACTTTCTTGTAGCGTTGGTTTATTATCCTATAGAAGTTATTCTTCTTCCTGTAAAACTTCCCTACTTTCTTGTAGCATGGAATATTCTTCTTGTAATTTTCTCATTTTCGCTCCCCTAGTGTTTGGAATTCATGGTGATATTTTGATTTTATTTTTCTTAGGTTTGAGGGAGGTAACCTCTTCACTTTTCCCTCTATCCTTATCTAGATCTCCCTCTTGGTGACTAAAAGATCCTTTAATGGTGATTGGGGTAATTTTGGGAGGTTTAGGCTTCCCCTGTTTGAGTCTAGTACTCATCCTTTTGAAATAAAAGGGATATTTATTGGGTTGTCTCCCTTTAATCCTGACAGGTGTGCTAAGGGTTTCTAAGGTTGAATCCATCTCTTTTTTAGTGTTGCCTTCTGAAAGGCTTACTTGATGTTCTTGTTTCCTCTTCTTTTAATGCCCAAAAGGCTCCCCAAGGGTCTCTTTTGTTGCCTATGGTTTTTCCTCTTCCTATTCTTCTTCACCTTTTTCTCCATATTCTTCCTTCTTCTCTTCTCCATCCTCTTCTTGATCGGAGATATGTTTTGTGGCCTCTTCATATTCCAGAGATCTTGGACTTGAATTTCAATCAAGGCCTCCCTATCCATGTCTACAAATTCTTCCCATGACACCAGGTTCTTGACATGACTCAAAGCATCCATGATAATGAGACTGGTTAGCCCATGATGAGTAATGAATTGATTCTTCCCTTCTCTCACTCTTTGACTCATTTCCTCTATGGACTAAAGAAGGAGATGGGAGATACTAATTCTGCTTGGGATAGGAAATTTGGTCTGGAACCTCAGCTCATAAAGTAGCCTAAATTGATAGGAATAAAAAACACTAAGCCTCTCCTCACAAAATATGTGTCAATTATGTTGTAGGCTAATTCATCCCATCGACAAGGTAGTATTTCCCTTATAACTCCATTTTTATTCTCAATTGGATTTTCTTCATCAAGGGAGAAATTATTTTTAGTTGTGATGGCTTTTGTTTTATCCTTCTTGCCCCATCTAACTCCTAAATCCAATGTGCTCACCTTGATAATTATTTTTACATTTAAATGGATGAAAATCCCTCTCACAACGATGGTGGCACTCTCTTCCCCTTGAGTTTGGAGGGCCATGGAAAATTCATGGGTAATTTCATCATCATATCCCTCAATTTTCTCAAAGAACCCCATCCATTGGCGGTTTGTGAAGATTTATTTGGTCTTTGACTAGAGGGTGTTGATGGGTTCCCTCCTATTGAAGCCTCCTCCCATGTTTTATAGTGTGGATTTCTCAAGGTATTTTTCAAGTAATTTTTCTACCAATGATCAAATTCTGAGCAACTCTGTCGCCCAGTAATAGCCCGCGTAAGGCACAGTCTGTATAGCCAGGAATAAGGCACCCTCAAACTCCAATCAATCAACACTCCTACGACACAAATATGAGAGGAATGGTGTTCTTATTCTTATCAAAATTAGGGAAATAATAGTCCAAATTCAAAATAAATTGACCCCTCTACTAGCATGCTTTCAACACAAGAAAATAAAAAGGTTTGAAAATTTTCAATTTTCAGAAATTTGATACAAGATGACTCTATAGATAGAAATTTACCAATTTTTCCAACTTTTTGTGTAGGGAAGGTGAGGAGAGTGCACTACTTACCCCTCCCTTTGACACTCCTTCATGGATTTGGGGTGTTGGAGGATAATTCACACCAAATAGATCCCTTTTCCACCTCCTAGACCATCCATATAGTAGTTGGTGACAATCCTGTAGCACTGAACCAAGATCCTGTAGCAGTTAGTACTTGACCCTGTAGCACCTTTGTAGCAGCCTAGGGGACCCTTGATGTAGATATTTCAACTCTTGATGATGTATTGGGACTCTCTTACCATTTTTTATAATGAACTCTTGGTACTAATGAGGCTCGGGCCCATCCTTTATTCCTTTTGTGGTTTGTTGGTTGGCTTAGTGCGTCATGTTAGCTAGCCCCCGGCTACTATCTATGTAACCTCCTCATAGATATATCGTCCCACTCCTTGGAATCATCACCCCTCTTATTTTTTCATTTTCTCCATGTTGGATGAGAAAGAGAGAGTTAAATTTACTCAACTGTTTGAGGGTGGTTGAGATTTTTGGCCATCTTCAGCCTACAAAAACCTTATCCCTCATGTATTTTAAACATATTCTAACAATGTTGTGCTTAACGTAAGAGGTGAGGAGTTTCATACATGTGCCTACCTGATGGCTTATTCCTTTGTATTGAACGCTTAATGCATGCATGTTGTTCCAGAAATAATGGATGATTTTTTTTCTTCTTGAGGTGTCATCTTCCCATACTTATTTCTCTATAGATTGGCTCTTCTTTTTTTGTATATATATTTTTTGACATTTACTTTGACTGATCAAGGCTTGTAACAAACAGGTTCTACTGATGGTGGATCAAGTTTTCTTGTTGGAGTTGAACATTGATCTTGTAGTAGCTTTACAAAAGTCCTATAGCTTCCTAGGATCAAGGAAATAAGTATTTGATGCCTCAATGATGGCTGATTCTTCATTCAAGTGCTTCCAACCATGGTCATGTAGGGTTTATGCAGGGTGCTATAAGATTGTACTTCTTCCTATAGAAGTCACACAAACCCCTTTATGACCACCATATCATTCAAGTGATGCTTCCAAAAACATTGATAATTCATGTTCAAACCATCAACAAGGATCAAAAGCCTTGGTTTTGGTGAAAGTAATGAAAAAATGGGTGAAAATGGGGATTTTTTATGGACATAGATGAATATTTGGGTGGAGAAGAGGCTAACTAGTGTGGGGGATGGATGATGATGGTGTGGTGGACTTCTCCCCTCATTCCCTTATGGAAAGCATCAGGACTGACCCCTTTCTCATTAAACACATCAATCGCAATAAATACAGGACTTCAAGAGGCCAAACCACCTCAACCCTCAACTAGTGATTCCACCTCATGGTTGGACATAACAACCATCACGGATTGGTCTTTATCCAAGCTATTTGAGGGCTCCAAAGTGTTTATTCCAACTAGGGATTCCAAGACTAGTAACTCAACCCAAACTATTACAGGGATTCTAGAGCATTTTTCGAACTAGGGCTTCCAGGACTAGTAGCTCAACCCACCTAGGGCTTCCATAGTGTTTTTCCAACCAAGGTTTTCAGGACTAGTAAATTAAACCACTGTTTTCCATCGGGCTCATATCGTTTGTCCAACCAAGGCTTCTAGGAACTAATAACTCAACCCACAACTAAAGGAATCATGAGATCCAACCAGAAAACAATCAATGGAAGTAAACCCACAACACCATGACTATCTCGGAAATGGAAAGGCTAGGAAAATCCACATGCATACAACATGCATGCCAAAATTGATGAGGAAAACAAACATGCAACTTGGTACCTACAATAAAAACTCATTGTAGCTGTTGATGCCGATGAAGGCTTGCACTTTCCTACTCTTCCTTTGCATTCTTTCTCCAAATCACCAAGTATCCACACTCTCCAAGAGTGCTCCAATAAAACTCAAGTATCCAAGAGTGAGAGAGAGAGAGAGAGAGAGAATAATGAGAGAGATCCAAAAATACATTTACAAAAGGTACCAACTGATCCTCAGAAGCCTTTTTATAGAAGAGGCCTCTATTTTCTTCATTTTCCATTATTTTCCTTCATTTTCCTCTACACATGCAAGTTGTGACCTTTCATCTCCCTTTTCTTCTAATTCCCATTATTTTCATAAATAAATGTGCCAAAAAAAAAAAAAAAATCCTCGTTAATGCCTTAGCCATAGCCTTTTCCAATTTCCTTAGCCATAATAAACCATGTGAACACCTGCACTACAATTTTTTTCCAAACATTAAACTTGGAATAGGTGTCCCATCAACCATGTTTATTATTTTAACTTTATTACATGGAATTTTCTCCAAGGTTGTTATAGAACCCTCCCCCTTGAGGGACATCATCCTCAGTGTTCAATCACACATATACCTCAACAACATCGTTGAAAAGAAAACATATTTCCCATGGAGCTTTATAACATAGCTTGATATAGTGTTTTCAATGATCACCCTGATGAAAATCAAACCAACATGAAAACTATAATGACATGACACCATACCACTTATTGGAGCTTTATAACATAGATCATGGTGGTATTTACATCCATATGCATATGTACATATACCCAAACATCACATCAAAACATATGTCTAAACATCATCAAAATGTATGCCAAAAAAATACCACATCACACCAAAACTGCTATGCCTCAACTGAAAAACAAATAAGGATACATATCATGCATTTGATTTGTCATCTCCCATGTAGCTTCATCGATCCCAAAGTGCTTCCATTTCACTTTAACTTGCTTGATTGCTAGATTTCGGAGCATGAGTGTATTTTTATGAAAAATGCACTACAGTTCTGGTTGGAACTCTCCTTCTGGCACCACCTACAATACAAACCATTGAATCACATGATCAACATCTTTAACATATTTTATCAGAAATCATATATGAAAAACATCATGAAATTTAATTGTGGAAGGTAGTACAAGTCGATAGGCTACTGGCCCAATCCTCTCAATGATTCTGAAGGTTCCACAAAACCTTGGTGTCATCTTGGCACATGATCCAATCCACAAGGAGCTCTTCTTGGACTTGATACGCAAGTACACCTAATCCCCAACCTAAAACTCCTTGAAACTCCTTGAACAACTTGTTTCTTTCTGAATAACTCTTTTTCCTATCTTGCGTTGCTTTCAAGTTCTACTTGATCACCTGCATTTATTATTCCATTTATGTCAACATATTTGGTCTAATCATTACCTTGTTAACCGAATCACTCCAACGGATAGAAGTGTTGCAACTCTGCCCATGCAATTCCTCAAAGGGACTCATCATAAATGACTCTTGATACTCGTTGTTGTAGGCGAAATATACCAGTGGAAGATACTCTTCCCACTTGTGTTGTTGATGCATCATATACATCCTCAACATAGCCTTCAATATCTTGTTGACCCTCTCAAGTTTTCCATATGTCTGTGGATGATACATTATGCTAAATTCCAACTTGGTGCCAAAACCTACAAAAAAAAAGTTCCAAAACTTTGAAGTGAACTTTGCGTCCCTATCGGACACAATATTCTTCGGAACACCATGCAATATGACTATGTCTAGGATAAACACCTATGCTACATCACTAGTTGAGTATGTAGTCTTCACTAGAATGAAATGTGTAACCTTTTTCAATATTTCCACCACAACCATGACGAAATTATATTGTGTAACTATCTTGGGAAAACATGTGATGAAGTCCATGGAAATTACCTCCCATTTCCACTCTAGAATCATAATCGGCTGTAGCAATCCACCTGGTTGTTTACACTCCACCTTAGAAATTTGAAAATCCCAACATATGGCTACTAACCCTACCACATATTTCTTTACATTCAGCCAATAATATAATCTCTTTAGTGTAGTCAATGTCTTCTGGTAGCATAGGTGACTCGAATATGGTTTCACATGAAACTCCCTCAAGATCGCCTTCTTGAACTCACTATTGTCTGGTACATATATCATGTCTCTAAATCTAACCAATCCATCTACTATGAGATGGTAGTCCAAATTTTGTACACTTGCACCTGTACAGGTACATGTACCTATACCACTACTTGTACATGTACCTACACTTGTACTTCCACCTGTATCTATACCTATGCTAACACATGTACCAACACCTATACCTTTATGAATACCTGTACCTATAAAAACACATTTACTTGTACCTATGCCAACACCTATACCTATACTCTGCTACAACCGGTGCACAATATCGATATACCTGTGATCTAACTGACCTGCCTGCAAGATCCTATCTTGTAAGTTTGTCCCATAGGAGCTCATAGTTGTTATGTGATTTACATGTACCCGCTTGCTAAGAGCATCTACGACCATGTTCTATTTTCACTTGATGTACCTGATCTCGAAGTCAAATTATCGCTAATCGTGGCCAACCATATAGCCTACCTAGCGTTTAGATTCGATTGGTAAAATAAGTACATCAACCCAATTGGATCACTCATCACTACAAAAGTCCTGCTAAGAAGATAGTGCCTCTACATCTTCAATCGATGTATGATTACTGCTAGGTCAAGATCATGTGTTGGGTAGTTTTGCTCGTGCTCATTCATTTTCCGTGACTCATAGCATGCCACCTATCCATCCTACATAGGGACTCCACCAGTTCCTCTCTTGCAATCATATGTAAACACTACAAACTCCTTGTCTGGATCTGCAATATTTAACAATGGAGCATACATCAACAACTGCTTAAGCTGCTCAAAACTAGCCTCACACTCCTTTGTCCAATCAAACTTCTTACCTTTACTCTACAATTATGTAATAGGAAAATAAATTTGTGATAGGTTCTTGATGAACTTCCTGTAGTAACCTACCAATCCCATGAATAATCTCACCTCATCTACATTCTTAGGATCTACCCACTCCATGATGGCTCTTCTCTTTTATGTATATTTTGCAATTCCCTCCTTGGAGACAACATGTCCCAAATAGTGTACCTCGCTCTGGAAGACACTGCATTTTCTGATATTAACATACAACTGATGTTCTATCAACAACCTCAATATCTCTTCCAGATGCTCGACATGCTCTTCCTCATTTTTATAATACACCAATATGTCATCAATAAACACAATCACAAACTTGTCCAAATAAGGATGCAACACATTGTTCATCAAACACATAAATGTAGTTGGGGCATTAATCAAACCAAATGGAACTACAACAAACTCATAATTCTCGTACCTAGCCTTGAATGTGGTCTTGTAGATGTCCCACTCTTTGATGTGTAACTGATGATAACCTGATCTCAATTCTATCTTATAGAACACTACTTCTCCCTTCAGCTAATCGAACAAATCATCAATCCTTGGTAATGGGTACCCATTCTTAATGGTCACTTTGTTCAGCTACCAGTAGTCAATTCATAATTTAAGAGTGCCATATTTCTTCTTCACAAACAACACCGGTGCACCCCATGGCGATATACTTGGCCTAATGTACCCTTTTTCAAGCATCTCCTTCAGTTGCAACCTTAATTTTACCAACTTAGGTGTGCTCATCCTGTAAGGTTCCTTTGATGTTGGAGTTTCCCCTGGCATCAACTCAATAGAAAATTCTACTTCCATGTGCAGTGGAAACTATGAAATATATATTGGAAACAAATATTGAAATTGTTGTAAAACTAGATACCTTTTCAACACATCTGAATCCTCATCTACCTTACCTTTGTCACTATAGATATGAACTACAAATAGTACACACCCTTTCCTATGACTGTGCTTGGCCTGCATGGCTGACACCATCCTAACTGATGTGGATTTCTTCTTTCCGTGTAAGACTCTTGGTTCCCCATTGTCATCCAAGAAATAAATAGCTTTGTTGTAACAATCTACCTTGGTCCTATGAAGACATAACCAATCCATACCAAATAGTATATTGTATGATACCAAAGGGAATATGATAAAGTGTGTTTCTAGAGGCATACCATTTAACTCAAATGCAAAATCTCTTACCCAATGGTGAACTCTTTTCTTCGTATCTATGGCCAACTGCACTAACCAATGTTTTTCATGCATTTCCTTACTCAAACCACATTTATCCACTAAGTTAAGAGTAATATAATTATAGTTAGATCCAACGTCAATCAAAATATAAACAACTTGATCACAAATATTACATCCATCTCAATGATAGAAGCCTGATGATTTTCCCGCATGTTGTCCACGACTACATAAATCTGAGGAATGTTATGGCCAACATCTCCCATTGTTTGTACCTCCTGTGCAGTGTACATTTTTGGTCTACCACCTTGATGTTGTCAAAAATATCTCCTACGATAGTATTTGACACAATTCCAACACTATATAGGCTTCCAACCCGCATCCTTATTCTGCTCCTCATATTGAAATCCCTATCCTCTAATAGATGTATTTAACTTCTTAGGTGGGGAAACATTCTCCCTGTTACCTTCATCTTAAGGCCTTGCTCTCTTCTTGTCCCATTTTTCTTTATTCTTATCATTACCTCTCCAATATGGCTTTGCCTCAGATATGTGCTTCAATATCTCATAACAATTCTTGAGTTTCTAGATGGCCTCCTCCAATGATCTAGGCTCATCAAACTCAATACTATATCTAAATGCAATCATAAACCCATTAATAAATCTTTGAATCTTGGCCTTCTCCTCCTTGAGGTAAGGAACATATCTCAGTAACTCCAAGAACCTGCTACCATACTCCTCATCTGTCATGGAATCCATCTTCAGCTCATCAAATTCATTTTCCCTATCATTGTAGTATCTCTATGATAGATACCTCTTCCAGAATAACCTTTCAAACTCACTCCAAGTCAACTCCTCCTTAGAAATATATTTGACATTCTTCACATCTTCCCACCAAATGTCTTCTCTACCTCTGAGGTTGAATGTAGCTATCCTAGATTTTATATTTTATGAGTAATCATGCAATATGAAAAACTTATTCATGCCAAGCAACCATGCCTCAACATCCTCATCCCTCCATTAAATTTAGGTGGTTTTTCATTTTTAAACTCATCCATCAAATATCCCTTGTCACTCCTCCTGTAAGGATGATAATGATGATCATCATGATGCCTGTCAGAACCAGAACTAGAATGATACATGTGTCTGTCACCTCTGCTATTTGAAGTGTTCAAAAATCTTCCAGCTTTAACCATGTCATCCCTATCTAACCTGTGACCATCGGGAAACCTACTACCATATGCTCCATTGGTCCCATCCTCCTGCCCGTAGCTAATCCTAAGTGTCCCTTATTTCTACAACTCTGAGAAACTTTGAAGGATGATTTCATTCACCTCTGCTTTCTTTTCATGTGCCTGTATGAGTCTATCATTATCTGCCTTGCAACTCCTTATTACTTCCTTTAAAATTCTAAGTATATCTGCCAAATCAAATGAATATCCAACACCATGTTGCTCATATGACTCAGAGGGAGAATATATGTAGTCTACCATTCTGCTATTCATCTTTGATTTCTTCCTGCAATATGCAATTGTTTAGCTAATTTAATGTCTTAAATTGTTCAACATAAATTATCAACCAAGGTTTGTAATCTGATGAAGTGTGGTGCACTATATGTGCTTAGTTAACCTTCTTCTCACTTCAATGTATATATTTTTATATTGTTTTGGGGGATTTTTTTCTTTATGTCTAAATGTTAATTTTGAGAAACGAAAACTATGAAATGAATCAATTAAATCTATTGAAATTTAAATGTTTAAAACTAATCTTTGAAAGAAGAAATAAAAGGAAGTGTTCTTGAACTATTCTAATTTGCATAAAAATGAATCAAACTTTAGATGGTTAGAATATTATCTAAAAAAAACAGAGTATCTATTCTAATGAATTTGAGTCTTTTGAAAATTAAAGTTAATTCTAATCTATCTACTCCATGGATTGAAATATGAATCTTATGAATGATAATTGAATTTTCAATGCTAATCTAAATGAAAGCAAATTCAAAGGAAAAAGCAACTATTGTATGATCAATTACCCAATCATTCAATATGGAAGTATGACATAGTCACCCTCTTTACATGATTTACAAGCAATCGATTACACTTTAGTTTTGAAAATTTAATCTAGGAAGGCATTTAAATAACATGTAATGAAAAATTCAATTACTGTACAGCTTAAACACTCAAGCATCCAATTTGGAAGTATAACAAAGTTACCTTCTTGGCATGATTTAAAAGCATTCAATTATACATTTAACTGAGGATCTTAATCTAGGAAAGCAGTCTAAAGGCATGTAAAGGAAAACTCAATTATTGCATAGGTTAAACACTCAAGCATCAAGTTTGGAAGTATGACATATTCGCATTCTTGGTATGATTTACAAGCATCCAATTATACATATAATTGAGGATATGATCTAATAAAGCAGTGTAAGAACATAAAAGGAAACTAAACAACTATGAGCTCTATTGCCTCAAACATAATCCAATTGGAAAATAGAAGAATCTACTTTCTTGAGATGTTTTAGGAAAGAAAATATTACACGGTAATTCTAAAATTAATACTAAGAAAACATTCATGAATTGAATCTATGATATTAATCTAAAAGTTGCAACGCAATATTAATCTACTTGTGAATTGACGAAACAGAGCAAATAAAATTAAACTAAAACAACTAATGAAAAACCTCCTCTTGTGCAAGGGCCCTCTGCGATAGAATAGGTCGAGATCCTAACAAACTATATGCGCATTAAGAGAAACTAGAACCACGAACACGATATTCGTATTATTAAAAAGACTAAGTCTAAAGCGCACACAACGTTTTTCAAAAATTAAGATTGTCTTCGGTCTTCACACAACCAATATTTAAACAAAATAAAATATAACTGTCAGGAGCTAATTCCACCTACAGATGGTGATTACAACCGAAACATAGAATTAAATTCTAAATGGTTAACTCTTTATTTTATATGTCAGAGCAAATCAAGATTTCTTCACTCTCGGCTTACGTCCTTTGACCGGACTTTGGCCACGATCACAGGCACCCTTTTTTGTTGATTTCGACCAAGTGGATAGGATGAAATCCTTAAATGGATCATTCTGGAGATGCCCATGTGACTCGTTCCTTTATTCACTCCTCGGAACCTATCAAACCATAAAAGTAGCTACTGAAACAACAATTAGCTGCAGAATAGGCTGCATTCTATAGTTGAGTTACAAAAATCCATTCAAATAACAAGAACACCAGAATATAACATAGAAATCATTCAAATGCATTCTATGAGATAAAAAATGACATTTATCATTGAATGGAGTGTATGTCTTTAGGAATAGGTAAGGAAAAGTGATGAGAAAGGATGTCAAAGAAAGGACAATTCTGAGGTTCAACATACCCCCACTAAGAAGCCATTGCATGTCCTCATGCAATTTATCAAAAATGTGAACTTCCTTCTTCTATTTCATTTGTTCAGACACTTCTGCTAATACGTCCAGTTTTCTCTTCTTACTTTTATTTTAAGTGACTGCCATCCTGGGCTTCCTCATAAAGAGTTTCTATTTGAGATTGATGATTTCCATGCTCAGTGATTTGTTCTTTCTTTTTAACTTTCTGTTATTTTTGTACCACAGTCCCAAATGATTAATGGTGTTATCACTAACAACTTTCTCCAATTGGTTCCATTGCTTTAAGGCTTCATTATCCTATTTAATATGCCTATTCAATACCTCTAGCTCATAGATTGATTGGTGGTTTTGGATTCATTGTTGCATTCCTTTTCTCCAATGACTCTATGTAGTCATATATCTCTTTTTGTAATGGGTCTATGCCTGGAGATCTTCTGTTGGGACTACCTTCAAAATTATGTATAGGAGAATTTACATAGTTATGTGGAGGAGAGTTATTGATGGGAGATGGTACTAGAGGTTCTTATTCTAAATTCATAAACTCTGTCTCTTGTGGTAGTGTCTTATTCATTGAACCTCGGAGTCTAGAGCTTCTCATCGGTTGTAGAGGGTTTAAGTTTTCTTCACTTGTAACCTTGCTCTTATTTTATGTTTAACCTCTTTACTTAACTCTACTCTGATTCTTTTTCTTCATCAGTTCTACAAGGGTGAGCTCCTCATCACTTTGTTGTCGTGGAGGCGCAGATTTGTCTTCAATGCCTATATCAATCTTCTTTCTTCTACTTTTCCTAGTCTTGTCTTCCTTAGGCTACTCTGGTTCATATTGGAAATGGTTTCTTATCAGAAAATTCTCCCAAGAATATCCTATACTTTTCAAATGAAATTCAATAAGTATTTTTACCAACCCATGATGGTGCATAGTGTTTTCAATAAAATGAATTATCTTTTGTAAATTTGTAGAAAATATTTTTATGTTATTCAGTAAAAATAAAGGAAGTTTTATTTCTCCATCCTCCAAAAAATTCATCAACGGCCGAATATGATACACATACATGCAACCAAATCTGTCTTCACAAGTGATAAACTTCTGCAAAATTAAAGGCATGTTCCTCCATTTGTTCTTGAGTGTTGAGCT